>JANAVB010009799.1:4641314-5077755 GCA_029216955.1 Iris pallida
AGACCATAATACACTGATTCTGATTAGACAATAAGTTAGCGGGCGTCCCCAATAAACATATGTCTTGAATCAAGCTCGATAAAAGGGTAAGCTTGCAAAACTGAGCTGTAACAGCAGCGTTTGTTAAGATAGTCGAATACAATTATGCGAGATTTTGAAAGAAGGCATAAGTAGTTCAAATTTCGTGAGAATCAAACCTTACCCGGTGTTTTTGCTTATACGGTCTTCCTACTATCTTCTTATCCACAAGGACTTGGTTGACTAATGGGTTATGGACATTCTAAATTCCATGTTCTAGGTAAACCTATTAGTGTCAGATAATTACCTTGTCAATAGATCACAAGGACCACGGAATGCTAGGTCGGGAGACACGCTACCCAATCTCAAAGAACTTCCACTACTATTGGCTTCGGATCTTATAGAACATACAGGGAACTGTCCTATCCTCTATGGTATCCCAAACTTGTAATCATGTTTGAATTCATTTCACCGCAGATTACGCCACGCCCGTATACTCTGGCTGTGGTAAACCCTTGGTTTCGTGATTCAAATGTGATAGGCTATCAGACACTACCTATATTGACACAAGGGTATCTAAGATCTAAAGAAATCAACGAGAACATAGTTTCTATAATGTTCCATAGACTATGATTCTTCGAAACGATTTCAATTCTATGGGTTGTGCCTTGCCAGTGCGCTGCCGGCTGCAGTGAACCCACACTCTCCACTCTCAAGTAATTGGCGACAGTGCGCTGCTGTCTAGCCACTATGAGTTAACTAACATTCTTTTAACAATATCTGTAAGAATTCATGAGCTTCTAGATATTCAAACATGTTGACTATGAAATAGAGCGTAGGTATTTGTCTCTCGTTCACAACCCTTTAACATAAAAGATTTAACAGGGAGGAATAACTGAAGACAGAAATACAAATATCCTAGTATCTATTTCATATGTACTCAAGCCTTTGAGGAAAAACTTGAATCGAACTAACTCGAGGTTCATACATGGGTAACATAATCAGAAATTTTATAAAAATAAAAATTCTTAGGCAAATTAGGAACTAAATAGGCAATTCGGACTAAGATATGAGGATGATATCTAAAGAGGCAAGGAGAAGGAATTGAATAATTTATCTAGGTGAGATCATCAATTCCAGGAAGCTCTGCCTCTCCAAGTGAATAATCTATCCACATTGGACCATATTTTCCAATCAAGAGATAATAGTGTACCTATGGGGATTTGACAAACTATCAAAATTCATAACTCCTTATCTAAATTCCATGGCCTAGACTACCCATCAGTAAATTTGTAAAGGGGACTCCTAGTCCTAGTCATTCACTTAAATTAAATTAATCCTTATTCGTGAATGAGCATGTTCTAGTCGCAGGCTCGCAATAGTACAACTAACTTAAGTACTATCACGAGTTCGCAAGATTTGCGAAGACTGACCTGCATGGGTCACCACAAAAATTTGTCACGACCCGTACCCTTTTTTTTTTAAACGGATACGAGACGTGTCCAAGCCAGCCTACGCCGCAGTATCGGCGGTAGAACGCTGTCACGGCCATGAAGATCAAAATTACATGCTCATTCATATAATTAATTTAATTTATAATGATCACAAGATTTATATTTGCAGAAAATATAAACTTGTACAAATATTGGAATGACTATAACTCAACTATCTAGCTAGTCTCTAGGCTTTGTCTGCAAGTATTCTCGTTACTCCCCAAGCTAAGTGAATCCATGGCTAACCTAAAAATGTTGGTTTCCAGTCAGGAATGGAACGAGCACTATTCACTGAATACAATTTTAAATAAAGAAAATGACTATAAAACAAAGGTTAGACACCAATCATGAGTTTTGAAAATAAACAAGAAATACAGAAAACCAATAGCAAATAAATAGACACAAAATACTTTCCCCAACTGTTAGAAGTACCTTTGATATGTGATCGGTCTCGGGACAATTATGCGACACTGTCTACACTGTCTAAAGTTACACTGTCTACACTGTCTAAAGTTACACTGTCTACACTGTCTAAAGTTACACGGTCTACAGTTAATATTGCAATAAAGAAACACTGTCTACAAAATAATAATCACGAACTACACAGTTTAAATGCAATAATAATCATGGTCTACACTGTCTACTTTGCAATAAATAAATCACTGTCTATACTGTCTACTTTGCAATAAATAAATCACTGTCTGCACTGTCTACTTTGCAATAATAAATCACTGTCTACACTGTCTACACTGTCTAAGGTCAGATCACACATCTTTGGTACTTCTCATTCCCGACTCAACAATTTATAATAGAAAATAATCACATAACCAATGGCCAATCAATGAAATATAGTGAAAATCAATATCGAAATGCAGACAATATCGAAATGCAGACAATATATATATATATAATCTAAAAAAATAAAAATTAAAAAATTAAAAAATGAATATAATCTACCTATAGAATTTTGTATCACATGTTTTTTTTTATTTAAACTTTTTTGTACTTAGAAAATAAATTTTCTTTAAAACTTTGTAAAGAATATTATGTTATTTTCTACATTTCAAAACTAGTTAAAATTTAATGGTTTGAGAATACTAATTAGACATAATAAAAATAATTCTTCTTAAAAAATTTATTATTTGAAATTATAAAGATACTATCTTATTATTTTAAAAAGATTGGTTTCAAAATTGAATTTGAAGATCTTAAAAATATTTAAATGGTAAAAAGATTTGGCAAACTATTTTTGAAAGATTTATACAAATATACTTTAAATTACTTTGATAAGTATTGAATATGCTTTAAATTATTTTGATGATATAAAATATTATTTTCAATTGTTATGGTGATCAATTATTGAATGAAAATTTTATTATCTACTTTTTGAATTAATTTGATTTAAATTAAGGGTTGATTTATCTATTAAAATTCTAATCCTATTAGAATCATACCTATAATTATTTAAATTATTTTTTTATTTGAAGTAATCCTAATCCTATCCAGATTAGGTAATCCTAATAACATCCATATTGATTGAATTCTAATCATATCCAAGTTAACTAATTGCAACACATTATATATACCTATTGAACCTATGAAATAAAATCATCTCTCATATAATTATTCTCCAAATCTACTCTCTTTTTCGTCCAAAATTGTCCAAATTTTTTTTCATAAAATGCAGCTATTTTTCAGAAGTTGTAGTAACTTTGCGAAGCTGTTGCGACCAACTCCAGACTTCATTTTAGCTCCAGTTTTTTTTGAACCGATTGAGGTCAGTTTCTATAATCTGTAATTTATTTTAGTAAATTTGTGATATATTTTCTATAAAAATTATTTTAGTGCCAGTTGTCCGAAAATTGATGCGTTGGACTGTTTTCGAGATTTTGGGAGATCTCGAACTCGGTTTCGCGATTTGTTTGATGTTTTGGATAGCTGACACGAAGATCTATATAATACAAAACTTTTCAAAAATTAGTTCTAAATTTTAAATTTTAATTTGGGCCCATATATATGTTAGTTACTACCGAGTAATGGTATATAGGGTATATAATTAATATTGGGACTTGGACCCTACATCTATTTTCAAAGTGGGCTTAGAAATCCTAAATAAATTATTAAGATTATTTTTATCTATTTGAAAATATGATTTTTAACCTAAAATTATATTTTAACAAATTAAGAGTTTTAGCCCTAAAATAAATTTTCTATATTTTTAAATATTTATCAAAAATATTTTGACTAATAAAGTATAGTTCCAAATATAATAACCAAATATAATAAATATTTTCTAAAATAGTTGTATGTAATATTTATGCAAATTCTATTCGATCAGCATCTTGACTGTGGCTAATCTTACATTTTTTTATTTCTTTCGAATCCGGGCTTCTTAATATCAACCCTGGCTATTCGAACTAATTTGGACATTATCAGATCATTGAACAAACTCCAGGCAAGTATACTTTGCCAACTTTTAAAAGTTTATTTACATGCATGTTTTCTATTATTTTATTTATACATGCCTTCTTTTCTATTATGTACCTGCAGTCTTGCCATGATTTAATTTTATGTCTTGTACCTTTTATCACTTACCTTTATCATTAGTTATTTTTATATATTTCTACATGTGATTTCGATAATGTTGAGACTTGACTTGATTATGTGTTTCATGTTACTTGACTTGACCCCCGACCGATATTAGGAATGGCTACTTTACAACTCTCGACTCGGGAGACCCCCTAAGGTCTAGATAGAGACTCACTACAGTTAGGGAGCATCACATAGGACTACTAGTTATAGGATCAGGAGCACCACGCAAGACTACGGTCATTCAATTTATTTGTAGTCATGCTTAGTATTATTTTTTTATGGCATGTCATTTATCTATAGAGTTCCTCTCATGTGTTATCATGTCTTGTTTTAGTAGTTTATGTTCTACTTCTATTTGTCCATACATGTTATTTACTGTTACAAAAATGCATGTTATTATGTATCTTATTATATCCCTCTGAGGACCTGATGATCTCTTCAAGTACAGACGATCGACATATCCCGAGGAGTACAGTTCCATGCTAGAGTCTTCTTTGCGGACTATATGACCCTCTCCTAGATGGTAGACTTATTTAGTTGTTATTTCTTTATCTAATGTATTCTAATCTATTCTTTACCTTCGTTCGGTAGTGAATTTGTCTCCACCCGACAACTTGATCATTGACGTTTTCATATTTGATTTAATGATATCTTTATTCCTTTATTTTCTGTTGATGAGATTTAGTGAGCCCGTGACTATCTGTATACTGTATATACAGCTTACATATATTTATTATACGGCTAACATGTTACGTTGCCTAGTCCTACGTATATTGAGACTAGGACATTACATGTTTTACTGGTGGCCCATGTAGGTAGAGAATAATTATAATAAGTTTCTAAGGGTTGGCTAAGGTAATGTGGCACGAATAGGTTCCTCCACATGATGTACTAGCACATGAAATCAAGGTTGGAAAGAATACAGAAGGGATTAAGTAGCAGAACATGAAGAAAGATGGATAAGATACGTAAATCTTAGGCTATGTCGGTCTGATGGTATGAAAGAGTGTCCCTCTACTCTAGAAACCTTTCATACTTATGACTTCCTACATTTGCACGGCTCGAACTCCTTAAAATTTAAATATCTACAGTTTAAATCTAAATCCAATCTATCATAATATCCTCAAAATTCAAATAACTAAAATTTAATCAATTTATGATAATCTTCTTCAAAAAAAATTTATTCAATCATCTTACTCCAAATTTAAACATTTAAATTTTTTTATTTTTCAAAATTTTAAATTTCCATCCTCAAAATTTTTATATTGATGATTCAATCCTCAAAATTCAATATTTAGTCAAACTCTTAAATTGTAAAATTTTAAATCCAATTTATCAACGTTCAAATTTTTTTAAATTCAATCCTCGAAACATTACTCCTCAAGCAAATCATTATCCTCAAATATCTATATTTCTTCTTCTTTTTTCCTCAGATAAATCATAATTATTCTTCTAATAAGTTCAAAGTCAAAGGATTTAAATCTTTCATTCATATTTTACTTGATTGCCTTCTTAAGCACCATATAAAAAGTCTCACCTTCATCATAAATGATTCCAAGTATAATATAAATATGACAATATAACTTCTACCCAACTTAAAATATACTAATCTTCCACGCAGACTGTATCCTTTAGAAAATTTATTCAAATCATTTGATAGTGCTAACCAATCCTCGAAATAAATATTCATCTAATATATCTTTGATCGACAAGATAATCTGTCAAACAATGTAATTGACATATGGGATATATATTAATGCTAGTCATCTCTCTAACCTCTATCAAGCACAAGAATAAAAGATTTACGTGGAAGAGGGATCAAGCAAGATGCAAATCAAGCAGTCAAATGAGAGTTCGGAATGAAAAATAAGGAAGGTGATTAAGCATGTGGATGATATCCTAAACTCTAATCCTATATGCAAACTTGTTTGGTACAGTAACGTAACCGAATCACTATTTTCTCTACCTACATGGGCCACCAGTAAAACATGTAATGTCCTAGTCTCAATATACGTAGGACTAGGCAACGTAATATGTTAGCCGTATAATAAATATATGTAAGCTGTATATACAGTATGCAGATAGTCACGGGCTCACTAAATCTCATCAACAGAAAATAAAGGAATAAAGATATCATTAAATCAAATATGAAAACGTCAATGATCAAGTTGCCGGGTGGAGACAAATTCACTACCAAACGAAGGTAAAGAATAGATTAGAATACATTAGATAAAGAAATAACAACTAAATAAGTCTACCATCTAGGAGAGGGTCATATAGTCCACAAAGAAGACTCTAGCATGGAACTGTACTCCTCGGGATATGTCGATCGTCTGTACTTGAAGAGATCATCAGGTCCTCAGAGGGATATAGCAAGATACATAATAACATGCATTTTTGTAACAGTAAATAACATGTATGGACAAATAGAAGTAGAACATAAACTACTAAAACAAGACATGATATCACATGAGAGGAACTCTATAGATAAATGACATGAGAGTTCGAGCAGTGCAAATGTAGGAAGTCATAAGTATGAAAGGTTTCTAGAGTAGAGGGACACTCTTTCATACCATCAGACCGACATAACCTAAGATTTACGTATCTTATCCATCTTTCTTCATGTTCTGCTACTTAATCCCTTCTGTATTCTTTCCAACCTTGATTTCATGTGCTAATACATCATGTGGTGGAACCTATTCGTGCCACATTACCTTAGCCAACCCTTAGAAACTTATTATAATTATTCTCGTCTCATTTTTTCGAATTCGAGATACGATATTTCGTACTTGATTGTTCTAATGCTTTGCATTCTCTTATTTCTTAAATCGTACTTTAGTTTTAATTTCGAGAAAAAAATTCTTGTAAGTTGGGTAGGTTGTAAACCCACCATTTTTTTTAATAATTTTTAAATTTATTTAATTAGAATAACTATGATATATACTGAGTATATATATAATATATGGATTACTTTATATATATATATATATATATATATATATATATATATATATATATATATATATATATATATATATATATATATATATATATATAATATTATATTTGGAACTGGTAAATTATATAAATGGACAGGGAGAAACCCCTGAAATGAGCAAAAAACAACATTACAAGACAGGAATACAAAGGATATTCAGACGCCTCCCCTTTGAAACCAGACATCTTCTTCTATACCACCAAGAACCCCAAACCTCGAACTACTTAGCTTGTCAAAAATTTGTCTATTCCGTTCTCTCCACATATGCCAAACTGTACTTAGCAACCGAAGTCTTGCTTCTCTGTACCAGTTGCTGCCCTTATGTCTCATACTAAAAAGTAACTGGATCGTCTCCACCACATTCATTCCATGGGTAAGAGGGATACCCAAATAACTCAATTGTATTCTCCAGATGGAGCTACTAAACGCACAATTGAAAAACAAGTGATCTGCAGTTTCATCTTGCTCAGAGCAAAGTACACACTGATGACCATCAATATTGACTCCAAATTTTAGGAGTCTATCCATAGTGAACAGTCTGCCTTTGAGAACTTTGTAGAAATGTAGCTCAATCCACAAAGCCCAAAGAGATTTACCTTCCAAATATCGCCAAGCAATCTTATACGCCAGAACATCATTCAGGGTCTCCAGACTCCTAAGACTAACCCCGCCTTCAACCTTCGGACGACATAGCTCTTTCCAAGCAATAGCATGAATATCGCCCCGCCAAATAAAGTTTGAACAAAGTCGATTAATTTTTCGGATAGTAGAGGTTGGAAGCATGATCTCCTGCATCCATTAACTAACAACGACACTAGTCACCGACCTAACCAATTCAATTCGTCCCCTGAAAGAAAGCATATGGGCCTGCCAACCCTCAAGACGGGCTTGAACCACTTCAAGAAGACTACTGCACTCTGTAGCTTTGGCATATGAGATGGATAATGGTAGATCCAAATATCGAACTGGCAGACTACCCTCTTCAATCTGAAGAAGCCTACGAAAGCCCTCTCGGTTTTGACATAACCGATTAAAGTAAACTCTGCTTTTATTTTTGTTCAGTTGCAAGCCAGATAAACTACCAAATTCAGCAAGAACCAAGTTCAAATTGCAAATATTGTTCTCAGTAGGATGAATGAAAACCAATAGATCATCAGCGTAAATCATATGTGATACTACAGGAGCCACTCTTTTAAAGAGAGGAACTATCCTTTTGGAGTGCACGACAAGATCCATCATACACGAGAAGTATTCCATAACAATGGTAAAGAGGTATGGAGACAAAGGATCCCCTTGCCTTAGCCTTCTATTACTGGAGAAAAACCCATAAGGTTGACCTTTTATGAGAACAGAAAAGGTCGGTGTTGTAATACACTCATCCACCCGCTGCACCCACCAGGCATCAAAACCCATATCTCTCATCAAATGACATAAAAAACTCTGGTTGACCGTATCATACGCCTTTCGAAGATCAAGTTCGATACAAGCTTTATCTCCTCCCGGTTTGTTAAAATCTCGAACAAATTCATGAGCAAGCAAATAATTCTCGGATATGACTCTATCTCGCACAAATGCTGACTGATTTGGGGAGATCAGGCGCCGAGCGTAATCTCCTGCATCCTCTTGCACATGATATGAGTAATAATTTTGTATATAAAATTACAACAAGCGATAGGGCGAAAGTCGGTAAGTAATGTGGCACCTTCCTTCTTAGGGATCAAAGTCAGAAAAGTGTGATTCAATTCTTTTAATAATTTGCCAGAACGAAAGAATTCCCTGACAGCTTCATAAACCATATACTTAATTTTATCCCAATGAAGTTGGAAAAACTTTGCAGAGAAACCATCAGCCCAGGTGATTTATTAGATTTAGCCTGCTTAATAATATTCTCAACTTCTTGCATAGAGATAGGAAGTCGAAGAGAATCATTAGCTGCCTTCGTCACAACCTTTTTGCAGACCAACTTAGGAAATACCACGGAATAATCTTGTTGGTTGAAGAGTTCCTTATAAAAGTTAACAGCTTCAGAAGAAATGTCATGTGTATCAGTAATATCAACTCCAGACGCGCTGATCAATTTGGTAATATGGTTACGATGATGTCGGGCTTTGATAACCCTGTAGAAAAATTTAAAGCACTTATCACCATCATTAAGCCAATCGCATTTGGCACGTTGACGAATTTGGATATCTTCAATATGGCGAAGCAAGTTAAACTTCTTTTCTGAGAGCCGGCTCTTGGTCAAGAATGCCGACATTATTCGGCTGGGTCTCTACCAGACGTTGAACTCTAGCCAATTAATGTTCTTTCTCAGCTAAAGAGGCCTTTGGAATACTATGAACCCAGCTTTTAAGGGAATTCTTCACACCTTTAAGCTTGCTACATAATTGAAATTGGGATGTCCCACTCCAGGACCGGTCCCAACCTGAAACCACAGCTTCTGCATACCTCGGTTGAAAGTGCCAAGAATTGTTGAATTTAAAAAGAAGCTTTTTATTTTAAGTGGGAGGAACAATACAGACCAATAAAGGAGAATGATCACTAGAAGTAGCCGGCAGACCCTCGATAAAAGAAGAAATAAATACATAAAAGAATCAGGAAAAGAATTGAACCAGTTACTATTTCCCAAAGCTCGATCAAGTTGGCACGAGATATGGTTATCTTCCGATTGGTTATTTCAGGTCCAAATAATCCTATTCAAACAGATAAGTCCAGAACGTAGTAAGCAATTCTGGAAGTCTTCGAAAATATTATCAGGTCTACCACCTCTCTTTTCTTTTTCAGAAATCAACGCATTAAAATCACCCATCAACAGAAACGGCAGTTGCCGACCCATAGTATGACTAACCTCGGTAATATCTTTCCATATTTGAACCGAAGCCGTCTATCATTATAGCCATATACAGCACCTATCAAAACCTTAAAGCCTCCAAGATTTGAAAATTCCACCACCACCAGTTGTTCTGATTCAAAACGTACAACTCCCTGCCACATGTTACAATCCCATATCACCCAAATAAGCGCCATAGGACACATCAACAGGTTGTGTGCCGAAGCCCAATTATTTGGAGTACGTGAATCAATTAGCTTCTCAGATCGGACTTTAGATTCCGGAATAATCCCTATAGTGCATTGGTACCTGAAGAGATGTTCTTTGATGGAATTCCATCTACCCATGGAATTAGCACCACGAACATTCCAAGCCAAGACAGACATTAAATTATTTTGATAAAAAGATTTGCCAAACTATTTCGAAAGGTTTATACAAATATACTTTAAATTACTTTGATAAGTATTGAATATGCTTTAAATTATTTTGATGATATCAAATATTATTTTCAATTGTTATGGTGATCAATTATTGAATTAAGATTTGATTATGTAGTTTTTTAAATTTATTTAATTTAAATTAAGTGGTAGATTTATTCATTAGAAATTATAATACTAGTGGAATTCTATCTATAATTATTTAAATTATTTTTTTATTTGAACTAATCATAATCATATCCAAATTAGGTAATCTTAATCATATCCATATTGATTGAATTCTAATCGTATCCTAATTAACTAATTGATCCCTATTATATATACCTATTGAACTTACGAAATAAAATTATTTCTCATATTTCCTTCTCCAAATCTCCTCTCTTTTTCCTAAAAAATAGCCAAAAAAAATTGTCATAAAATTCAGCCTCGTTTTTCAGAAGGTGTAGCAACTTCGTGAAGTTATTGTGACCAACTGTGGACTCCGTTTCACCTCCATTTTTTGTTTGAACCGTATTGAGGTTAGTTTCGATAATATATAATTTATTTTAGCAAATTTGTAATATATATTTCTATATATTTTAGTGCTAGTTATTCGAAAATAGATGCGTCGTACTGTTTTTGAGATTTCGGGAGATCTCAAACTTGGTTCGCGATTCTTCTGATGTTTTGGAAAGTTGACACGAAGATCTATAGAATACAAAACTTTCCAAAAATTAATTTTAAATTTTATTTTGGGCCCATATATATATATATATATATATATATATATATATATATATATATATATATATATATATATATATATATATAGTTACTAAAAAAAAAAAAAAAAAAAAAAAAATATATATATATATAGTTACTACCTAGTAATGGTATATATAGGGTATATATATAATATTAAGAATTGGACCCTAAATCTATTTTCAAAGTGGGTTTAGAAATCCTATATAAATTATTAAGATTATTTTTATATATTGTTTAACCTAAAATTATATTATGACAAATTAGGAGTTTTAGCCCTAAAATAATTTTCTAGATTTTCAAACATTTATCAAAAATATTTTGACTAATAAAATATAGTTCCAAATATAATAAATATTTTCTAAAATAGTTGTATGTAATATTTATGCAAATTTCCTTCGATCAACATCTTGACTGTGGCTAATCGTACGTTTCTTATTTCTTTACGAAACCGGGCTTCTTGATATCAACCCTGGCTATTTGAACTAATTTAGACATTGTTAGATCGTCGCACAAACTCCAGACAAGTATACCTTGCCAACTTTGTATAGTTTATTTACATGCATGCTTCCAACTATTTTATTTATACATGTCTTTTTTTCTATTATGTACCTGCAGTCTTGTCATAATTTATTTTCTTGTCTTGTACCTTTTATCACTTGCATTTATCATTAGTTATTTTTATATTTTTCACACGTGATTTCGATAATGTTAAGACTTGACTTGACCATGTGTTTCATGTTACTTGACTTGACCTCGACCGATACTAGGAATGGCTACTTGACCAATCTCGACTCGGGAGACCCCCTAAGGGCTACGATAGAGACTTACTATCATTAGGGAGCTCCACGCAAGACTACTAGCTATAGGACTAGGAGCACCACGCAGGACTACAATCATTCGATCTATTTGTAGCATGCTTAGTATTATTTTCTTTATGACATGTCATTATCTATAGAGTTTCTCTCATGTGATATCATGTCTATGATGTCTTATTTTAGTAGTTGTTTATGTTCTACTCCTGTTTGTCCATGCATGTTATTTACTGTTACAAAAGACATACACTACCAAATTACAGCATTTTAGCGACGGCCATTTAGCGACGGAAATTTTTCGTCGCTATTACCGTCGGATCACCGACGGATTTGTGACGAAATACCGACGGAAAGCAGTGGACAATTTTTTTTATTTTTTTATGTCCATATCCGTCGCTACGCCGTCGATAGGTCGTCGGCCAAGTAGCGACGGTTTTATATCCGTCGCCAGAACGTCGCATATTTTGGCGGCAAAAGCCTAAAATATTGGCGCGAGATTTGACTGACGACTTAGCGATGGAATAATCCGTCGCTACTCTGGCGCGAGATTTACTGACTACTTAGCGACGGAATAATCCGTCGCTACTCCGTCGCTAATTTCTGTACCCTAACTTAAATTGAACCGACGGGGGGGAAATTTTCATTCCCCCCCAAAACACTCTCTCTCTTCCCTCTCCCTCTCTCCGACGATCTCGCTCTCTCCGACCGGCGATCTCCCTCTCTCTCTCTAAGGTATGCTCTCTCTCCCCCCCTCTCTCTCTATCTCCCTCTCTCTCTCTCTCTCTCTTTTTTACGATTTGGAGGGTTGGGGGGCTGTCGTAGTGGTCGGAGAGGGTGTGGGGCAGGGGGGTTTCGGGTACGGGATGGGGTGGTCGGGGCAAGGGTGGAGTGGGGTGGTCGGGGGCAGGGGGGTCGGGGAGGGGGTCGGGCAGGGGTGGGAGGGTGGTCTTGGCAGGGGGGGTTCGGGTAGGGGGTGGGGTGGTCGGGGCAAGGGTGGGGTGGGAGAGGGGGCAGGAGGGGTCGGGGAGGGGGTCGGGCAGGGGTGGGGGGGTGGTCTGGGCAGGGGGGTGGGAGAGGGGGTCGGGCAGGGGTTGGGGGAGGGTCGGGCAGGGGTTGGGGGGGTCGGGGCAGGGGGGGCAGTGGGGTGGGAGAGGGGGTCGGGCAGGGGTTGGGGGGGGTCGGGCAGGGGTTGGGGGGGGGTCGGGGCAGGGGGCAGGGGGGTGGGAGAGGGGGTCGGGCAGGGGTTGGAGGGGTCGGGCAGGGGTTGGAGGGGGGGGGGTCGGGGTAGGGGGGGCGTAGGAGGGACTCTGGAGTCCCCACGCAGGAGTCCTCCTCCTCCTCTCCCATAGACACACACACACACACGGACACACACACACACACACGGACACACACACACAGACACACAGACACACACGGACACACACACACACGGACACACACACACACACACGGACACACACGGACACAGACACACGGATACACACACACTCAGACATATATATCATGGTTTAAAGTATCGGCCGATACCGATCCGATACGGCCGATACCGATACGGTTTGGCATGTTCCGATCCGATACCGACCGATACCAAGTATTGACCGATACCGACATTGGGGGTCTTTGTTCCGGTCAATTCGACAAAGAAAATTAAACAAAAAGACAAATCAACAAGGGTTTAAAGCATAACAAGGTTGTAGAAGCATGTAAAAGAAGAAAATCACATCAATTGAAGAAAATCACATCTATTGTTTGTAAACCAATCGGTAAGGGTGACTACTATTTCATTTAATTTCAAAACTACTAAGAAATAACACTGAAAATACTTAAAATTATGCCTAAATGTATAAAATATATGTTTTTAAATGTAAATAATTTGTTAATAATTATTTGTTCCCCGATACCAAAAAATCCGATACTCCGATCCGAAACCGCCGATACTACCGATATCGCCGATACCAATACTCATAGGAATAGTCCGATACCGATTCCGATACCGATACTTTGAATATATATATATATATATATATATATATATATAGGCATAATTTTAAGTAATTTATTAATAATATATATATATATATACACAGACACCCGTCGTGAAGTCTAGTATATATATTTGATTAGCTAAGGTAGAAGTTTAGCCTAATTAAGGTTAGTTTTGACAGAGTTGACTTGGACTCCTAATTTGACCCAGAACTAGTCTAGTATACCATCTGCTCCTCCTTTCTTCCCTTCTTCTCATTCGACTATCTCGGCCTCCTATTCGGCCTACTATTCCGATATACGTTTGATACGGTCTACCTAACCTATATACTGATCCTAATCTGATACTCTCTGATATTAAGTACATCCGGCTTACTAGCTAGCGGATCCACCAGTTATATGATTATATACTAATTATGTTAGATTGTGATACTAAGTAGCCTCGTCGTAGGCCTAGCGTGTTATCCACAAGTTTAGTTTTTCTTACGATATGAGTATCGGTATCGGGCTATTAATTCTTATGTTTAGTTTGTCTTACGATACAGATATTCACATCAAATCGAGCATGAATCGTTACTTTGTTGATCGTACATGGATGTACAAACGACAACACGAGAGCAGAATTGGTGTGAGTGACGATTTTCAGGCAGGTGTGGAAGTATTTCTTAAGTATGCCATGAGCAAAACTCAGTACATGGACGATAACAAAATCAAGTGTCCATGTGTTAATTGTCACAATAGACGTTTCGAAGAAGTGATGACTGTGAGAGATCATTTGTCCCGTAAGGGTTTCGTACGTGATTACGGCCTGTGGTCATCGCAAGGTGAATTATATTCAGAAAGACAGGCTGCAGAAGCTGGTACTTATGCTTTTGATGATAATGCTGCAACGGATTTCCTCGAAGACGACGGATGCTCTGTAGATTATGGAGACATGCAGAACCTTGTACGAGATATGGTGTATGCTGCGGCAGGGCCTAATTTTGATCCGGAGGATCCTAATCCCGAGGCAAAGGAGTTCTATGATATGTTTAAGGATGCAGATACTCCTCTATATCCTGGTTGTGAGACTCATTCCGCACTGTCAGTGACGATGCGGTTGTTGAACATAAAGTCTGATTTTAACTTGCCACAAGCTTGCTATGATCGGATCACACAATTAACTAATGAGGTGTTACCGAAGGAATCAAAAGAGCTCCCAAGAAACTTCTACAAGTCAAAGATGATGGTCCGACAACTGGGACTGGGGTACGAGAAGATAGATTGCTGTCACAACGGATGCATGTTGTATTACAAAGAGAATTGCGTATTAGAAAGTTGTTGGTTCTGTAATGCGGATCGTTACAAGACAGTACAGGAAAAAGGAAAGTCAACTAGAAAACGACGTCCTTACAAGTATATGCATTACTTGTCGATCACGAAGCGCTTACAGAGGATGTATATGTCTCTGAATACAGCAGAACACATGACGTGGCACAGTGAAGATCGCATAAAGGACGAAGGAGAATTGTCACATCCTTCGGATGGGGAGGCGTGGAAATATTTTGATTTGTGTCATCCAGATTTTGCTGCAGAGCCTAGAAATGTACGCCTGGCGCTATGTTCTGATGGCTTCGCCCCTTTCGGACAGTCGGGATCTCAATACTCATGCTGGCCGGTCATTCTTACCCCTTACAATCTGCCACCATGGATGTGTATGAAGACTCCTTATATGTTCTTGACAGCTATCATACCCGGTCCCAAAAATCCGACAAAGAACATCGATATATATTTACAGCCGTTGGTGGATGAGCTGAAACAGTTGTGGGAGATCGGCGTCACGACCTATGATATTTCCAGAAAACAAAACTTTCAGATGAGAGCTTCACTCATGTGGACAATCAATGATTTTCCAGCATACGGTATGCTGTCGGGATGGAGTACGCACGGCAACATGTCTTGTCCGATATGTATGGAAAATAGTAAGGCATTCTGCCTTAGACATGGAGGAAAAACTTCTTTCTTTGACTGTCACCGTCAATTTCTGCCAACGAGACATCCTTGGCGAAAGAACAAGGACGCGTTCAGATATGGAAAATAAGAATTTTCTGAACCTCCTGCCAGATTGTCGGGATACGATATTTGGGAAGATATAAAGGAATTGCCCACCGCAATGGAAGATCCATCGAACAATCGTGTCGAGGGGTTCGGACAAAGCCATAACTGGACCAAACGGAGTATCTTCTGGGACTTGCCTTATTGGAAAGATAATCTTATTAGGCATAATCTTGATGTCATGCATATCGAAAAGAATGTGTTCGATAATGTCTTCAATACCGTTATGGATATTAAAGGAAAGACGAAGGACAATCCAAAAGCAAGACAAGACATGGCCGAGATATGCAAACGTCATAATCTAAACTTGATACAAAGGGGAGCTGGTGGACAAGTAACTAAGCTGATAGCGCCATACGCATTGAGCAAGGAAGATAGATTAATAATCTGCAAGTGGATATCTACTTTAAGATTTCCCGACGGCTATGTGTCGAATTTGTCTAGATGCGTTGATCTCAATGAACGCAAGCTAACAGGAATGAAGAGTCACGACTGCCACGTGTTTATGGAAAGATTACTGCCCATTGCGTTGAGAGAGTTGTTGCCTTCTGCTGTATGGGTTCCGTTGGCCGAGCTGTCTACATTCTTCAGGGATATATGTTCAACTAAGCTCACGGTGTAACATATGATACAACTTGAGGAGAAAATTGTCTTAACAATTTGCAAGTTAGAGAAAATATTTCCACCGGGTTTCTTCGACAGTATGGAGCATCTACCGATTCATCTAGCATACGAAGCCCGTGTCGGTACATCTGTTCATTATCGATGGATGTACCCCTTTGAGAGGTAAATAAAAATTGATATAATTTAAGTGGATTTTACAATTCATTGTTAATTCTCAAGATAATTTGTCTCTCTAGGTATCTACATCATCTAAAGAAGAAAGTTGGCAATAAGGCTCATATAGAGGCTTCGATATGCGAAGCATATCTTATCGAGGAGGTGTCAAACTTTTGCTCCATTTATTTCGATACTCATGTTGAGACAAATCGAAATAGACCTCAAAGGAATGACGAAGACGTTGAGGAAGGAGGTATATTCAATTTAAGGGGCAAGCCTATTGGGGCTAGTAAGAAACGGTGGTTGAGTGACGATGAGTATGATGCCGCTCACCGATATGTCTTGTTAAACTGTGACATACAAGAAGTGAGAGATTTGGAGAAGTAAGTGACTACACCTCGTTATAATCTCTAATTTGGTGAGGTAAGTGACTACACTAATTTTTATTCTCTCTAACAGTGTATTTAGAGATGAAGTCAAAATAAGGACACCCGATATTACCGATGAGGGACTTCAAAGAGAGGTTGATTTTACCTTTCCGTCATGATTTCGAGATTACGTAAGTAACTGAGATAATATGTTATGCGGCTACCATTTAAATATATATATGCAACTAAAACATTTAAAGTTTACCGGTTTTATTAGCTGAACCAAGTACACTCACAAATGAGAGCATTCGTTATTTGTCATTGGGACCGAAGAAGCATGCAAAGACTTGGCCCGGCTATGTCGTTAATGGCTTCAAGTTTAAGACAACTCAACATCCTATAAATGTCGAATTTCTCAATGACGGCTTCAGTACGAAGGATTCTGGTGTTTGCATAAGAGGCACAATCTATGACGACGAGCCGGACTTTGACTATTATGGAGTGCTTCGGGATATTGTAGAATTACAATATAGTGCCCCATTTGATATGCATATTGTTATGTTCAAATGTGAGTGGTTCGATACGACACCAAATATCGGTTGGAAAATCGATAAACAATTTGGATTCGTCGATATAAATCATCGCAGGAGGTATAGAGGGTCCGACACGTTTGCGATAGCAAGTCAGGCTGTTCAAGTCTACTATACAAGCTACCCAAGGCGTCGTAGAGATCGCTTTGACTGGTGGGCAGTATGCAAGATTAAATCTAGAAATACATTCAAAGTTGGAGACCCAGCATACCAAGAGGACCAGATCGAAAAGCCCCAATACTTGGGACAACAGTCTTGTGACATGGATGTTGAATTAGAGGTTGATATACCTCTTGCTGATGAAAATAGAAGGGAGGAAGAGGTTGATATACAAGACTTAGATGTCAACCAGGGGAGAAAGAGGCGTCTTGTCCCAAGTATTGAGACTGAAGAAGAAGAAGAAGAAGAAGAAGAAGAAGAAGAAGAAGAAGAAGAAGAAGAACTTTATGAGGATGAGGATGAGGATACAGATGAATTCGACGATGAGGATGATGATGATGATGAGGCCGAGGCCGAGGAAGAGGACGATGACGATGATTAAATATCGCTATATTTTAGTTGTATCTTGAAGCACCCAATATCTAGTCTCGAATCCTAAATTACCCTATTACATTTGGATTTACAATTACAAGTCTAGTGGAACACAAGATGCCCTTTCATCAAAAGTTACAAGAATTGTACTTTGTTGTATTGGTGCGTGATTTTATCAGATTTTTTGTATCTAGCTTTTATTCGTACTTAACTTCTGATTGTAATATTTATTTCAGTTTGTGATATTTGCGTATTATTATATGAGTTTCTTTTTGCAGATGGCACTCCTAGGCCTACTCGTCTGGGCGGCACTCATCGCCCTGCTGCTGGTATGGATATGTTTAGTTTTATATTCATTTATAAATCTATGTTGTCGGTATTTTATTTATGTGTTCTATTTACAGGGCATGGTTGCGAGCACCCGTACTGGTGGTGCTGGCCGTGGTCGTGGCGGTGGCGGCGACGGCGGCGGTGGTGGTGGTGGTGGTGGTCGTGGGCGTGGGCGTGGGCGTGGTGGTAGCGGTCGTGGTCGCCAGCCGCATTCCCCGGATGTGACCTCCGATCCCGACTTGGAGAGCCCGGACACAGGCTCTTTCCGCCGTCATTCTTCCTCGGTGCTACCGACATCGTCGTCGAGGCCTGTGACTCCATCCGCTAGCGGATCCGTTCCGCCACCGGATGTACCAGCAGATGCAGCAGTAGATGCAGCAGGGGGCCCAGCAGTTACTGCAGGGTGGGCCTCGGAGTACCCCGGGATTCAGTTTCATCCTGTTACCGGGGAGTACGTGCGCGGACCCGCGGATCCCCCGACGCCACCAGAGAGGCTGGTGGGCGAGTTCCGACGAGAGCTATGGCCCGCTGGTGAATCGTAAGTAAATTTAAGTTAATTTATTAAATTTGTTTCATTTATTCAAGTTAATAATCCAGTCGTTGCTTCTTTATAGGTTTTTCCCGTGGGATGCTGCCCGGATTCTAGGGCGCATTATCCGGGATAACTACCATGGCCCCTACCTCAATTTTTCTGAGGTGCCTCAGGACATAAAGTACGTCTGGCTCGACGAGATGAGGGTATAAATCCGTCGGTGAATTATTAATTATTCTTTAAATCATTAAATTTTTTATGACGTGATATTTGAATTTGTATGTCAGAGGACGTTCTGGTGGCCCCTCCATCGCGAGGAGGCGATCCGCAGGACCTACAAAGCCGCCGCCGGGAAGAAGATACGGGATACGGTGTACGACCTTCGTACGGCGCATACGAGGAAGGACCGGATCCGGGCGGAGTACTATGAGAAGATGTTGGAGAAGATGGATACTCCACAGTTCAAGCTGAAATCGGAGAAAGCTAAGGCTAATCGACAGGTCGCGGGTCTGCATACGGGGGGATCAAGGCCCCACGCATTGACGTATGCAGATTTGGTGAGATAGCGCAAATTCAAATTCATTCTATTATTTAATTTCGTACTGTTAATATACGAAGTTAATTAAATTCTACGTATGCAGGCCCAACGGGCGGTGAAACAGGGGAAAGAGGCGGAGACGGTCACCGCTCATGATGTATTCGTGCATACGCACAAGAGGCGGAAGGACGAGAGCTTCGTCGACGCGAGGGCCGAGGAGACTGATGTAAGTACTTACGTTTATGAGATTATGTTAGAAATATAATTATTGTTAAGTTAATTAGATAAACTTAGGATTCAGACTATAACTTAGGGAAACATAGGATTTAGATTATAACTTAGGAAAACTTATAGTATAAACACATTCATTGGATAGGCTGCGTATCGTGAGGCACTTAATCGGCTTGAGATCGAGCCCCCTTCCGAGAATGTCGGCGAAATGACGCCCACCCAGACGCACTCTTCTATGGCCGCTCGCTACGACGACGTGTTCATAGAATCCGTCGGCGGCGTTAGGAAAGGGCGCGTCTACGGCTTAGGTTCCATGGCGCCCTCGTTACAGCCGTCCCCGAGATATCCACCGCCTCTGCCTCCTCCAGCGCCCCCGGTTGACGATGTGAGGGCGCAGCTTGCGACTCTGACCTCCGCGGTGTCAGATTTGCGGGCGATAGTGTTGGGGCGCTATCCGTCTGCTCCCGGTCCGTCTGCTCCCGGTCCGTCTACTGCTGCTGCCGGTGCTTCGGATCGACCTGGTCCTTCTTCCTCCGGACGGCTTTCGTTTAACCGCTCTGCGGACGCCCGCATCGTATCGGATAACACCATCTTGACGCTCCTTGACATGATGTCGCCAGAGCAGCTACGTGCGCTTCCAGACCATGTCTTGTCCCAAGTGCCGGCACACACGGTGGAGGAGTACATACGCAAAGCGGATGCGGCGGCACGAGCACGAGACGATCCAACGGACGGGGTTTGATTTTGTTTATGTTGTTGGTTTTGTAGACATTTGGATACATTGTATGTTCGGATATTTTTTTTAAGTTTGGATAATTTAATGTTGGATATTGGATATATTGTGTTGGTAATATTTTGTTGGATATTGGATACGTTGGATATTGGTGTCGGATATGGATATTTTGCATATGGATATATGGTGTTGGATATTGGATACGTTGGATATTCGTGTTGGATATGGATATATGGTATTGTATATGGATATTTTGCATGTTTGATATTGTGTTGGATGTGTTGTATAAACAGGAAAGAGTCTGTTTGCAGTATTTTTTTTTCAAAAATTAGCAGTTAGCGACGGACTGGCGACCACTCAGCGACGGATAGTCCGTCGCTAACTGGAGAAACTGAGGTTAGCGACGGAGTGGCGACGTAAAATCCGTCGCTACCTGGAGCATTTCAATAAAGCGACGGATTGGCGACGGACGATCCGTCGACCTGATGCTGTTTGATGTCCAGAAATTTTAGCTTTCGCGACGGATTGGCGACTAACTTACGGCGGACTGGCGACCACTCAGCGACGGATTGTCCGTCGCTAACTAGAGAAACTGAGGTTAGCGACGGAGTGGCGACGGACTATCCGTCGCTACCTGGAGCATTTCAATAAAGCGACGGATTGGCGACGGACGATCCGTCGACCTGATGCTGTTTGATGTCCAGAAATTTTAGCTTTCACGACGGATTGGCGACTAACTTACGGCGGACTGGCGACCACTCAGCGACGGATTATCCGTCGCTAACTAGAGAAACTGAGGTTAGCGACGGAGTGGCGACGTAAAATCCGTCGCTACTGGAGCATTTCAATAAAGCGACGGATTGGCGACGGACGATCCGTCGAACTGATGCTGTTTGATGTCCATAAATTTTAGCATTAGCGACGGATTGGCGACTAACTTACGGCGGACTGGCGACAAAGTCCCGACGGACTATCCGTCGCTAACTGTAGGAATTTAATGTATCGACGGATTGGCGACGTAATATCCGTCGCTACCTGGAGAATTTTACATTGAGCGACGGTTTAGCGACGGAATGTCCGTCGGTAATTGGGTATCAAAAAATCTCTGATACACTTTTGCCGACAAATTTACGACGGATTAGCGACGGATATTGGGTATCAGAAAATCACTGATACGGTTTTGCCGACTCGTTAGCGACGGAGTTTTCCGTCGCTAACCCTATATCCTGATACATGTTTTGACGAAAACTAGTCGGTAATCCGTCGCTATATATTTTTAAATGCGCCGACGGTATTCCGTCGCTAAGTCGTCGCTGAGCTACGGAGTAGCGACGGATATGTTTTAGCGACGAGGTTATTCCCGACGGCTGTTTTACCAAAATATCCGTCGGTAATCCGTCGGTATTTATTTTTGGCGACGGACTACCGACGGATAAGGCCGTCGGTAAATCCATGTATTTTGGTAGTGATATTATGTATCTTGCTACGTCCCTCTGAGGACCTGATGATCTCTTCAGTTATAGATGATCGACATATCCCGAGGAGTACAGTTCCGTACTAGAGTCTTTCATGCGGACTATTTGACCTTCTCCTACATGGTGGACTTATTTAGTTGTTATTTCTTTACTCTAATGTATTCCACTATATTCTTTACCTTCGCTCGGTAGTGGATTTGTCTCCACCCAGCAACTTGATAGTTGACATTTTCATATTTGATTTATTGATATCTTTATTCCTTTATTTTAGTGAATGAGATTTAGTGAGCACATGACTATCTATATACTGCATCTACAGCTTGAGTATATTTATTAAACGTTTGGCATGTTACATTGCCTAGTCCTACGTATTTGGGAGTGAGTGTTACATAGTGCACATGAGACATAACAAAAACCACATGAGTAAGCTCATTGGACCAGACGGTAGGGAGGCGACGTTAGTGTAACTGACTGTTTTCAAAAATGAGAAAAATTTTAAACTTTAATAAAATTGATTATTTAATAATAGGTTTAAATCATGTTATTGATTTATTGGTGATTTTGATTATTTTAATTTAATTAAATTAGTGTTTTGTGATTTTGTTCTTTGGCTAGTGTAACCTTAAAGCTGCTTAGCCTAGAGACTAACCATGACTATGGAGGCCTAATCCATGTGACTAGGTTAGCTAATTACCACTTTGTAGTCTAAGGATATTTTGGTCATTTTGTGACTTTTGAATTATTTAATATTTTGATTAATTGGTAAAATTTTATATTATTTCAATAATATTTACATTGATGTATTATAATTTTGGTCATTTTTCATATTTTAATATTTTTGGGAATTTTTATATTTTTAATATTGTATTTTGGGATTTTATTTGATCGGGTTTGGGTTTTGTCTCATTTCGACTTGTGTAGTGACCTAGGTCAGTTTTGGACCCAATTGGACCCGACCAATTTGTCATGACCAAACCCAAATATTAATTTTTTTAACTAATCCTATTTGATTTTAGTGGGATTAGAGTTGGAAATTAGATTTAGAACTTGAAATTAGGAGTTTCCAATTTACCATTTTGACCCCAACTCAAAACCCTTCTATTCTTTGACTTGGAGGGCATTTGTGACTTTGCACAACGCCCAAACACCCTCCAAGAGTGTCCGGCCAGCAGCTCACCCCCTCTCTTCTTCCTATTTCAAGAAAAACTCTCTGTCTCTCTTCCTTTCTCTCATTCTACAAAGATTTCTTTCTTTTCCCTTTGGATTTTAGGCTCAAAAGTAAGTCAAATCTCTTCCAATCACTTCCATTTCTCTAGATCTCTCTCTAATCTTGGTGCTAACCTTGGTTTATCTCTCGTTTGTGATTTTGATCTAGGTAGATCTAGCTTGGTGGTGGAAGGAGCATAGATCTTGTGCTTAGGCCTACAAAGGGGTAAATTTAGGGCTTTTCCTTGGGATTCCAACTCCCAAGAGGTAAACCCTCACTCTAACCCTTGTAATTACTTTTATTTAGTGCCATTTGCATATTAGAGAATACCCGAGGCGTAGGACAACCCATTAGATGAGGTTTGGAACCCATTGGACTCAATTGGGGACTTTCGGACTAGGTTTAGTACCAATTTTGGGGAAAACCCTAAATTGACATGTTTGGGTGATACTCCTTGCCTAATTAGACCTAATTAGGTTAGTTTGGGTGAGATGAGGCTAGGTACGTGTCCATATTTGCATACGTGGGGTCGTTTTGCAAAAAATAATAAAAATAGGCTTTTTCGGAGTTTTCGGGTTCCAACACACGGGTGACTTTTTGCACCGACATTAGAATCGGCAAGCTAGTACTTAGAATAGGTTCTAATCATTATTTAGAACTTGTGGGTAGAGTTTGGGTCGAATTCGGATAGGTTTGGTGTCTGTATCACGCGGTATCGCGAATCGGACACCCCGAAGTCGCTAGAATGACCATTTGGCCATTCGGGCCTCGTTTCTCGTTTCCGCTCGCGTGTGTGAGTTAGATTGCTTGTGTGGGGCACGTGTCTAGGACCTAGAGGGTAGAATTACAAGGATTGGGTATTCGGATAAGGTTTTGGATCGTTTAGGAGTATATGTATATGTGTATGTGTATGTGTATGTGTGTATATTTATATGGGAGTGTGTGTGGTGGTAGTGGCGATGTTGGTAGTGTGTGTGTGGGTGTTCATGGATAGATAGACAGATAGATAGATAAATAAATAGGTAGAGGGATGAATGAATAAATGGATGAATGAATTAGTGAATGGATGAGAGGATGAGTGAATGAATAAATGGATGAATGAATAGAGGCTAAAGGAGTAGAAGAAGAAGAGACCACAGCAGCAGCAGCTGCAGGAGATAGGGGAGCTGTTGCCCCCCCCCCCCCCCAATTACAGCAGCAGCAGCTGCAAATTCAGCAGCAATAGCAGCAGCTTGGCAGCAGCAACAGCCCTTATTTTGCCCCCTTTGGACCCCCTATACATCCCCCAATATACCCCCAAGTATACCCCCTATATCCACCATATGTTCTACTATATAACCCCTTAATTTGTAAGTGTTAGAGTGGTATAGGTTGGTTAGAAAACTAGTAGTTAGAGTGGTAAAAAATAAGCTAAGTCACATGTTAGTAAGTAACATGTTAAGGTAATACTATGTTAAGGTATTCACATTAGAGGGTAAGATACATAGATATGATACTTGAATTTGAGTTAGAATTAGAGATAGAGGTATAGATTCATGGGCTAAAGTGAGGGTTAAAATCAAGTGGTTATCTTGTGATATCAAGATGGTATCACAAGGTAAGTAGATTTTACCCTATGTGGAGGGTAAGATATCAAGATACCATGATACGGCATCGAGATACTAGGAGAAATGTTAGAATACCATATTAGAGAGTAGGAGAAATACGTAGAATGAGGGTAGAGAAGTCTAGAGTTGGAGTTAGAGGCTAAGGTAATGGAATTACCTTGGAAAGGTAAGGAAGGGCAAGTTAAGATAATACTTATTTTCTAACATATGAGTTTACTACTTTAAGATATAGTTATAATTGGGATATTATGGTTGGTAATGGTTAGGAATAGTGGACTTAGACTAGTTTTGACCTCGGTTGACCACAATTGACTATTTTGATCAAAAGTCAACCGGAAGTCAACCGTAGCCTAGAATTGACTAGAACTTGGCCAGGATTGACCCAAAGTCAACTGTTAGTCAACGTTAGTCAAGTTGACCTAGAGTTGACCAAGTGTTGACCAGAGTTGATCAGTTGACCAAAAGTCAACTGTAAGTCAACCTTTGACTTAAATCGACCCAGTTTGACTTTATTTGACTTACCTTGACCTAGTTTAACTTTGTTAGGCCTAGTATGACTTAGATTGACTTAGTTTGACCTTGTTTGACTTAGATTGACCTAGTGTGACTTAGTTTGGCTTGGTATGACTTAGTATGACTGAGTTTGACCTAGATTGCATAACATATACTAGAAATTATGCCATACACTGTTAAACCCTAATTAAACTTATGTATATCTCATATTTAGGTTTGTAACTTCACTCTGAGCCAGATTACACTGTTGACATATTCCTATTGGATCTAAGGCGAGTACATTCTCTGATAGTATTTATGTTTTATGATATCGTCTATGTTTCTTGTATTTATAGTAGATATCCTTGTTCTCTTGTCACATTGTTCACACGAATTGGTATTTGTCTGGATCCCGTCATGAGATGTTATTCCTTATATTCCTTGGTATATCATGTACAAGTCTTTCCTTGTTCCTTGTGCATTGTATAGATATGATTCCTGCGAAGGCTTGCTACCTCCTCGGAGAATCATGTGCCATGACATGTCATTACTGGATCCACTTTACTGGTCGGGGATGGGGGTACTTAGCGTAGATATGTGATCATTTTTTCTCCTGTAAATCATGTTCCCTGAGAGTGTTAGCCATACACTTCACGTATGACTTGCCAGGCCCTTTTTCTCCTGTGCAACCCAAGTCGATCACATGTTGAAACTAATACTAAACTCACATAGATATAGTTCCAGATTTTCGTACATGATATATACTGTTTTCTTGTTCTTACATTCCGTTACAGTCTTGATATGCCTTACCATGATTCATGTACACATTATTTTACCTTGTATATTCTCTCTATTTACTGCTATATTTTTAATATCGTCTAACTAGAACTGTTATTTGAGATTTGTGCTCGTTCCATCCCGACTGGATATGTTGACAAAATTTTACAGATTATGGCGAGAAGGATTGTCCTACCTACTACCGTCCTCATGACGTAGTCAGCCTAAATTTGGAGACCCTAGTTCAGTAAGGGTTAGCTCCAGCCGATGGGGCTTTAGAGTAGCTTAGCTGGTTTAGTTTAGTACTGGACTTTGTCTCCAGATTACATTTTGGCTTGTTATTATTTTAATATTTGTATTAGAGATTGTTGACTCTAGACTTGTATTATTTCTGTGTTAGATCTTTCGGATGATATTTCATATCTTGTTGTCTTTATCTTTCGGTATCATCTATCTTTCTTAGAGTTTGCGATTGAGTATATTATATTGTCATTGCTTGTCCTCCATTCGGAGTTGACCGTTCTTGACAGGTTTTGATATTATAACTGTTGTTAGATAGTAGTCCTAGACAGCATTCTACGCCGTTTCTGCGGCGTAGGCTGGGACGATGTCACGCACTCGTGCCCATACTCCGGGTGCGGGTCGTGACACATTTTTAGTGGTGGCCCATGCAGGTCTGAAGTCGCAATTAGTGCGATGTTGTAGTGGCGCTCGATTTAGAGTGCTGTTACGAGCCTGTGGTACGTATCTAGGATAGGCTGTAGGCTAAGTTTACTCAATCACAAAATAGGAAAAAACTTCCACTTGCTGATCTTTTAACTGTCTTTTTTTAATATTGATTCTTGCATTCTAACTGTCCTCTTTGATATAATCTTTCTTGTGCCATATTGATTTCCTTCTTTCAATCTGTCTTCAGGATGGTGCAGACAAGATCACAGCATCCTGAGGCCGCAGATGTTGCGGGGTCCGCTATATCTCACGGGCCTGATCCAGTCACTTCTGTCGCAGTCGGAGCGTTGCCAGCTGTAACTCCACTTTCTCGTTTTCGATAATTTTAAAGTTTCTAATAATAATAACAAGTTTGATTTAAGTAATGTTTGAATATTGATAATGTTTCATTAAATATCTTTGAATAAATATTTTGATTTATATTTTGGAGGGAAATTAATTAGGAGCTGGTTTTCAAATTCAAAAGTTAGTTGTAACAAACTAATTGTGGCCCCACTCTTCATAACTAATTAATATTCCTTTATAACTGATTTCTTCACACTTTCTGTAATTATGAAAAGGTAGAGGGGACTTTTGAAATTTTGCCTTAAGCTGGAAGGGCTGTTTTGTAATTTTCTTGAGCGGTGGGGGGGGGGGGGGGGCTAAGTGCAAAAATGCACTTTTGTTATATATGAGAGAGTGAGAACAGAGTTCTCATTCTCTTCTCCCTCTAGAATTTGGAATTTCATTTTTGCTTGATCCCTTTTTCCCCGAGCATGACGACGACGATGACGATGCCGCCTGATCTCCGACGATGGTGAGCACTACTTCCTAGGCGAGCGGATCTCCAACTCCTAGGCGGATCGACGGTGACGTAGAGAATTGGTAAGATTGATGAACCTCAATTCATGTTTCCTATGATATTTTGAAGAATTGAAGTTGAATTATTCTGATCAAGGTTGATCCTCTTCTCTTTAGTCAAGAGTATCAGGAGTTTTCGTCGATTCTGTGCTTAGCGAGAGTGTGTTCAAACCAAACAATAGGTGAGTTGTTGACACTCTAGATCAATTTGATCTTTGTTTTCTTCGTTTCTCATAGATTCTTGAATATATTCTTCAGAGCCGATCATTTTATTTTGAGCCGATCAATCATGTACAAATTCAATCATCAAACTCAGATTCGGTAAGTAATTGATTCCAATTCGATACTTTTGAATTTTTTGAGTTCAATCGAGATTTCGAAGTCTGGAATTTATTGTGTACTGGATTGATGAAGCAATCCATAGAGATCTGAGCAATTTTTATATTTTTTCTTTGATCTTGGAAACAGAGGAGTTCGAGAATCAATTTGTAAGTTGCTGACCGCTACGTATTTGACGAAATGTCCAAGTCAGGGACAAAGCAGTGAACCGAACACGTTAAGCCTGTGTCTGCCCCATGAGAGTGTCCTGATTCCATCTGGACTCGTCGCCATCAGGTACTGATATGTCCTCTTCGTATACTCTCGTTTAATTTATAGTAAATAATGGAGTTTAGTCGGGGTTGCAGTCGGTTGCAGGTTTAGCCGAGTGTCCGTGTCTGCTCGTGATTCAATTAGTTCGTGTCTGGAGCTGAGTCGTGTCTATGATGGAGTTCATTGCTCTGAGTTTGGCCGGGATTTAGAGGACTGTTCGTTTAAGCCGAGTTATAGCCGTTAAAATAAAGTTTAAATTGATGTAGTAGTGTTAGCTTTGGTAAACCTGTATATATTTGTATATTATTTGCTGAGAACTTTATAATATACTGGGTTGAGCATGTGTTGGGTTGGTTATCTTTCGAATACTTGATTTTCCTCATATTGATACTGGAATTCTTGGTAAGATTATGGGCTGAGCATGTGTTGGGTTGGTAGGAATGGATTGAAGGAGCTTTGGACTATTCTTAAGAAGATATTTGCTTGTTTGATAGTAGTCTGTATGAGCAATCATAGCAATTTAGAAGCATGAAACAGTTGAGTATTCGACTAATGGGTTTTCAGGTTTATAGTTAGAAGCTTTATCAATAAATTTGTGTTCAAGCTATGTAATGATTTTATTATAAATATTTTCTTTATCTTAAAAATTTGGCAATTTAAACTTTGTATATGTCAACTTAGTTTCAAAAGTCACCTAGCAATTTCTATATTAGTGGCATGAATTTATGTTTGAAGCTTCTCTTTGAATGCTCTTAGGCATTTAGACCTTAATAAGTGAAGTAGAGGAACTGATTGAGGGAAAACCAGGGTCTCAACCATATCTACCTTATCCATAATTATTGCTTGAAATAAATTATGTTAGTGAGTATAATATATTAGTGGGAAGTGGATATTATTCTTCACTATTTTTAGAGGTATATTAAAACTTGTTTATCATTATTGGATAGGAGTTTTGTATACAAAGGTTAGACTCTAGATTCATGTGGGATTAATTCTTAAAGTTTATTAGACTAGAATCAACTAGTATACTAATGGTTAGAAATTAATCAACTTGTACCTATTAAACACATGAGGACATCCAGCTCCTTCTAGTACACTTGATTTTCCGGAGCAAGGCAAGTACTTTTCTATGGTCTTGTGCATTTACATATCTTATACTCTTCTTGTGACACGTCATGACACGATATCCTGTACCCCTGAATTTCTTGTTCTTGTACTTACTTGTGTCGGGTAGAGAAATACACTAGCTATGTGACCAAACCCTGTTTACCATATTCATGTAGATAGCTTAGGCCTCGCATCGTGCACGCGGGTCCTAAGCCGTACCGATATTTATGTACTCTTGTACATGCTCCTGTACTCACCCCAGCCGGTCACATAGGCTAGTTGTATTTCAAACATGCTGCACTTGTCATATCTTGTACTTCAGGTTCCTAGTTACATTCCTGTACTTTACATTCCTGCACTTTATTTTCTGTACTTTCATTCATGTACTTTTATATTCATTTCCTGTATTTTCTATTCATGTTCCCCTGTACTTATTTTCCATATCATGATGTTCTTGTTCATTACCTAGAACTGTACTTTGCTCCGCTCCTGACTAGGATATTTTGCAGGTGAGATGGAGGCTTTGTGTGACATATTTTATGGCCGAGAGCCTGTAGATACAGTAGATCCAGCTGGAGTTTCTCTGGACTTAGAGGCTGAGGAAGCCAAGCATTTTACCCTTTAGTAGTCTATATTTTCTTGTATTTGAGACTATCAGACTTTACTTTTCATTGCTGGAAATGTAATAATTCTGAGACATGTACTTTGATTCTGGGATACGTTTATAGATGCTGTGATTTGTACTTATTCCTGTTTATCTGATTAGATTTCCCTAGATTGGTACAACTTACTTCATCGTGTCCAACGATGAAGGCTGGACGTGTCTGACTCGTGTCCGATTATTCGGGAGCGGATCATGATATATTTTTAGTGGTGGCCCATGCAGGTCTATCATAATAGTACCTATGTATTAGTGTACTATTGGGGGATTTGATAAAACTAGGGAAACTTGAATCGCAGCATAGTAAATTGGGTACATCGGGTAAATATGGATATTATATAAACATTTACATTTACTGGTAGGTTAGGTTTTTATCAATCACGAAGTTTCTTTTGTTACTGTCAAGCCCCAACCTGGAATCACCCGAATCATCGTCCTCGCAGGGGGCGTGATGCCGCACGAGCCTGGAGTTGCGCTCGTGCAAGGCAAGGTGACAAGTTCTCAAATGGTTATCTTTTGATTCGATATTAACAACGATAGGAAAAACAGAGTATACGAAACAATTCTCTTTATTGATATCCGAAACTGAGATTACAATGGCTTTCGATAGCCTAACAATATATGCTAGATTGGCTACAACACTCAGGTTCTCTCTTGCCCACAAAGGATTTCTCCGTTCCATAAATCATGCCTTCTATATCTCGGCCGCATCAATCCAGCTGCGTAGTCCGAACATCAATGCGATAGCACGCTTCAATGCACTTCGGCATTCCAAGCCTTAACACGTTCAAGCAACGCTTCGCCGCGAGCAATCCATTCCCTGTACCCTGCATGAAGCTGGTGGGGGATCAGTACGTTCGTCCTCGCATGTACTGAAGCAAAGATTATCTTTCCAAATCGACATTTTAATCTTTATGTTGAATCATGCAACGTAGCTTATGATCTTGCTATGTTCTCCTTAGGATCAATTTCATGGCATAATCGAAAGCGTAAAGCATGTTATCATAGCAGCATGTTATCGAATTGAATAGGCAAACAAACAAGCAATCTCGTATTTGATTCGTGGCACGACTTACCAAGTCGACGTACTCGCCCTTGCACCGAAGCAAGGTGAATACGCCGCATTCCTTCCCTGTCATGTTATATGTGCAACTCTAAGCAGGATCTCTATGCGGGATGCATCTGCGCCTACACTTTCAACCCATCGTTCCTTAACTATATGAAGGTCGTGGGCGTATCCGCGCCGGAATGGACTAAAGGAGTTTCTCTTTTATCTTTCCTTACTTTCTTTTCTCTCCTTCTTTTCTCTCTCTTGTTTGGGTAGCCCGGCATTTTACGGGTTGGGTTGCTATCCCAACAACCGAAACTTACTGCGTGCCTACCATCATTTGCGGCTTCTCACATTTACGACCGAGTGCTAATCGGACTTCGCAGATGTGCGCCTATCAAAGATTATCATCCCTCCTAGGCCGAACGGTCCCGGTGTCCCGGTACGCCCGTTCGGAGGGAACGTTCCGTGCACGGAAGATATCATCGCAATTATCTCAAGTCCATTCCATTCGACCATGCAACGCACTATCATTCAAACAACCAAGCATAGCCTTGAGTCCAAGACTCAGACTTTATCATCTCGTATTTCTTCCGTTAACTTTCTATGTTCTCACATTTCATACTTCGTTTCAATGATTCAATGGCATCGTGCCTCAACTCAATGCTCGTCAATCGAACAACCCGAAGGTCTCGAACACCTTTCGAGGCACCATGTCATATCCGACAGTTCCGTCACATTCATGCCACAATTGTATTCTCTCGCAATGAAGCCATCTTTTATTATCCCGTATACGTAGGCACGTTTCGACCGTATTTTCCTGTCCTATAATTTAGCATTCAATGTTCGGGGCTTGCGCGCTAGGGCGCTCGCCTATTGTCTCCCAATGTTCTAGCCATCTAACTCGTGCAGCAAAGGCACGGTATGGTTCGTGCACTAAGGCACTTGCCGATTACAGTTATCCCATGTTCTTGCGGCTTGTGCACCGAGGCGCTCGCCTTAGCGATATCCAATGTCCCATAGCGACTCGTGCATATTGATACACGTTTCATTTCAATTGTTCTAACTTAGTGTTCGACTCACACTATAATTTATCTTCGATCGGACCACGCCCGTGGCGTCGATAGGTTAACTTTTAGCATATAATGATATATTTGACTTATCGAATGAAGGAGTAAAAAGAAGTCAATCCTCCCACCTTGAGTTGATACGCCTTCGTCGTTTCGCCGAGCCAATGCGGCTCGATTCCCTAACTTTGTTGCATGGCCACTCTCCTGACTTGGCCATTCGAGCACTTCGTGCTTCGTTGAGTTATACGACCAATTCGCCTTAGCATGCCCAAGTCTTAGCCCATCGCAAGGCGACGATTTGATTTCGCGGACCCATTACTAAATATTGCAAAAGATCGACCTCTAATATTTTCCTGTCAAAGTATAACCTGCACACGAAACCAACTAAAATCAATACTTGTATCGATTTGGACTTTCGCCTCGGTCGATTCGATTTCTCAGAATCTTCGAGCCGATTCAACGCACTCATCCTTTGGGGAAACGCGGCGCTTCGCATCGATTCAACTCGATGCATTCTTTCGGGGCAAGGCACCTCTTCGAATCAACTTAGTTTGATGCATTGCTCGGGACAACTTAACTCTCGTATCGTTTTGCATCGATACATTATCGGGTCAACGCAACTCTTCGAGTCAACGACTCAGTATAATGCACCGTGCGTAGCGGGGCATTACAGAATATACCACTCAAAACAAGGTTCGTCCCGAACCGAAACCAATACTAAATTTCCAAGGGTTTCATTAGATCGTTTCACGATCTCGTCTCACTATCGTTTGGATCGTACAACTTAGTTTGGAATCATACACATATTTTAGGCGTCCCACCAATATATGCATTTCGACCAAGCTCAGTTGTAAGATATCGGAACAATGCAAACACGTAACTTCTCATTCTCTATTACTTGCCATCTCGTATTCTTGATCGGACTTGGCTCTATTACTTTTTCTCGTAATTCTAGCGCACATGCATATTGATATATACGCGATTCGCCAACAAAAGTCAAGGTACACGATGTGATTCAAAAATCGCATTTCTTACTTTATATGTTTCATCGGGACTATCAATTCTTACGCGTCGCGTCAAGCCGTCGCGCATCCGATCACAACGAGTCTCCGCAACGCCTTGCGTTCGGCGTCACTATCCAACAATTTCTGATGTTTCACTTCGTATCCTATCTCGACATAATTTTTTTGTTGACTTGCAAAAGCATCAACATTCAGGACTACGTCCGCTAGGTTACTTACCTAGGCACCGTGCTCAAATCCTTCCGACGTAAGTTTAAATTGACATTGCACAAAGGCCACAATCTATCCGACTCAATAGTTTTCATCAAGGCGACGGTGCTCAAGACAACGATCTCCTTGACACGAGGGTCTTTACGATACGCCTTACATTCGATTCCTAACGAGTAGGAATTTACTAGCCAAATTCCTAACTTACCCGTCTCGCAACATCGAATATAGGTTCGATTCACGCAAGCTCAATTGCGAGGTGAATCCGAATCTAACGGTACAACTCGTAAGTCATTTCTTTATCGTTCCCTCTCGTGCATAGCACGATTCTCGCAAACGCCTATTCGAATCACCAAGTTCGTTGGTGAATTTTCTAGTTTGTTCGTCGACCAACATAACCATTCAAATATTCATCCGACGAATACTCAAATCTAACTATACCATTCTCAATCGAAAGTTGTTCCAACAATTCTCGATCGTCTAGACTTATCGTCAACATACACCACATTGTATTTGTTATCGATGCAATCTCATATGCGATATCGCATGGGTCATCTTACGGTCTGCAGTATTCAATTCGATTTGGCGGTCAAGTCTTCTAGGGTCAGCTGCCCCGAAGCTAAGCTCGATAATTGTGGATCATCACCGAATGATAGTTTACTACGAACCATGCTATATCTTATTTCGGAGCCAAATCACGTTCCGACAATTCTATGCGACTACCCAATTTCGGACAAAACTGTTTCTATCGGCACAACTGATGCGCAACTATCCTCTGAGTCAAGTCATGCACTACCGTCGATGATTTCGTAATTTATGAAACATCTACTCGCATCGAGTTCGAGTCTATCTTATTTGCGGGTCGACACACGAGATGCTATACGCATCGAGCAATCGTCGATGACTTATAGTCTCGTCTTTGATCAATCACAAAATTTACGATCAACCAAGTTCGTTCATTCTCGTATCCTTACTTACAAAATTTTGATAGCGCAAGGCGCACTCCATTTTGTATTCTCACATCGTGCTTACGTTTCCTTGCATATCGATCTTGATAGTTCATATCAATTTCGATAGCAAGAGGGTCGACTTCGAATCCGTTCAACGTCAACTTAACTCGCATCGCATACATCCAAGTTCGCAACAAACTTTTTCATATGCATCCACTCGTTCTCTGATTCGCCGCATCCCGTTATACTTTGATCGCGTAACTGAGTTTACCGATTATCCAACATCGAATCCTCGAGTTATACAATCACGCCCTCTAAGTTTCATGTGTTTTCCAGTCGTACTCAAATGAGTGTCGCCGTAGCGTAACCAACTATTTCTTAGGCACGATTACTCACGTCAACCAACTCTTTACCGAAGTCGCAATTCGTGCGATTCGAATACAATTCGCATCGCCTAACATTCCTATCGAAATCGCAAGTCGTACGATTCGATTCGTCTCGCCCAATATTTCTACCGAGATCGCAAGTCGTGCGACTCATTTGTAAGCTCGAGTTTCCCTTTTTCGTCGATCCGATTATTGCGTCAAGGCATAATCGTTTCGCTAGTCTTGGTCGTCCGACCAACTTATAACTTTCGTCCGATGTATCGTTCATCGATACAAGTCTCGCCTTATCGTCCCAACCGATTTTCGAAGAACACTTGTATCAACATATCGCCATACAAATTTTCAATCGAGTCTCGGTACTCCTCCGTCCGTTGCGGACAATTCTTCCGTAATTCTCACAACGCGTCGACGCAATTCATCGCATAAGTGATATACCATATACCACTCGAAATCGAGTCATTCATCGCCTACGTGGTATGGCATATACCACTCGAAATTCAAGCCATTTCCCTCGTGCTACACTTAGTGTAAATCAACGATCTCTTCCGACTGACGATTTTCGCAGTGATCGTGCTTGATCACAACCGTAACTTTGATTCTATCAAAATCCGACACGATTCGATCAATGTTCTCGTTTGCCAACATAAGTTTGGTGCGCAACCGACGATTCGTTCTATCGATTTACGATTTCAATTCTTTTCTTACGTTGCATCTCGTGCAACAATTTATTTGATATGCGTTGCACCCCGTGCAACAAATTTTACTTTCGATACGCGTTGCACATCATGCTACGATTTATTTTCGACACTTTCATTTCACTTTGTACAACGATTCATTTCTAATTTCCTTTGCACTTTGTGCAACGATTAATTTGAAATGCGTTGCACCACGTGCAACAATTTTTACTTTCAATACGCGTTGTACATCGTGCAACGATCTTTTCCGATATTTACCGTGTCGGCCTCAAAAATGAAGTCACGCTGAGTTGATCAGAACAAGTCACGCAGAGTGATCCGAGAAGCAGCACAAAAGATACGCTAAGTTCTGCCTGTCCATCTCCTTTAGAAATCACGCAGAGACAGCTCAGCCATACGTCAGAATCATAATAACTGACAACACAGCAGTCGAGAAACGTCTCCTCGTATGCCACGTATGCACAGAACTCAAGAGATCATCGCCGTCTTTTGCGTGATTTTCGAAATCTTCCTTAGCAAGACTCACTCTTCACCAAGTTGGCGTGACTTTGGGTCTTATCTTCATTTAATGCGGCTGACAATATAATCAATGTCAGAGATTTTGTGTCAGACGAAGCGTGCCAAATCAAGACAGCTGGCGGTTTGCGTGGATTCTGAACCTTCTCCTTCCTCAAGTTTGCGTGGATTTTTGAGTTATTCTTCTCAAAGCCTGTGTGAATTCTGAAGTATTCTTCTTCAAAGCTTGCATGGATTTCGCCTTCAACGAGTCTGCGTCAACGAAACTGCGTGGATTTTTGCCTTCAGCAAGACAGCGTGGATTTCATTTCAACTGGAGTACGTGGCAGCCATGCCACCGATCTCTCTCTCGCGTGCCCAGTAACTTGCACACGACCCATGCACTAATGCCATGTGTCCAACAGTTACGGGCCACGTCCAGTAACTACTCGCTAACCCTGCGTGTATTTAGAGTCTGCGTGCCTTTTCAAATGCACCAGTGGTGAGGTAGTTATCTTTTCAGTTACTGTTTTGACTCTATAAATAGAGTTCTTTTTTCTCATTAATTGTACAGATACATTGATATCTACTGTCAAAATTTTGAGAGCTTTTCTTCTTCGCATAGTCCAAGGGATAAAGCGATCGTCTTCTAGATCGGATTCCTACAGTTGTAATTTTCCCAGAAACACAACAAATAAATAGAATTTCTTTATGGAAAACAAATTGGCGACTCTGCTGGGGATAACCATCTCCTCTTCTGAGATGGTAACAACTCAATGCGACACTTCGTCAATCGGTTCGACGAAGAAGGTGATGACGATCAAATTCGATCAACTCGCCTATGAAGAAATACAGCGGGCTAAGGGTGGCAAGCCCATTCCAGCCTCCATCATCACTGCCAAGTCGAAGGGATACTCTGTCTATGTCCCTAAGAATCAGTTGGCAGTCAATGGTGAAGTCTCTGCCACAGTGTCTACTCCTAACACTGGCAAGAACTCCACTGCAAGCACGCACACTCTTGTGCGCTCGAAGATGACAGTAACTAAAAGTCACGTTGACAGTACTGGCTCCTTAGCCAAATCTGTTCCAGCGTGCAAATTCAATTCTAAAAGTCACGCTGACAGTACTGGCTCCTTAGCCGAATCTGTTCCAGCGTGCAAATTCAATTCTAAAAGTCACACTGACAGTACTGGCTCCTTAGCCGAATCTGTTCCAGTGTGCAAATTCAACTCTAAAAGTCACGTTGACAGTACTGGCTCCTTAGCCAAATCTGTTCCAGTGTGCAAATTTAACTCTAAAAGTCATGCTGATAGTACTGGCTCCTTAGCCAAATCTATTCCAGTGTGCAATCCCACATTCAAAAGTCATGCTGACAGTACTGGCTCCTTAGCCAAATCTGTTCCAGCGTGTAATTCTAAAATCAAACGTCACGCTAACAGCTCTGGTTCTTTAACCAAGTCTGTTTCAGCGTGTATTTCATCAGAGAAGAATAACTCCTTAGTTATCTCTTCTTCTTCACCGAGTTCTACTAGAACTGGGGGTGGTCTTCCACACAAAGTCCCTTCGAAAAGGAATAACTCTTTAGTTGTTTCTTCTGCTCCTGTAGTTTTTACTCCAGGAACAGCTTTGACTGATACTTTTGTTAGTCAAAGGAAAGGAGATGGTCTTTTGACTACTCTTCCTTCTGGACATTCTATGTCTCAACATCTGAATGAGTATAAGAAGAAACATTCCTTAATGTCTTCTTCTTTGATTTCTTCAAATTGGACACAGAATCTGTCCATTAAAGAGGGTCTGTTACCAACTCCTAATCAAGGGAGTGGTTTAACTCTTCCTTCTTTGCAAATATCCAGATCAATAGAAGGAAAACTCCATGTTTCCTAAATTAATATGTTACCTTCCACTGATTTAAGAACAAAACTCAGCACTTCTGATGTTAAGAAACCATACCAATTGGATATGAAGATAAAAGATCCAGATACAGAGTATGCAAGAAATTATGTGGCTCACATTAATCACTCTTTGTATAATCAAGAGCCATCAAGACCCAAGAACAGGAAGTATATTCCTCAATCTTCACAAATAGATTTACGGGAATATCTTCAACAGAAGAGAAGGAGTAATTCTATATCAAAGGAACATGCTGAATGTGACTTCTATCCAAGAGTCATAATTCAGTACAGATGTGAATCAACAGTTCAAGACCATGGTGATCATGAATGTGACTTCCAGCCAAGAGTCACAATGCAATGCAGATGTCAAAATAAACGACAGTCTGTCTTTAATAGGATTTAGTATGAACCTATGCCTGATAAAGATGAGCCTTTGTTTGCCTCTGTCAACATAACTTCTCGGGACACCGGGGGTAGAGTTGATAGTCCAGATGGAGTATATAGAAACACCAGAGCAAGAGTCCTGGCTTCTAGTCAAAGAAATTTGATCCCTGAAATTGATTCTGAATTTCTTGGAGAATCTTACTTCCCACCTCTTCCTACTGGGGGTAATTCTCCTATAGTTGACTTTGATACACGAAGCAATGATTCAGAGCATACAACATCTACTAGTTCATCAATAATCCCTCATACAGTCACGACTTACATGGTTGATGGGAATATTGATGAACCTTCTTCTTTCCTGACTCCTCAAGATCAAAGAATTGCTTCTTTGGAACAGCAAATGAAGTCTATGACTGACACAATGAAGTCAATGTATGAACTCATAACAGCTCAGTTGCAAAATCGACAGACTGTATCAGATGCCATACCAGTTGATACTGATATAAGTCCAGTACAAGTTCCTCCAGCAGTACAATCCAATACTCCTGGACCTGCTCAACCAAATTCTAGTCTCTCTGGAGCTGGGGGTAGTGCTTACAATGCTGTTCCTCCTCCCAACTATTCTCTACAAGCCACAACACCACAATCTTCGGGAGTTGTCTCTGAAGAATTGAAAAATCTCAAAACTCAATTCGAGGCATTCAAACAGAAGGATGGTTTACAAAGGTTAGGCATCAAGCAGCCTTATCCGATAGAATGGAAGCAAGTATCATATCCTCCTAAATACAAGCCTCCTACTATCTCATTCTATGATGGAACCACTTCTCCAAGTCAGTTTATCAATCACTTTGAAGTGATGACTGATCAACTACAACCAAGTGATGCCCTCCTTACTCGGGTATTTATTGGATGTCTCAAGGGAACGGCTTATGAATGGTATAGAAGTCTCCCAGATGGGAGTATTACCTCATTTGCTGGTTTCAAACAGATGTTTCTTGAAAGGTTCTATGAAGGGCTTAATGACATGACTATGTCTGCTCTTATTAGAATCAAGCAGAAAAATAATGAATCTACAGAGGAATACATTGAACGGTTTCGAAGAGAAGCTCTGAAGATGCCTCTTGGAACTCCTGATGCTGTCACCATTGATACGTGCAAATCAAACTTGTTGCCAATCATCAGTATGTGGACAGGGTCCACTCAATTTCAAGATTGGCCTTCCTTCATAGTCAGTGCTAAAGCTGCAGAAATCAGTGCTGAAACCTTCAAAGGTTTAGGAGTGCAGATGACTCCTAAAGAAACAGGACAAGGTGCTAACAATAAAAATAATGCTCGCAAAGGAAAAGAAACTCTTGAAGTTAATCTTCAGAGCAAAGATGCATCAAATGTTCAAACTCCTGCCTCTACAACTCAACAATCAAGAACACCTCGCCCCAGAGAAGAATATTCTTTTGATGTCGACGATGTCCTTGGTATCTTTGAATGTCTGCTGAAAGGTAATAAAATACAATTACCAGAGATCAAGAAACCTGATGAAGCTGGTAAGACAGATCATCCTAAATACTGTCCATATCACAGAATGCTGGGTCATACAATTCGTACATGTTATGTATTGAAAGGAAAGATCCAAGAAATGATTAAATCTGGAGCTATCTCTCTTACTCCAAAAGAGAAGACCATCACCTCCAACGTCGTCTCTATGCAATTTGGAAATTTCCCTCCTCAACTCCTTGAAAGTGGGATTGTTCCTATTCCCAAGGCAACTCTTGACATAGTGAATCTTCCTCCTCCACAGTCTGAAGGATTAGTGCCAATCACTTTGGAAACAGGGGAAATCATGTGGATCCATCCTGATCTAGTGGCAGATTTTGAATCGCCTTCTCCTCAAAAGATTTCTTCTCAAAAAAATCCAAGAAGGCTGGAAAGATCAAGTCATGTCATATGACTTCTCTTGGGTCTACCTCTGACACAGAGCCAAAAGACAAAGAAGAAGCACTTGTTAGTGCTACTTGAACGGGGAAACCTTACCTAAAGGATTATTCTAAAAATCCTGAAGATCCTACTGATATCCCTTTAGATGCTAAAGATGCTCCTAATGTTCCTCCCGAAGAAGAACCATCTACTGAACCTGTTCCTCCCAAGCCTACGGCTCTGGAGAAAGGCAAACAACAGGCTCGGTTTGAAAAGCCAATCAAGAAGTCTTCTCCTCTTAGACTTCAGAAGCCTTACAACTTCGACATTTTGGCTCAGCTTGCTAATACTCCCGCTAGAATGTCCCTTTTTGAACTTCTACGTCTTTCCAAAGAGACTCGGAAGACGTTAAGTGAAGCACTTCTACAAGCTGACTCTTGTCTTGCACAATTGAAGAAGCCGGATGCGGAACCTGCCACTTGCTTACATTGCAACAGTGTACTGGAGATTATCCCAAATATCACCTTTACACAAGACGACATGTTACTGGAGGATAATCGACATGATCGACCTCTCTACTATACTGGTTATATTGATACGATGAAGATAGATCGTATCCTCATTGACCTAGGGTCTGCTATAAGCATAATGCCAAAGAGTTTATTGGATGAACTAAAAATCCCTCTTCACAAGCTCTCCAAGACGGTTACTACTATCTTAGGATTCAATCAAAGCCGAAGTGAGCCTTTGGGAAAGATTCATCTGAAGCTTCAGATAGGCGATTTCAGATCTAAAGTCACTTTCTATGTGATCGAGATCGCGGGATCCTATAATCTTCTTCTGGGGAGGCCCTTTCTTCATGAAAATAATGTGGTGCCCTCTACTCTTCATCAATGTTTTAAATACATTGATAGCAATGGAAGAGTACAAAAAGAAGTGGCTGATATAAATCCCTTCCATGGGGTTGAAGCTTATTTCAACGATTCCCGAATGTACAAAGAAGAGTATACAAGGATCATACAAGCTATGGAGAAAGAAGATGCACAAAGTGAGACTTTAATAATCCCTGTTAAAAGTCGAACTACTCAGCAACAATCTCCTAAACCCTCTGGAGAAGATTCTTTCATCATTCCAGTGAGTGGACGGATCTCTCCGTTACCTCAGTCATCTACTCAGAATACACTGATCATTCCTGTCAGTGGGCGTACTACAGTTCCTGTACCTTCACAAGATACTCTGTTAATTCCAGTTGGAGGGCGGACTACTCTTCCTACTCAAACTTCAAGGGAGCTCACCTCTTCTGAGCCATTTGTTATCGATCTTAATCGAAACAAAGCTTCTTCTTCTTCTCCCCCTTTAGTCATTGACTTGGCTAAAATCTCTAAGGCTCAGCCTTCTCCCAATGTAAATATTGCTGCTTTTACATTTAATGAAAAGTCTCCACCTTTGTAGTACGTTGATGTGTGTAATTATGTTCATAGTTATTTACATCTGTTAGATGACTTGAACACAATAACCATAGGAGTTGTACAGACTGTTCATACAGATATATCTCTAGAACCTGTACAATCTTCATACTTTCTAGTTCCCAGCAGAAAGCCAGGAGACATTCCAATATTCTTCTACAAAGGGCCTCAAAATCCTTCTGATCTTGAAGATGATGACAAAAATGATGATACTGGAAGATTACAACTACATCGTTATAGTCAGCAATCTAGAGACATCATCAAAAATATAGGCTATGACTTCAGGACTGGCCTTAATAATGGAAAAGGAAGAAAAATGCCTGTCCGAATTCCTCTTTTGAAATATGGAAGGACGAAATGCGGATTGGGTTATACTGCTCCTACTCCTTTCATCAACATTATCCATGAAGATCTTGAGTCTGACGAAGATAAGAGATCTGATTCTTCTAGTACCACTTCTTGGGATTCCGATACGAGTATCGGTGACTTCTATTGCAACCTTCTGTCTTCTAACATGGTTTCCATTGACCATTCTGAAGAAAGTGATGAAGACGAAGAAGAGTTTGAAATCTCACCTGAATCAGAACAGTGGGCCCAAAGATTAGATAATCAATGGGAGTTTCGTTTCGAGCAAAAAGAACCTCCGACTGAAGATAAACTTGTTCAAATAGATGTTGGCGAAGAGGGATCTCCCAAACCAATATTCATCAGTGAAAGTCTTTCAGAAACTGATAAGAAAGACATGATCAAACTCATTCGTGATTATATCGATGTCTTTGCTTGGAGTTATGAAGATATGCCAGGGCTTGATCCTCAAATTGCAACTCACAAGCTCAATATCTTGCCGAATGCTAAACCGGTCAAACAACAACAGCGACGATTTCGTCCAGACATCATGGATGCAATTGAAGCTGAAGTCAATAAACTCATTACCTCTGGGTTTATTAGAGAGGAACAACATCCCGATTGGGTGGCTAATATTGTTCCTGTTCTTAAAAAGACTGGCAAGATCAGAGTATGCATAGACTTCCGCGATCTCAATGCGGCGTGTCCTAAAGACGAATTCCCTCTACCAATCACTGATGTCATGGTTGATAATACTTGTGGATTTGAATGAATGTCATTCATGGACGGGTATTCTGGGTACAATCAGATCAAAATGTTCCCAGAAGACGAGAAGCACACTTCTTTCAGAACGCCGATTGGTACATACTGTTATACAGTTATGCTATTCGGTCTCAAGAATGCAGGAGCAACTTATCAACGAGCTATAAGCACTATATTCCGTGAACATTTACGAAAAACAGTCGAATGCTATGTTGATGATATTGCAGTCAAAAGTCGACAAAAGGAGGATCATATCCAAGATTTGAAGACTATATTTGATCTAATGCGTAAGCATCAATTAAAGATGAACCCTACTAAGTCCTTCTTAGGCGTCTCTAGTGGTAAATTTCTCGGCTTCGTCATTACCTCTAAAGGTATACACGTGGATCCCGAGAAGATCAAAGCCATCCAAGAGATGCGTCCTCCACGCACCTTAAAAGAGCTACGAGGATTTCAAGGAAGAATCGTTTATATCAGGAGATTTATCTCTAATTTATCAGGACGCTGCAGACCATTCAACAAACTTATGAAGAAAGGTGTCTCTTTTGTCTGGAATGATGAATGTCAGAAAGCATTCGATGATATAAAACAATATCTAATGAGCCCTCCAGTATTGGTACCTCCCGTCTCAGGAATACCGTTCCTCCTCTATACTCAAGCAATGAGTCATTCATTGGGTGCATTACTCGCTCAAAAGAATCAAAATGGCCATGAACAAGCCATTTATTATCTCAGCCGCACTATGACCGGAGCTGAACCTCGATATTCATCGATTGAAAAAGAATGTCTAGCCTTGATGTTTGCTGTCCAAAAGACACGTCATTATATCATTGGTCAGACTATTCATGTCATCTCCAGGATCAATCCTATACGGATCATGATGAAGAAACCCAGTGTTTTGAATTCTCGATTGGCTAACTGGGGAATCCTACTTGCTCAGTATGATATGCACTATATTCCTCAGAAATCAGTCAAAGGATAAGCTTTAGCTGATTTTCTGGCTGCTCACTCAATTCCAGAAAATTCAAAACTCTATGATGAAATCCCAGATGAAGTCCTAGATTCAAATCAAATTGCTGAAGAAGATCCTACTTGGCGTCTATTCTTTGATGGAGCATCAAGAATTGGTCCTAATGGCGATATTGTTGCTGGAGTTGGAATTGTTCTTGTATCGCCAGAAGGTCTTGCCATCCAAAGAGCTTATTCTCTCGATCAGCCGTGTTCAAACAATGTAGCTGAGTACAACGCATTGCTTATTGGTCTTCAACTCGCTAAACATCTGAATATTTAACATTTGGAGGCGTATGGAGACTCTAAACTTATTGTCAATCAGATCAGAGGTACTTATGAAGTTCGCCATCAAGATCTGGTTCCTTATCATAGAGTGGCCATATCTATGGCCTCATCATTTAAGGAATTCTTCATTAAACATGTTAGGCGAGCATGTAACACAGAAGCTGATGTCCTTGCTAATCTTGCAGCGGTGCTGGCTATCCCAATCAGACGGCAACAAATGATTGTTGTTCGTAGTCGAGAATTATTTTATCTTGAAAATAACCTGACTCTAGGACTTCCAGTTGACATTGAAGAATCAACATCTCATGACATCAACACAACAAGAGGATTTGGATTTAGTCGTAAATCGATATCATCTTCATCCGATTCCAGCATGGAATTCATCTTCAGTAACTCGACTGAGAATCAGAATACGGATAAAGATTGGAGACTTCCTTTCTTAGATCTTGTATTGTATGATATTCTTCCGGATGATCCGAGTGAGGCAGCATCTATCAGACGACGATCACTCAGATTCTATTACAATCATACAACAAAGACCTTATATCGTCGAGCTTATGATGGTTTACTCCTTCGGTGCATTGCCGGTGATGAAGCCCAACAAGTTATTCGTGAAGCACATGATGAAATTTGTGGAGCGCATCAATCTGGGCCAAAACTTCAAGACCGTATTCGACGGATGGGTTATTATTGGCCAACTATGGTATCAGATGCCATTGAATATGCAAGGAAATGCAAAGCTTGCCAAATCCATGCGAATTTTATACATCAACCTTCGGAATTTCTACATCCGACGGCAGCATCATGGCCCTTCGAAGCTTGGGGCATGGATATTGTCGGCCCGATCAATCCACCGTCATCTAAAGGTCATCGGTTCATTCTCGCAATAACCGATTACTTCTCCAAATGGGCCGAAGCTATTCCTTTATCTGAAGTTAAGACGTCTAATGTCATCAGCTTTATTAAGCACCACGTCATTTACAGATTTGGTGTTCCTCGACGCATTGTTCATGATAACGGACCACAGTTCGTCAGCCAGAAATTTACTCGATTCTGTGACGATCACCGGATCAATAATATTGCTTCTACCGCATATAATCCAGCAGCTAACGGATTGGCAAAAGCTTTCAACAAGACTATCATCAAACTCCTAAAGAAGTTTGTCTCCACTAACAAACGTAATTGGAGTGACAAGCTCGGGGAATGCTTGTGGGCTTATCGCACTACAGTCCGTAATGCTACTAAGTGTACACCTTTCTCTCTGATGTACGGATCTGAGGCTGTTCTCCCATTAGAGATTCAAATTCCTTCTTTAAGGATAGCAATCGCTAATGAACTCACTGCTGAAAATAATGATCGTCTTCGACTTCAAGAATTGGAGGCTCTGGATGAAAAACGGTTATCTGCTCAACAGAATATTGAATTCTATCAAGCTAGAATTTCAAGGGCTTTTAACAAGAAAGTCAGAATTCGAACATTTCAGAAAGGAGAACTTGTGCTTACTGTCAGACGCCCGATGACTATGACACACATGAGTAAGGGCAAGTTTGATGCAAAAAGGGAAGGTCCATTCATTGTCAATAAGATCTTTTCTAATGGGGCTTATCAACTCACTACTCTAGATGGTAAAGCCACTATGATGTCCATCAACGGTAAATTCTTGAAGAAGTACTACGTCTGATATTTCTATCAAGATTGTCCTCCCATCACTCTCCAGCTGTTTCATTGTTCTTTCCGAAGAATCATTCTGATATCTATTATCCCCAGTGGAGATAGGTATTCTACTTTGTATCGTTTTCTCAACAAATTTGATATCCAAAAAATCATGTCCACATTACCTCTAAATTTTCTATCTCAATATCATATTTATGAAAGTGAAATTTAGTCTTTCTGATTTCTGAGTCAAAAGATCAATGAATAAAGGCAAAAATATAAAGTGGGAAGGATATATCGTAAACAAAGTTTCCTTAAACGGAGTTTATTTGAGACAAATCCCTCAAGAAAAAAAAAAGTACATCATCATGGAAGATCACTGTGATCCCTTTCATATTTGGGATGAGGACCACATACATAATCAGCAAAAGAATTGAATACATCTTTTCCTGACCGCACCAAGAATTGACAGGCAGCCAGCCTCATTGCTTCTTCTTCTTCGGTTTCTCCTGGTTTGACCAGGAAGTCCAGAATATCTTTTGGCGGCTTGAGAGTAGACGAGCTTTCGCCCATTTTCTTCTTCTGCGGAGGTGGATGTTCTTTAACACCTTCAGTAGCTTCAAGGGCGACTTCAGCCTTCTTTATGTTCTCTTCAAAAGACATTGTGGATAAAATGTGATCCTTCTATTCAAATATATGCTCTATTTATAGGTATATGGTTACAAGGATCGAAGGGACGTATTCTTTCCCGATATTCAGTTCATCCATTCATTTCTCACATTCATCCGACGTTTCACATGTTCATTAATACTTGACGGTTCGTCCGTTCATTTATTACATTCACTCGACAGTTCATCTGTTCATCGTTTCTTAACGGTTCATCCGTTCATAATCTTCTATCAGTTCATTAAGTGGGGATTCGTTATTTATCATATTTTCATAACCTCTGAATCAATTCCGAATCTGCTTACACATTTGTCATGTTTTGACCTCTGCATAGAAATCAATCTATTTTCTTTCGAGTTCCTATATATTATCATGTCCATAATACCTCTGATAATATCATATACTGTAAAAACAGAAAAGATGATTTTATTATCTATCATGTCCACAATTCATCCACAAATACAAATCATTGAAGCATAGAAGAAGTGTCATTTCCATTCCTATTTCACCACAAAAAGTCTATTACATTTTCTTAGACTTTCCTACAAATCATAATGGAAATCTATTACAAATCTTGGATTTTCATTCTATGTACAACTGAGATCTATTTCTTCTTGGATCTTCTCTGGCAATCTCGTTGTTTGTGGCAATTCCTGGGTGTCCAGCAGGAATCAAACTCTGGTCTTATCTCTCAGACGAGAGGAGAACCACAGAGTAGGGCAACACGAAAACGTGTTGCTGCCAATACAACTGGTGGATGGGGGTAACCTCTCAAGGAAGACAGGAATGTATCCAAACCTTGGGATACAATTCCTGGTTCTGCCTTGAAAGGAACTCTACTACCTGATTTCTCGGTAGTAGAGTTAACTCCACCATCCAACTCTCGTGTATAAAGGCTCTTCCTACCATCTAAGGAAGACCCTTCTATCTCACGAAGAGTTCTGAGTTGTCTGATTTACGCTTCAAAAGCGTATGAGCTCCCTGATGTGGGTGTCAGAAGAACATTGTCCACAGCATCCACATCACCAATGCCAGTTCTGAAGAAGGTTTTCAGCCAAAATTCTGCAAGAAACAGTAAAGAAAAATCAGTCAACAGAAACTGGCCAAGCAAAGACAGATGCATTCTGTTCATTTCAGGAAGATGAATTTGTCCTTAGTAAACAAAAAATTCGATGCGTGTATATTGAACTTACCGCTGAGTTTGCTGCTAAGGATTGACAGATCCATGTCTGGTAGCGTGCACAGAGATTTGACATCAGACAACATGGCTTTCCTATTTTCTTCTCATAGAAAATTCATTCTCAGAAGAGAGGAAGAAGAATGGGAAGATGAGTTTGCGTGGAGTTCATCCATCTATTTAAAGGGTCAAGTGCAGGTCTATTCTTGGAAAAGATCCGCATAAATAGCGCTCGTAAATTGTGGAATGAGTGTCACGTGTACTTCGGGAGACCGTGCAACATTGGAAACAGTCAAAGAGTGCTAATTAATATTCTTCATTAAAAGGCACGCAGATCAAACACAAAAGTTGTACTTCATTCTTTAAACAGGCACTGATGGCCTTACAAAAAGATAAAAAAGTGCAACAAAAGCGTAGAAAGTTACGCCCTATTTTCCAGAGTGGCTAAGTTTGATGCCTAACTCCTCTACGCTCTTAACTCCCAGGCGATGCAATAGAGTCTCGAGCATTTCACGCTTCTCCATAAGGCTCCACCCATCAGAAGAAGAAGAGCCATCCAATCCAAAGTAGCTCAAGAGATTCTTGGCTAACTGCGTGGAGTCGTCCTTGAGCTCGATGACGACAGGTTCGGGTTCTTTACCCCCAAAAGTGGGGTCACCATGGGAACAAAAGCCCAACTTGCGTGCTTCCTCTTCGGCTGCTTCCTTTGGGGTCATATTTTCGAGAGATGAATGTCAAAGTTGAGAATCTCTTCCTGTTTATATAATAGATCTCGTCGACAGTTCATATTCCACCATAAATTGGACGCAATCAGTCTCGAAGAACGAAGAGTCATTATGACATTTAATAAGTTCATTTGGATGTTTTCAAAGAACTTCGAAGTCTTTTCGACTTCCGAAAAATTTTGGAGCCATCTCAGCGTGACTTTAACTCATTTTTATCATCTTTATTTTCAAAGTATTGCGAAAATATTTTATCATTTTTTGAAAACTTTGAAGGGGGTTTTGTAGGCCTCAAAAATGAAGTCACGCTGAGTTGATCAGAACAAGTCACGCAGAGTGATCCGAGAAGCAGCACAAAAGATACGCTAAGTTCTGCCTGTCCATCTCCTTTAGAAATCACGCAGAGACAGCTCAGCCATACGTCAAAATTATAATAACTGACAACACAGCAGTCGAGAAACGTCTCCTCGTATGCCACGTATGCACAGAACTCAAGAGATCATCGCCGTCTTTTGCGTGATTTTCGAAATCTTCCTTAGCAAGACTCACTCTTCACCAAGTTGGCGTGACTTTGGGTCTTATCTTCATTTAATGCGGCTGACAATATATTCAATGTCAGAGATTTTGTGTCAGACGAAGCGTGCCAAATCAAGACAGCTGGCGGTTTGCGTGGATTCTGAACCTTCTCCTTCCTCAAGTTTGCGTAGATTTTTGAGTTATTCTTCTCAAAGCCTGCGTGAATTCTGAAGTATTCTTCTTCAAAGCTTGCGTGGATTTCGCCTTCAACGAGTCTGCGTCAACGAAACTGCGTGGATTTTTGCCTTCAGCAAGACAGCATGGATTTCATTTCAACTGGAGTACGTGGCAGCCATGCCACCGATCTCTCTCTCGCGTGCCCAGTAACTTGCACATGACCCATGCACTAATGCCATGTGTCCAACAGTTACGGGCCACGTCCAGTAACTACTCGCTAACCCTGCGTGTATTTAGAGTCTGCGTGACTTTTCAAATGCACCAGTGGTGAGGTAGTTATCTTTTCAGTTACTGTTTTGACTCTATAAATAGAGTTCTTTTTTCTCATTCATTGTACAGATACATTGATATCTACTGTCAAAATTTTGAGAGCTTTTCTTCTTCGCATAGTCCAAGGGATAAAGCGATCGTCTTCTAGATCGGATTCCTACAGTTGTAATTTTCCCAGAAATACAACAAATAAAGAGAATTTCTTTATGGAAAACATACCGCACCTCATGCAACGAATTACTCTCGACTTTCCAAGTCAATGCACAATCCGTTTTAACACATTCGGTATTGACTTATCACTTCTCACTTTCATTTTAACGCATATTCACATTAACTCGCTGCACTTCGTGCATCATTTTATTTCTCTTTCAACATGTTACATTGCAACAGTATCTCAAATCATTTTTCACAATTCGTTGCACTTGCAGCAACTAACATTTTTACGGCTCGTTGCATTCAATGCAATATACCCTTTGCGACTTTCTTAGCAAACATCATGAAATTTCCAAAACACATGCGGTAAAATTTCATGATTTGTATTAGACTTATTGTATGGAACATCCAGTGCGGCATCGAGTAGAGTCAAGAGTGATATCAAGTGGTGGTGGGCAACTTTTTGAATTGTAATAAAGCGAGCGTCCAGAGGAAATTGAGCCTAGAGCTCTGATACCAATTTGTCAAGCCCCGACCCGGAATCACCCGAATCATCGTCCTCGCAGGTGGCGTGATGCCGCACGAGCCTGGAGTTGCGCTCGTGCAAGGCAAGGTGACACGTTCTCAAATAGTTATCTTTTGATTCGATATTAACAACGATAGGAAAAATAGAGTATACGAAACAATTCTCTTTATTGATATCCGAAACTGAGATTACAATGGCTTTCGATAGCCTAACAATATATGCCAGATTGGCTACAACACTCAGGTTCTCTCTTGTCCACAAAGGATTTCTTCGTTCCATACATCATGCCTTCTATATCTCGGCCGCATCAATCCAGCTGCGTAGTCCGAGCGTCAATGCGATAGCATGCTTCAATACGCTTCGGCATTCCAAGCCTTAACATGTTCAAGCAACGCTTCGCCGCGAGCAATCCATTCCCTGCACCCTGCATGAAGCTGGTGGGGGATCAGTACGTTCGTCCTCGCATGTACTGAAGCAAAGATCATCTTTCCAAACCGACATTTTAATCTTTATGTTGAATCATGCAACTTAGCTTATGATCTTGCTATGTTCTCCTTAGGGTCAATTTTATGGCATATTCGAAAGCGTAAAGCATGTTATCATAGCAGCATGTTATCGAATTGAATAGGCAAACAAACAAGCAATCTCGTATTTGATTCGTGGCACGACTTACCAAGTCGACGCACTCGCCCTTACACCGACGCAAGGTGAATACGCCGCATTCCTTCCCTGTCACGTTATATGCACTACTCTAAGCAGGATCTCTATGCGGGACGCATCTGCGCCTATACTTTCAACCCATCGTTCCTTAACTATATGAAGGTCGTGGGCGTATCCGCGCCGGAATGGACTAAAGGAGTTTCTCTTTTATCTTTCCTTACTTTCTTTTCTCTCATTCTTTTCTCTCTCTTGTTTGGGTAGCCCGGCGTTTCACGGGTTGGGTTGCTATCCTAACAACCGAAACTTACTGCGTGCCTACCATCATTTGCGGCTTCTCATATTTACGATCGAGTGCTAATCGGACTTCACAGATGTGCGCCTATCAAAGATTATCATCCCTCCTAGGCCGAACGGTCCCAGTGCCCCGGTGCGCCCGTTCGGAGGGAACGTTCCGTGCACGGAAGATATCATCGCAATTATCTCAAGTCCATTCCATTCGACCATGCAATGCACTATCATTCAAACAACGAAGCATAGCCTTGAGTCCAAGACTCAGACTTTATCATCTCGTATTTCTTCTGTTAACTTTCTATGTTCTCACGTTTCATACTTCATTTCAATGATTCAATGGCATCGTGCCTCAACTCAATGCTCGTCAACCGAATGACCCGAAGGTCTCGAACACCTTTCGAGGCACCATGTCATATCCGACAGTTCCGCCACATTCATGCCACAACTGTATTCTCTCGCAACGAAGCCATCTTTTATTATCTCGTGCACGTAGGCTCGTTTCGACCGTATTTCCCTGTCCTATAACTTAGCATTCAATGTTCGGGGCTTGCGCGCTAGGGCGCTCGCCTATTGTCTTCCAATGTTCTAGCCGTCTAACTCATACAGCAAAGGCACGGTATGGTTCGTGCACTAAGGCACTTGTCGATTACAGTTATCCCACGTTCTTGCGGCTTGCACGCCGAGGCGCTCGCCTTAGCGATATCCAATGTCCCATAGCGACTCGTGCATATTGATGCACGTTTCATTTCAATTGTTCTAACTTAGTGTTCGACTCACACTATGATTTATCTCCGATCGGACCACGCCCATGGCGTCGATAGGTTAACTTTTAGCATACAATGATATATTTGACTTATCGAATGAAGGAGTAAAAAGAAGTCAATCCTCCCACCTTGAGTTGATACGCCTTCGTCGTTTCGCCGAGCCGATGCGGCTCGATTCCCTAACTTTGTTGCACGGCCACTCTCCTGACTTAGCCATTCGAGCACTTCGTGCTTCGTTGAGTTATATGCCCAATTCGCCTTAGCATGCCCAAGTCTTAGCCCGTCGTAAGGTGACGATTTAATTTCGCGGACCCCTTACTAAATATTATAAAAGATCGACCTCTAATATTTTCCCGTCAAAGTATAACCTGCACACGAAACCAACTAAAATCAATACTTGTATCGATTTGGACTTGCGCCTTGGTCGATTCGATTTCTTAGAATCTTCGAGCCGATTCAACGTACTCATCCTTCGGGGAAACGCGACGCTTCGCATCGATTCAACTCGATGCATTCTTTCGGGGCAAGGCAACTCTTCGCATCAACTTAGTTTGATGCATTGCTCGGGACAACTTTACTCTCGTATCGTTTTGCATTGATACATTATCGAGTCAACGCAACTCTTCGAGTCAACGACTCAGCATAATGCACCGTGCGTAACGGGGCATTACAGTTGCAGGATGGTCGCTACGAGGAAGACCGCTGATCACCCTGGAGTTGTAGGAAGCTCGGGACAGTCAGCACCAGACGTTCCGTTAGATCAGCTTCCACCACCTCCTCCTATCTTTCCTCCGCTGCCCCCGACGATGTCTTTCGACGGCGCCCAGGTGATGGCCATGTTCCAGCAGTTCATGGAAGCCCAGAACCACTAGGCCGTATAGTTTCGGGCTACAGTCGTGGATGCGCTCAGGACTAGAGAGCCGGCAGCACCCGCACCGGTATCAACTCCAGTACCATCAGCACCGAGACCAGGGACAGCCAGGGACTACCAGAACCTCTGTCTGATGGACTTTTGGGGCCACGAAGGAATTGTTTATGCGGATGAGTGGCTGGAGAATGCTGATCGGACACTGAAGTTGGCATGGATCCCGGATGACCTGAAGGTGGAGGTGGGGAGTATGCGACACTTCCACCTTGCCAGAGCTTGGAACCGGGAGCAGCCCCAGTTAGCTGAGCCCCAGTTTTCTTGGGCAGATTTCAAAACTCTGTTCAAGGAGAAGTTTTTCCCTGATGTGGAGCGGAATGAGCTTTGGATGCAGTTCGAGGCATTGTAGCAGGGGACCATGACAGTGGCGGAGTATACTTCAGAGTTCACTCGACTCAGCAGGTTCGCTGAGAACCTACTCAAAGCACCGGAGGATAGAGCTTGGAGGTTCAAGAAGGGCCTCACCAGGGAGTTGTGTAGTGACCCGCTCCGCCCTAGCGGAACGCCGATTCCAAACGGCAAGTGCAACGACTCAAACGAGCCGTCGACCCGAAGAGTTGCTTCGACCCGATGAAGTATCGATGCGAATCGATGCAAAACTTGTATTGGGCCGTCAAAGATGAATCCAGACTTAGACTATCAAAGGCGCGCTCGAAGTATCGCTCGACCGATGCGAACATCGCTAAGGTGGGTGGCTCCGATGAACCCGTCCGTGCTTAGCCTAGACACATAACAATGCGGACACTATCACGAGAATCGCTAGGCGATAATACTGTACATGCTAATAAATGACTCAACGCACCTAGCTAAGGGATTAATCCCAACTTGTATGCTTGTATAGAATATGGAAAGGAACATGGAAAAGTACGAAAACTCTCGCCCGCGCTCTACGCTCGTGCTAAGGCACAAGCTTGCGTTCAACAGTGAAACAATGAATGGTTTACAACAATGAAATGGGAAGACTATCAACATAGTCGTTCCGAGTAGAGCTTAGCAACATTGAAAGATTATAGGACCGATGGGTCGCCAAGGCGACTCCCGCACAGGGAGTTGCAAAATGTATGAATGAATAAGTGAATGAATGAATCAACGAATGAATGAACGAATATATGAAAGAACCAATGAACGAACGAACAAGTGAAAGAAAGAAAGAAAGAAAAGAAAGAATGAATGAAAGATAAGAAAGAAAAGAATGGTTAGCGACAGGTGTGACGGGCACGTGCAACGGGGCTCGCTACCCGCGCTGCACGGACGCCAACCTGGTCGATAACGTAAGAAGGCTAAGGGTTAGCCTACAGCTCAGAGACAGCCGTTATGTTAAAAAGACAAGTTAATACGAAATGGTCGTGGACAAACGGTACGAGCGAGGGGTGGCGTATGTTGTGCCGTAAAGAGAAAGGGATTCCGCGGCATGGTCAAAGTGTGAAGGACTTGCCGGTTCGGACGGAATCAAAAGGGGCTTACGGGCTTAACTGGGGGGGCTTGGCCACCAGGAGACGTAAGTGCGGGGTATTTTTCAAGAGACTATCAGGGTGTACCAGCCGCACGCCATGATAGGTGAGAAAATACAAAGGGGAATATGTCCAGGATGGCTTATGATGCCAGCGACCGATGCATATAGTTTAGGTGGACTTTGCTGGTGGCAATCCACGTGCAAGTCTTTGCATTGAAATCAAAGTAGTCTAAGTTAAATGAACAGGTGCCTACTGAATGACTTGAAATGTATCACTCCAAATGATAATGAATACGTCGTACAAATGAGTTAAAGAACACGCCTACGACGCGCTAGGACCCGAGGCAGGGACTCGCACTTGACATTGAAAGTCCACATGAGTTACATCTCTTGATATTGAAAGTTTATATAAACTGTTGTTCTAACTTGGTTTACTTGGAACAGGGAAGGCCGGACGGTAAGTATGGGTAAGTCGTGCATTCATATCCATGCACACACTTAATTTGGCAACACGGGATAGGCTATGAAATATGCCATGAAATTGATCCTAAGGCAAGATTAGAAAGACAATAAATGATAGAGATGCACAAAAGTAAATGGAACGTGTTTGGTAATGATAGCATTGTGGGCGAGCTAGCCTCCCCACCAGTGCATAACAATGTACTGATAACCCCACAGTCTGCTTGCAGGAAGCAGGAAACGTCGGCGGGTACGGAGCTTTCCTCGAACGTGCTAAGGCGCAGAGCTATCTCTGGAGTCTTGGAGCGTTGCAAGGAGCTGGAGCACCATATACAGGGCATAATGTATCGGAACATCGCCATGAATCATTCCATCTTGTAAGCCACTTGGCACGCATTTTATGTTTCAGAGAGAGAGAGCTTGAGCAATTTGTAATATCGGCCTAGCGCCGCTTGTAAACTTCTTGAAAATCAATAAAGAGTTTGGATTCGCTTCAACTTGTGTTCATTTACTTTCCGCTGCAAATGGGGACACTCTGTGCGACTCTGTGGCCTAGCTCAAATCGGCCGTTTCTGGACTTGGCCTTGCACGGGCGCAACCTAGGCCCGTGCGGCATCACGCCTTAGCGAGGACGATCGCTCCTGCGGGAGCGGAGCATGACAGATTGGTATCAGAGCACGGCTTCACGTCCTTGGACTTCATTTTCGATTTTCTCAGTTTTGAAAGCTCGGTTGGAAACAAAAGAAGTGTACGCTCTCTCTCGTTGTGCCTTAGGATGTTCCATACAATAAGTCTAATATTTTCAAAAGCTCGTACGAGTACTCAGTTGGACGGGATCGATAGGCGAAGGCCTTTGTGCCGAACCACGACGTACTTGAGTTGGAAGGAACCGATGCTAAGAGTTAGCAAAACGTAAGACGTGCTTGAATAACTTTACGATGACAATAGCAAACGAGATATTGTTCGGACGAATTGTGAATACGTAGTGCGAATTACGAAGCGATCGAATAGAGAGTCCGAACGATGTTAAACATGACTCGATAGAGAACACATGCTAAGTTAGCAAGTCGCGTGCATGCCCAATTAGTCCTACGTTGACATTAGCAAGTGAGCGTGCAAACTTGAATATAGTCCGCACGGGATGGTTATGCGGTACAACTTAGTCCGCGTGTCGCGCACCTCGACTTCTGGTGCAATCGAGTTGCAAGCGATATCAAGTACCGCTCGATCGGGAACGGAAATACACTTAGAGTGTATATCGTTAGGAACGCTATTGAACTAACGCTTAGGTGCGCACGGAAGATTTATTGGATTTTTGAGGATTTATATGAACAACTTTGTATGTCGAGGCGACGTGAACGATTACGCTAGAGATTCGTCGAACGAATCTGAAGGATACCTTAGCGCATGACGCAAACGTGATTGAGGACTAGATCGTATGGCTTGAATCCGAGTGGTGTATGTGATAGGCTCGGAGAAGAATAAAAATGAGTGTCGATGACTAGTCGAGTGGCTCAAACCTTGAGTGGTGTATGGACGTCATAGAAATTGTTCGAGCGAGACTAAAGGATTTATGGATAGAACGGGTATGGCGATGAGGCGATGCGATCGCGCAAAGCCTTAGAACGTGTCACACTTAGTTGATCGTGACTTCGAATGTCCTGAACGAGATGTCGTTCGGACAACTTGTGAGTGGGCAACGCATGTTAGAAAACGATTCGGAATGATGAATGAAAGTGAATGGTCTTGATTGAGGAAAAACTTAGAGGATCGCGCGTACGATTTGGGATTGATTCAAATGAAATGTGACTTGAGTTTTGAACAACGAACTTGAAACGAGCTTGAGGAATAGCGATCGAACTTGATCTTGAATATCGAGGAAATTTTGGAATATCCAACTCGGACAATAGCATCAGTCGCACGACTCGAAATTGGTTGCAAAGGAAGATCGTCAGGTTACGCATATCGTCGATGGTATTGAGGCGTATCAAAGATCGATATACGATAACTCGGGGGTACTCTGATTCGGCGAATGACGGTCGTGCAAATGTCATTGTTCCGTTGGATGCTATACTTGAAATGTTAAAAATATGTCGAAGAAAAGATAGATTTGGCTCGAGGACTTTCTAGTTGAACGAAATATAAATGGACTATCGATCTTGGCTTGGATAGAAAATGAAATGCTTGGATTTACTTTGTTGACAACCACAATGTTGACGTTCTTGTCTTATGCGAGCGCAACTCCAGCCTCACACATGCGTCGCATCGGATTAGGATGATTACTCCGCGTGAGCGCTGATATGGTGATTCATACAGCGAGAGTGATTGAACTTGGATGGCGTGGCAATCTGATTGCTTCGACTTGTGGTTTGACGCGAAGGTGGACTCGAAAATGAAATGGTGTGTTTGGAATTGAACTTGAGGATTGAGTAGGTCCAATCCGCGTATCGAGAATGGGTTAGTCTAAAACTCAAACAAGAGTTACGCCCCGATGAGAATGATTATTCTGCGAGAGCGTCGCATGGTGATTCATGAACCGCCGTGGATAATCGAACTCGCGTAAGATTGGGGCGCAATGTATTGTCGAGCTGGATGACCTCGTGATCGAATACACAAATTGGTTAGAACTAGTGATTGAACGAAATTGAGTATGTGCAACGTAAGTCTTGATGCGAATTAGGTGATCATGCTCGATGTTTAGAAATCTGAGTGACGCGAGCTTAGGTAGAAACTCCCGTACAAACGAACAAATGGTTTAACCATAGGATTTGGGGCGAGCATCGTGCAACGACCTTGCACGATGAGCCACGAACTTGATGTGTAACTATGACCTTGTGAGCTGACCTAGCGGATAGGCGGACGACCCTATGCCGAGTGATTGAACCTGTGCGATGGCATTTACAGTATCGTTTGGATGGACGATAGACTTGTGGCAGCAAGACTTAGAGTAGGACGGGGAACAGAGAGTGTGCGTGAACGACGATGAGATTGGCCCCAAACGAAGGAAATAATAGGAATGGATGACGCGAAAGTAAAGTTGGGATAACGAATTGAATCGTTGATAGAAAGAAATACTCGATGATGATGCGATACTTGGTCTTAAATCGGACGGAAATTACTTAGACTTGATCGACTCCGCTAAGAAGAAATCGTATTGATTTCGTTGACAAGAACGCTTGAGAAGCGAACCGGATCATCTCGAGGACCGAGATAAACGATAGTGAGATACACATGAGTTCGGTTTCAAATCGAAGTTAGCGAACGATCGGCAAATCGAAACTATCACGAGTAGCTTGTCCGACTTCGCTAATCGCTAAGCTTGGTTGAAATGTACGTATTCGAAGGACGCCTTGAATATGTGCACGATCCAAACTCAGCGATGTGATGAACTCGAATGCAGCTGCAAGTGGGTGTTGAGATGCGCATGAACAAGCGAGTGAGTTTGCCTCAGCCTACAACTCTCGTGTTTGAGAATTACAACGCACCTCGTACGACCGTTTTAGTCCCATGATACATCGAAATAGCAACCAAGTTGAAGAAATACAGCAATTGAATAAGTGGCCATCAACTTTAAAATTTAATGAAAAGCCATTCAATAAGGAATTGTCAAGGACACGTACACGACATGGGTTAAAGAATGGTAGGATGACCTGCACTCAGGAAGTCTCAAGGACGAGACTTGTTTTGAGTGGTGTATTATGTAGTGACCCGCTCCGCCCTAGCGGAACGCCGATTCCAAATGGCAAGTGCAACGACTCAAACGAGCCGTCGACCCAAAGAGTTGCTTCGACCCGATGAAGTATCGATGCGAATCGATGCAAAACTTGTATTGGGCCATCAAAGATGAATTCAGACTTAGACTATCAAAGGCGCGCTCGGAGTATCGCTCGGCCGATGCGAACATTGCTAAGGTGGGTGGCTCTGATGAACCCGTCCGTGCTTAGCCTAGACACATAACAATGCGGACACTATCACGAGAATCGCTAGGCGATAATACTGTACATGCTAATAAATGACTCAACGCACCTAGCTAAGGAATTAATCCTAACTTGTATGCTTGTATAGAATATGGAAAGGAACATGGAAAAGTATGAAAACTCTCGCCCGCGCTCCACGCTCGTGCTAAGGCACAAGCTTGCGTTCAACAGTGAAACAATGAATGGTTTACAACAATGAAACGGGAAGACTATCAACATAGTCGTTCCGAGTAGAGCTTAGCAACTTTGAAAGACTATGGGATCGATGGGTCGCCAAGGCGACTCCCGCATAGGGAGTTGCAAAATGTATGAATGAATAAGTGAATGAATGAATCAACGAATGAATGAACGAATATATGAAAGAACCAATGAACGAACGAACAAGTGAAAGAAAGAAAGAAAGAAAAGAAAGAATGAATGAAAGATAAGAAAGAAAAGAATGGTTAGCGACAGGTGTGACGGGCACGTGCAACGGGGCTCGCTACCCGCGCTGCACGGACGCCAACCTGGTCGATAACGTAAGAAGGCTAAGGGTTTGCCTACGGCTCAGAGACAGCCGTTATGTTAAAAAGACAAGTTAATACGAAATGGTCATGGACAAACGGTACGAGCGAGGGGTGGCGTATGCTGTGCCGTAAAGAAAAAGGGATTTCGCGGCATGGTCAAAGTGTGAAGGACTTGCCGGTCCGGACGGAATCAAAAGGGGCTTACGGGCTTAACTGGGGGGGCTTGGCCACCAGGAGACGTAAGTGCGGGGTATTTTTCAAGAGACTATCAGGGTGTACCAGCCGCACGCCATGATAGGTGAGAAAATACCAAAGGGAATATGTCCAGGATGGCTTGTGATGCCAGCGACCGATGCATATAGTTTAGGTGGACTTTGCTGGTGGCAATCCACGTGCAAGTCTTTGCATTGAAATCAAAGTAGTCTAAGTTAAATGAACAGGTGCCTACTGAATGACTTGAAATGTATCACTCCAAATGATAATGAATACGTCGTACAAATGAGTTAAAGAACACGCCTACGACGCGCTAGGACCCGAGGCAGGGACTCGCACTTGACATTGAAAGTCCACATGAGTTACGTCTCTTGATATTGAAAGTTTATATAAACTGTTGTTCTAACTTGGTTTACTTAGAACAGGGAAGGCCGGACGGTAAGTATGGGTAAGTCGTGCATTCATATCCATGCACACACTTAATTTGGCAACACGGGATAGGTTATGAAATATGCCATGAAACTGATCCTAAGGCAAGATTAGAAAGACAATGAATGATAGAGATGCACAAAAGTAAATGGAACATGTTTGGTAATGATAGCATTGTGGGCGAGCTAGCCTCCCCACCAGTGCATAACAATGTACTGATAACCCCACAGTCTGCTTGCAGGCAGCAGGAAACATCGGCGGGTACGGAGCTTTCCTCGAACGTGCTAAGGCGCAGAGCTATCTCTGGAGTCTTGGAGCGTTGCAAGGAGCTGGAGCACCATATACAGGGCATAATGTATCGAAACATCGCCATGAATCATTCCATCTTGTAAGCCACTTGGCACGCCTTTCATGTTTCAGAGAGAGAGAGCTTGAGCGATTTGTAATATCGGCCTAGCGCCGCTTGTAAACTTCTTGAAAATCAATAAAGAGTTTGGATTCGCTTCAACTTGTGTTCATTTACTTTCCGCTACAAATGGGGACACTCTGTGCGACTCTGTGGCCTAGCTCAAATCGACCGTTTCTGGACTTGGCCTTGCACGAGCGCAACCTAGACCCGTACGGCATCACGCCTTAGCGAGGACGATCGCTCCTGCGGGAGCGGGACGTGACAAGCTGCGGCATGCAGTGGCTATAGTCAGGCGATGACGTATGCGACCATCCTTAAGATTGCTCAGGCTGTAGAGAAGAAGGCAGATCCAAAGCTGAAGAGGGACCGGGACATCGGCAGCAGCAGCTTCCAAACGCCGACAAAGAGGACCCAGACTCAGATTCAGGCGAGGCCATAACAGCCAGCACAGCAGCATCACCGTCTAGACAGAGCTCCTGCACATCAGCCCTAGAGACAGCAGCAAAAAGTTACTTATGCTTTCCGTTACCCTCCAGGACACCGCTTCGACGAGTGCCACAAGGGTCTTATTCTTTGCTTATTTTGCGGATAAGATGCACACCAGATGAGGGACTGCCCACAGGCTACAGCTCGACTGACAGGAGGACCTCGAGGAGCTGGAGGACCACCACATGCACCACCGAGAGCTCTACCAGCTGCACTATAGAGGGTTCAGGCTTTACATACTCAGCCGCAGTATTTTACACATTACCAGCAGCAGAAGGGACCACCACAGCAGGGACGCGCTTACGTCATGGCTGCAGTTGAGGAGGATGAGGTAGTTCCAGATGTGATCACAGGTTCTATCCTTTTATATTTATTTTCTGCCATTACATTGTTTGATTATGGAGCCACACATAGCTTTGTATCGTATGAGTTTCTGCATAGACACGGTTTCACACCTAAGCCTACTAGGAGGAACTGTCAGATTATGACAGGAGAAGTGGTAGTACCAGTTAGTGAGATAGTGGATTCCCTATCACTATAGCTGAGAGGGAGCTTAGGGCTCGACTTCTAGTGATGCCATTGCCCGAATTTGATATAGTCCTCGGCATCGACTGGATGAGCGAGCAGTTTGCCGTAATAGACTGGCATGAAGAAAGGGTAATTTTCAGCCCGCCTGGAGTTCCACCGTTTGAGATCAGCAGACGGATTGCAGAGAGGCCAGAGGGAGTCTACTTCGGAGCAGTTGCAGAAGGCCAAGAGTTGCCGCATCCACTAATTGTAGAGTTTCTCGACGTCTTCCCCGAGGAGTTGCCAGGATTGCCGCCAGATCGAGATGTGGAGTTCAGCATCGACTTAGTGTCCGGATCAGCACCGAAGTCCCAGCATTGCTACAAGATCAACCCGAAGGAAGCTGCAGAGTTGAAAGCCCAGATTGATGAGTTGGAGGGCAAGGGTTTTATTCGGTCCAGTGCTTCACCCTAGGGAGCACCGGTACTCTTCATGCCCAAGAAGGATAGGACTGTGAGGATGTGTATCGACTATCGTGCACTCAATAACATCATCATCAAGAATAAATATCCTTTGCCACAGATTGATGAGCTGTTTGATCAGCTGAGTGAGACGAAGGTCTTTTCCAAGATTAACCTTCGTTCAGGATATATCATCAGATGAATGTTCGGGAGCAGGATATTTCGAAGACAGCTTTCAATACCCGTTACAGCCAGTATAAATTTTTGGTGATGCCGTTCGGACTCAGCAATGCCCCAGCAGTATTTATGAACTTGATAAATAAAGTTTTTCACAAGTATTTGGACAAGTTTGTCGTAGTCTTCATTGACGACATTCTGATATATTCGAAGACCAAGGAGGAGCATGTGGAGCACCTGCGGATCGTTTTGGAGATTTTACGGAAGGAGAAGCTATATAGGAAGCTCTCGAAGTACAAATTCTTCTTGGACAGAGTAGAGTTCTTGGGACATGTAGTGACTGGAGAGGGGATTTCTGTGGATCCCAAGAAGATTGAAGCTGTGGAAGCATGGGCACCTCCCAAGTCGGTAGCTGAGATTCATAGTTTCCTGGGGCTAGCAGGATACTACAGGAAGTTCGTGAAAGATTTTGCCAAGATAGCGGAGCCGATGACCAAGCTTACACAGAAGGACGATGAGTTCATCTGGAGCGACGCCCGCTAGTCAGTATTTGAAGAAGTGAGGAGAAGACTCACTACAGCACCAGTTTTAGCTTTGCCATCCGGCTCTGGAGGATTTGTCATCTACAGCAATGCTTCAGGGAAGGGCTTGGGATGTGTGCTTGAGCAGAACAAGAGGGTCATTGCTTAGCTTCTAGACAGTCGAGGCCTCATGAGAAGAATTATCCTACACATGACTTGGAGCTTACAACAGTCATTTTTGCCTTAAAACTGTGGAAGCACTACTTGTATGGAGAGAGAGTGGACATCTTCACGGACCACAAAATCTGAAGTATATTTTCACTCAGAAGGAGCTGAATATGAGGCAGCACAGATGGCTGAAACTCATGAAGGATTTCGACATCAATCTGCAATACCACCCTGGGAAGGCGAATGTGGTAGTAGATGCTCTTAGTCGATATCCTGTTGCTATGTTTCTCACTATGGATCGGCATCTTCTAGATGATCTTGAGAGTTTGGGGATCGAGATTGTTCTTTCGGGAGTTGGAGGGCAGCTGATGCACATGCAGATACGGTCGAGATTGTTAGAGAAGATCAAGGAGGCTCAGTTTCTAGATGAGGGACTCCGATGTCTCAGAGGCCAGGTAGAGGCAGGATTGCTCGACGACTTCACTATTGCAGAGGATTGATCCCTGAGGCACGAGAACCAGTTATGTGTGCCCAAGGATTTACGGGAGGAGGTTATACAGGAGGCCCACCAGTCACAGTATTCTATTCTTCCTGGTTCTACCAAGATGTATAAGGAACTGCGGGAGTATGTTTAGTGGTATAGGATAAAACGAGAGGTTGCCAGATTCGTTTCCAGATGCCTTGTGTGCCAGCAAGTCAAGACGGAGCGCCAGAGACCAGCAGGATTACTCCAGCCTTTACCTATTCTGGAATGGAAATGGAAGCACATCACCATGGACTTCGTCTCTGGTTTACCGCGTACGCCCGGTGGCAAGGATGCTATTTGGGTTATCGTGGACAGACTGACGAAGTCTGCTCACTTTATTCCGTTCAAGATAGGACTGTCGACCGAGAAGCTTACAGACCTCTACATGCGACAGATTGTGCAAATTTATGGAGTGCCAGTTAGCATCATTTCAAACAGGGATAGCCGCTTCATATCACACTTCTGGAGGAGTCTACAGCTGAGCTTGGGTTTACAGTTGACGTTCAGTACTGCCTATCATCCACAGAGAGACGGGCAGTCCGAGAGGACCATTCAGACACTGGAGGACATGCTGCGGGTTTACGCACTTGACTTCGGCGGTTCGTGGGAGGATCACTTGCATCTCGTGGAGTTTGCCTATAACAATAATTATCAGGCTAGCATCGAGATGACCCCGTTCGAGGCGCTATATGGGCGAAGATGTCGCACACCTTTATCTTGGGATGACGTTGGCGAGAGAGCTTTGCTTGGGCCAAAGATGGTGGTAAACTCAGCTGAGAAGATCAGATTGATCAGGGAGCGTCACAGAGTTGCACAGGATCGACAGAAGTACTGGGCGGACAGCAGCAGACGGCCACTGGAGTTCGCAGTTGGAGATAGAGTGTTCCAGAAGATCTCGCCGACCAGAGGTGCCATTCATTTCGACAGAGATGGGAAGCTCAGTCCGAGGTACATCGGGCCTTTCGATGTAACGGTACAGATTTGCGAGGTGGCGTATCGACTTGCACTTCCAGCTAGCTTGGAGGGAGTGCACGATATTTTCCACGTGTCTCAGCTCCGACGCTACATTCCAGATTCGAGCCATGTGGTGGACTACTCAGAATTAGAGGTGGGTCCGAGTTTGACCTACGATGAGCAGCCAGTAGAGATCCTTGATCGGAGGGAGAAGCAACTGCGTAATCAGATTATTCCACTTGTCCGTGTCATGTGGAGACACCACTCTCCGGAAGAGTCCACATGGGAGCGTGAGGACGAGATGCGGGAGCGCTATCCTAGTCTATTCCTTTGATTGTATTCTAGTTGTTGGATTTTCCAATTTTAATAAATGATTGGAATATTGTGATCAACTCTGTTATATTTTTCCTCATTTTGACATCTTTTAATTTCGGGGACAAAATTTTTTGGGGGAGAGATTTGTAACTCCACTTTCCTGTTTTCGAGAATTTTAAAGTTTCTAATAATAATAACATGTTTGATTTAAGTAATGTTTGAATATTGATATATAATGTTTCATTAAATATCTTTGAATAAATATTTTGATTTATATTTTGGAGGAAAATTAATTAGGAGCAGATTTTCAAATTCAAAAGTTAGTTGTAACAAACTAATTGTGGCCCTACTCTTCCTAACTAATTAATATTCCTTTATAACTGATTTCTTTAAACTTTTTGCAATTATGAAAAGGAAGAGGGGACTTTTGAAATTTTGCCTTAAGCTGGAATGGCTGTTTTATAATTTTCTTGAGCGTGGGGGGGGGGGGGGCTAAGTGCAAAAATGCACTTTTGTTATATATGAGAGTGTGTGAGAACAGAGTTCTCATTCTCTTCTCCCTCTAGAATTTAGAATTTTATTTTTGCTCGATCCCCTTTTTCCCGAGCACGACGACGATGCCTGATCTCCGACGATGGTGAGCCCTACTTCCTAGGCGAGCGGATCTCCGACTCCTAGGCGGATCAACGGTGACGTAGAGAATTGGTAAGATTGATAAACCTCAATTCATGTTTCCTATGGGATTTTGAAGAATTGAAGTTGAATTATTCTGATTAAGGTTGATCCTCTTCTCTTTTGTCAAGAGTATCAGGAGTTTTCGTCGATTCTGTGCTTGGCGAGAGTGTGTTCAAATCAAACATAGGTGAGTTATTGACATTCTAGATCAATTTGATCTTTGTTTTCTTCGTTTCTCATAGATTCTTGAATATATTCTTCAGAGTTGATCTGTTTATTTTGAGCCGATCAATCCTGTACAAATTCAATCATCAAACTCAGATTCGGTAAGTAATTGATTCCAATTCGATACTTTTGAATTTTCTGAGTTCAATCGAGATTTTGCACTATGGAATTTATTGTGTACTGGATTGATGAAGCAATCCGTAGAGATCTGAGCAATTTTTATATTTTTCTTTGATCTTGGAAACAGAGGAGTTCGAGAATCAATTTGTAAGTTACTGACCGCTACGTGTTTGACGAAATGTCCAAGTCATGGACACAGCAGTGAACCGGACACATTAAGCCTGTGTCTGCCCCGTGAGAGTGTCCTGATTCCATCTGGACTCGTCACCATCAGGTACTGATATGTCCTCTTCGTATACTCTTGTTTAATTTATAGTGAATAATGGAGTTTAGTCGGGGTTGCAGTCGGTTGTAGGTTTGGCCGAGTGTCTGTGTCTGCTCGTGATTCAATTAGTTCGTGTCTGGAGCTGAGTCGTGTCTATGATGGAGTTCATTGCTCTGAGTTTGGCCGGGAGTTAGAGGACTGTTCGTTTAAGTAGAGTTATAGCCGTTGAAATGAAGTTTAAATTGATGTAGTAGTGTTAGTTTTGGTAAACCTGTATATATATGTATATTATTTGCTGAGAGCTTTGTAATATAATGGGCTGAGCATGTGTTGGGTTAGTTATCTTTCGAATACTTGATTTTCCTCATATTGATACTGGAATTCCTGGTAGGATTATGGGCTGAGCATGTGTTGGGTTGGTAGGAATGGATTGGAGGAGCTTTGGACTATTCTTAAGAAGATATTTGCTTGTTTGATAGTAGTCTGTATGAGCAATCATAGCAGTTTAGAAGCAAGGAACAGTTGAGTATTCGACTAATGGGTTTTCAGGTTTATAGTTAGAAGCTTTATCAAGAAATTTGTGTTCAAGCTATGCAATGATTTTATTATAAATATTTTATTTATCTTAAAAATCTGGCAATTTAAACTTTGTATATGTCAACTTAGTTTCAAAAGTCACCTAGCAATTTCTATATTAGTGGCATAAATTTATGTTTGAAGCTTCTCTTTGAATGCTCTTAGGCATTTAGACCTTAACAAGTGAAGTAGAGGAACTGATTGAGGGAAAACCAGGGTCTCAACCATATCTACCTTATCCATAATTATTGCTTGAAATAAATTATGTTAGTGAGTATAATATATTAGTGGGAAGTGGATATTATTCTTCACTATTTTCAGAGGTATATTAAAACTTGTTTATCATTATTGGATAGGAGTTTTGTATGCAAAGGTTAGACTCTAGATTCAAGTGGGATTAATTCCTAATGTTTATTAGACTAGAATCAACTAGTATATTAATGATTAGAAATTAATCAACTTGTACCTATTAAACACAGGAGGACATCCAGCTCCATCTAGTACACTTGATTTTCTGGAGCAAGGCAAGTACTTTTTTATGGTCTTGTGAATTTACATATCTTGTACTCTTCTTGTGACACGTCATGACACGATATCTTGTACCCCTGTATTTCCTGTTCTTGTACTTACTTGTGTCGGGTGGGGAAATACACTAGCTATGTGACCAAACTCCGGTTACCATATTCATGTACATAGCTTAGGCCTCGTATCGTACACGCGGGTCCTAAGCCGTACCGATATTCATGTACTCCTGTACATGCTCCTGTACTCACCCCAGCCGGTCACATAGGCTAGTTGTATTTCAAACATGGTACACTTGTCATGTCTTGTACTTCAGGTTCCTAGTTACATTCCTGCACTTTATTTTCTGTACTTTTATTCATGTACTTTCATGTTCATTTCCTGTATTTCCTATTCATGTTCCCCTGTACTTATTTTCCAAATCATGATGTTCTTGTTCATTACCTAGAACTGTACTTTGCTCCACTCCTGACTAGGATATGTTGCAGGTGAGATGGAGGCTTTGTGTGACACATTTTATGGCCGAGAGCCTATAGATACAGTACAGCCAGCTGGAGTTGCTCTGGACTTAGAGGCTGAGGAAGCCTAGAATTTTACCCTTTAGTGGTCTATATTTCCTTGTATTTGAGACTATCAGACTTTACTTTTTATTACTGGAAATGTAATAATTCTGACACATGTACTTTGATTATGGGATACGTTTATAGATGCTGTGATTTGTACTTATTCCTATTTATCTGGTTAGATTTCTCTAGATTGGTACAGCTTACTTTATCGTCTCCAACAATGAAGGCTGGACGTGTCCGACTCGTGTCTGATTATTCGGGAGCGGGTCGTGACAGTAGCAGCTTTTGGGGGCGCTCCTCCACCAGTTTCGAGAACTGTCCCGGAGCTTGCTATGACTATTCCTGCCGCAGTACCAGCTGTTGACGTGAGCACTCTTCCTCCTCCTGCACAGCGGACTCCTCCATCAGTTGCAGATGTTCTTCCTCCTCCGCCTCCTCTGCCTACAGACATGGGACAGATGCTTGCTTTCTTCCAGCAGATGATGGAGACCCAGAGGGCCCAGTCTGAGGTACAGTAGAGGCAAACTGATGCGATGCGTCAGGGCATGGAGGATGCCCATCAATTGGCTTTAGCAGCCGTGGAGCAGATGGCTCCGCATCAGGAAGCGCAGCCGAGGCCGGGCGACATCCAAGCCTTTAAGAAACTGGGGTCTCGTGATTTCGGTGGGACTGAGGGCGTAGTTTATGCTGATGACTAGCTCGAGGATATCGAGCGGCAGATAAGGGCTTCCCGCCTAGCAGACGACCTGAAGGTCGAGGCGGTAGGGCTACAGTTGTTGGACATTGCCCGTACCTGGTTCAAGAATGAGCCCGCTCTTGCTGGGGAGGGCCATACCTGGGCCGAGTTCAAGGTTCTCTTCAAGGAGAAGTTCTTTTCTCCTACGGACAAGATCGACTTGGCAAGGCAGTTTCAGAACATGTACCAGGGCGGCTTGTCTGTTGAGGAGTACGCCGCAGAGTTTGGCCATCTGAGCCGATATGCGGAGTATATGGTTCGCGATTTGGAGATCAGAGCGAGCCGTTTCAGAGAGGGATTGATCTGGGATATCAAGATCCTTATCCCATCTTTCTATGCGACTTACACTGAGATCTTTGCGGAGGCCCACAAGGTAGAGCGGGAGTGGGGCTTGAAGCCCAAGAGGGACCGTAATCTGTTCTCGGGGGCTACTAGCAGCGCGGGGGCTGCTAAACATCCTCAACTACAACATCAATCTTTTTCGCAGCACCAGCAGCAGTTTCAGGCTAGGGCACCAGTTTAGCAGGTACAGTACCAACAGCAGAGACAGGTGCAGAATGGCCAACATTGCAACTTCTGTAAGAAGCTCGGTCATATCTGGGAGGTTTGCAGGAAGAGGCTAGGGATGTGTCTAGTCCTGTCAAAATGGGCTAAGTCCGTTGGGCCGCCCGCCAAAAAGGTGGGTTGGGCCGAACATTTGGGAGCCCGCCAAACAGGTGGGCCTAGGTGAACTGGCCCGCTAGTAGCCCGCCCCGCGGTGGGCTAGCCCGCTGGCCAAGTGGGTTGGCCCGCCATCTATTTTTTATAAAAATTTTAATTTTTTTATTTAGCACATATATGAGATATGTATTATAAATGATAAAAAAATCTCATTTAATGTAAGTAGTGACGTATAAAATATTAAATTTGGTCATTTATTTACATGAATGAAGGTGTTTTAAACAAATATCTACTATTATAATGTTTCTTGTATTTTACTTGTAATTTGATGCATATGAGAGTGAGTAGAAAATATTATATATATGATTTTTTTCCTTTTAAGAAACTAAACAATAATTAAAAAATTTAAAAAAATTAAGAGGGCCGGCCTGCCTAGCCCGCGGTCCGCCGGTGGGTTGGGCTGGATTGGAATTTTTCCAACCCGCCAAAATGGTGGGTCGGCCCGCCCCGCCAAATGGTAGGTTATGGTGGGTTACGGGCCGGCCCGCCCAGCCAGCCCGTCTTGACAGCTCTAGATGTGTCTCTATTGCGGTGAAGCGGGACATCAGATGAGAGATTGTCCCGTGAGCCCTCGTATTACTGGTGCAGCTCAGGGAGCGCGGGCTAGGCCACCTGCGGTACCACATCAAGCCCCACACCAGCAGCGAGATATACCCCGCCAGGGTAGGGCTTTTGTGATGGCTGCCGAGGAGACCTACCCTGCAGACGATGGATTAGGAGGTTAGGTCTTGTTCCTTCCTTTTACCTGTTTCTTTTCACCCATTGATTAATGATTGTTTTCTTAGTACCTTTAGTTTGCATATGTAATGATCAAGCAAGATAAATAGAACACCATAATGAAGACTGCAATAACATGATACTGTAGAGACTAAAACCATGCATGTTTGTTCATATTTCCTAGAATTGCATGTTGTATAACTTTGGATAAAATTTAGTAGACTTTGTTTGTTGGGGGCTTGACCTAGAGAAGAGTACAACCAATTTGAATTTCGAGGATGAAATTTTTCCAAGGGGGTAGGATTGTAACTGCCTGTTTTAAAAAATGAGGATAATTTTGAACTTTTGTAAAATTGATTATTTAATAATAGGTTTAAATCATGTTATTAATTTATTGGTGATTTTGATTATTTTAATTTAATTAAATCAGTGTTTTGTGATTTTGTTCTTTGGCTAGTGTAACCTTAGAGCTGCTTAGCCTAGAGACTAACCATGACCATGGAGGCCTAACCCATGTGACTAGATTAGCTAATTACCACTTTTTAGTCTAAGGATATTTTGGACATTTTGTGACTTTTGAATTATTTAGGATTTTGATTAATTGGTAAAATTTTATATTATTTTAATAATATTTAAATTGATGTATTATGATTTTGGTCATTTTTTATATTTTAATATTTTTGGGAATTTCTATATTTTTAATATTGTATTTTGGGGTTTTATTTGATCGGGTTTGGGTTTTGTCTCATTTCGACTTGTGTAGTGACCCAGGTCAGTTTTGGACCCGACCAATTTGTCATGACCAAATCTAAATATTTATTTTTTTTAACTAATCCTATTTGATTTTAGTGGGATTAGAGTTGGAAATTAGATTTAGAACTTGAAATTAGGAGTTTCCAATTTACCATTTTGACCCCAACTCAAAATCCATCTATTCCTTGACTTAGAGGGCATTTGTGACTTTGCACAATGCCCAAACATCCTCCAAGAGTGGCCGGCCAGCAGCTCACCCCCTCTCTTCTTCACATTTCAAGAAAAACTCTCTCTCTCTTCCTTTCTCTCATTCTACAAATATCCCTTTCTTTCCCCTTTGGATTTTAGGCTCAAAAGTAAGTCAAATCTCTTCCAATCTCTTCCATTTCTCTAGATCTCTATCTAATCTTGGTGCTAACCTTTGTTTATCTCTCGTTTGAGATTTTAATCTAGGTAGATCTAGCTTGGTGGTGGTAGGAGCATAGATCTTGTGCTTAGGCCTACAAAGGGGTGAATTTAGGACTTCTCCTTGGGATTCCAACTCCCAAGAGGTAAACCCTCACTCTAACCCTTGTAATTAATTTTATTTAGTGCCATTTGCATATTAGAGGATACCCGAGGTGTAGAAAAACCCAATAGAAGAGGTTTGGAACCCATTGGCCTCAATTGGGGACTTTCGGGCTAGGTTTAGTGCCAATTTTGGAGAAAACCCTAAATTAACATATTTAGGAGATACCCCTAGCTTAATTAGACCTAATTAGGTTAGTTTGGGTGAGATGAGGCTAGCTACGTGTCCATATTTGAATACGTGGGGTCATTTTGCGAGAAATCATAAAAATAAGCTTTTTTGGAGTTTTCGGGTTCCAACACACGGGTGACTTTTTGCACCGACATTAGAATCGACAAGGTAGTACTTAGAATAGGTTCTAATCATTATTTATAACTCGTGGGTAGAGTTTGGGTCGAATCCGGATAGGTTTGGTGTCCGTATCACGCGGTATCGCGAATCGGACACCCCGGAGTCGCCAGAATGGCCATTTGGCCATTCGGACCTCGTTTCTCGTTTCAGCTCGCGTGTGCGAGTTAGATTGCTTGTGTGGAACACGTGTCTAGGCCCTAGATGATAGAATTGCAAGGATTGGGTATTCGGATAAGATTTTGGGTCGTTTAGGAGTATATGTATATGTGTATGTGTGTATATTTATATGGGGAGTGTGTGTGTGTGTGGTGGTAGTGGTGGTGTTGATAGTGTGTGTGGGTGTGGGTGTTCATGGATAGATAGATAGATAGATAGATAGATAGATAGATAGATAGGTAGAGGGATGAATGAATAAATGGATGAATGAATTAGTGAATGGATGAGAGGATGAGTGAATGAATAAATGAATGAATGAATAGAGGATGGAGGAGTAGAAAAAGAAGACACCACAGCAGCAGCAACTGCAGGAGATGGGAGAGCCCCCCCCCCCCCCCCCCAATTACAGCAGCAGCATCAGCAAATTCAGCAGCAATAGCAGCAGCTTGGCAGCAGCAACAACCCCCATTTGCCCCCTTTTGACCCCCTATACATCCTCCAATAAACTCCCAAGTATACCCCCCTATATCCACCATATGTTCTACTATATAACCCCCTAATTTGTGAGTGTTAGAGTGGTTTAGGTTGGTTAGAAAACTAGTGGTTAGAGTGGTAGAAAATAAGCTAAGTCACATGTTAGTAAGTAACATGTTAAGGTAATACTATGTTAAGGTATTCACATTAGAGGGTAAGATACATAGATATGATACTTAGATTTGAGTTTGGATTAGAGATAGAGATATAGATTGGTCATGGGCTAAAGTAAGGGTTAAAATCGAGTGGTTATCTTGTGATATCAAGATGGTATCACAAGGTAAGTGGATTTTACCCTATGTGGAGGGTAAGATATCAAGATACCATGATACGGTATCGAGATACTAGGAGAAAGGTTAGAATACCATATTAGAGAGTAGGGAAAATACTTAGAATGAGGGTAGAGAAGTTTAGAGTTGGAGTTAGAGGCTAAGGTAATAGAATTACCTTGAAAATGTAAGGAAGGGTAAGTTAAGATAATACCTATTTTCTAACATATGAGTTAACTACTTTAAGATATAGTTATAATTAGAATATTATGGTTGGTAATGGTTAGAAATAGTGGACTTAGACTAGTTTTGACCTCGGTTGACTACAGTTGCCTATTTTGACCAAAAGTCAACCGAAAGTCAACCGTAGCCTAGAATTGACTAGAACTTGGCCAGGGTTGACCAGTTGATCCAAAGTCAACTGTTAGTCAATGTTAGTCAAGTTGACCTAAAGTTGACCAAGGGTTGGCCAGAGTTAACCAGTTGACCAAAAGTCAACTGTATGTCAACCTTTAACTTAAATCGACCCAGTTTGACTTTATTTGACTTGTCTTGACCTAGTTTGACTTTGTTAGGTCTAGTATGACTTAGATTGACTTAGTTTGACCTTGTTTGACTTAGATTGACCTAGTGTGACTTAGTATGACTGAGTTTGGCCTATATTGCATAACATATACTAGAAATTATGCCATACACTGTTAAAACCTAATTAAACTCATGTATATCTCATCTTTTGGTCTGTAACTTCATTCTGAGCCAGATTATACTGTTGACATATTCCTATCGGATCTCAGGCGAGTACATTCTCTGATAGTATTTCTGTTTTATGATATCGTCTATGTTTCTTGTATTTAGAGTAGATATCCTTGTTCTCTTGTCACATTGTTCACACGGATTGGTATTTGTCTGGATCCCGTTATGAGATGTTATTCCTTGTATTCCTTGGTATATCCTGTGCAAGTCTTTCCTTGTTCCTTGTGCATTGTATAGATATGATTCCTGCGAAGGCTCGCTACCTCCTCGGAGAATCATATGCCATGACATGTCATTATTGGATTCACTTTACTGGTCGGGGATGGGGGTACTTAGCGTAGATATGTGATCATTTTTCCTCCTGTGATTCATGTTCCCTAAGAGTGTTAGCCATACACTTCACGTATGACTAGCCAGGCCCTTTTTCTCCTATGCAACCCAAGCCGATCACATGTTGAAACTAATACTAAACTCACATAGATATAGTTCTAGATTTTTGTACATGATATATACTATTTTCTTGTTCTTACATTCAGTTACAGTCTTGATATGCCTTACTATGATTCATGTACATATTATTTTACCTTGTATATTCTTTCTATTTACTGCTACATTTTCAATATTGTCAAACTAGAACTGTATTTGAGATTTGTGTTCGTTTCATCCTGACTGGATATGTTGACAAAATTTTATAGATTATGGCAAGGAGGATTGTCCTTCCTACTATGGTCCTCATGACGTAGTCGGCCTAGACTTGGAGACCCTAGTTCAGCAAGGGTTAGCTCCAGCCGATGGGGTTTTAGAGTAGCTTAGCTGGTTTAGTTTAGTACTGGACTTTGTCTCCAATTACATTTTGGCTTGTTATTATTTTAGTATTTGTATTAGAGATTGTTGACTCGAGACTTGTATTATTTCTGTGTTGGATCTTCTGGATGATATTTCATATCTTGTTGCTTTATCTTTTGGTATCATCTATCTTTTTTAGAGTTTGCGATTGAGTATATTATATTGTCATTGCTTGTCCTCCATTCGAAGTTGACCGTTCTCGACAAGTTTTGATATTATAACTGTTGTTAGACAGTAGTCCTAGACAGCGTTCTACGTCGTTTCTGCAGCGTAGGCTGGGATGCTGTCACGCACTCGTGCCCTTACTCCGGGTGCGGGTCGTGATAGTTAGGCAACGACATACATATTGAAGCAGTCAGGTACTACACTAAATTATAAAACCAGATTGGATATCCTATTAATTTTCTAGAGTTAACTTGAAAAAATTTGGTTACTCCTCTTGGTAATCATATGTTGCAGGCTACCTTGGAGATGGAGGAACTGGATGAGATTATCAAAAAAGCTGATGCGGATAAAGCTCTAGGTCCGGATGGTTTTGGTAGCATATTCTTCAAAGTACACTGGGAGGATATCAAATTTCAGGTTTTAGACGTGGTGCGTGACTTTTCTACCAACTGCAGATTATTGAAGGAATTGAATCATACATTTCCTACTCTCATTCCGAAGAAATATGGAGCTTCATCGCTTTCTGACTTTAGACCAATTGGGTGTTGTAACTTTCTATATAAATTGATTACACATCTCATACGTAGAAGGATGGAGGCGTTCATACAGGGGTTAATATCGACCAATTAGGCTATTTTTATAAAAGGTAGATCTATTACTGATAACAGTCTGTTGGCACATAAGCTATTTTGGGATTTTAATAAACTAGGTGGAAGCGATTGTGTATAAAATTGGATCTTCGGAAGGCGTATGACACTGTTAACCAGGAATTTGTCTGTCATATTATGATGCCAATGGGATTCGATGCGGCATGGGTTGATATGGTTCAGGAGTGCATAAAGACTCCCACTTTTTGGGTGCTTATTAAATATTTTGTATGGCTTCTTTAAAAGTAATCGAGGATTAGACAAAGTGATCCTCTTTCCCCATATATTTTCACCATTATTATGGAATACTTTTCGTATCTTATGGTGATGTCGGTGGCTCAAAAAAAGATTGTTCCGTTACATAAAAGGATTAAACCGAAAGTGTCTCATCTTATATATGTGGATGATTTGCTTGTGTTTACGAAACCATCGAAAACTGGTCTAGAGGAGTTGATGTCCATCTTGGGAAGGTTCAGAAACTTATCTGGCTTACAGTTAAACCAGGATAACAGTTGTATATATTTTAATATATATTGTCCTAACAAAGAAGACAAGGCGCGCATTCTGGGGATGACTCGGGGCTTTTGACCAACTGCCACGTGGCGTGCGGGTTGGACCACACACAACCTATATAAAGGTAAGCTTTTGAGGAAGTCATTGTTTTATTTTTCTCTTGACATTCCTCTATTATGCTCGATGTGTCACCCCCAGTTTTTCAAATTGGGGGTATTTTTGTCATTTTTAAGTTTAATAATATTTTAGGAATTTTATGTGATTTTATATGATTTTTAGGAATTTATTTGAGTCGGTTTGGATTTTATCCAATTCGGACCCAATTTGGAGACCCGGGTAGCCTGGACCCTAGTGGGACCCACATACTAGCTGGGCTTAGCCCATGTACCATCAAAAATAGGCTAGAAATTATTAACCTATTTTCCATGACTTAATTAGTCATTTAGAATCGAACCGAATCGAACCAAACCAACCCGATTTCAAAATAACCCCAAACTTAGGTTATTGGGTTGTGGGCTATTGGATCCCAACCCAAATAGCCCACACTTGGAGTGGCCGGCCATGGCTTTAAACCCCCCCCCCCCCCCCCCTCTCTTCTTTGTTTACTTCTCACCTAAGTCTCCTTCCTTCTTCAAAATTCCTTTCTTCCTCCAAGCTCTCTCTCTCCTTTAGGTAAGACATTAAACCCTCATTAAATTCCTCTCTTCATTTTTGTCCTTCACAATAAGTGTAGAGAATCTCATTCTCTACACTTTGCCCCTATTCTTGTAGGTTTTCTCTAGAATTTGGTTAAGTGGTTAATTAGGAGGTTTATATTAAATGGTATGTTATATATATATGTATGTAAATATATATGTGTATATATGTATGTATGTATAATATGTATTTGTGTGTGTGTGTGTGTGTGTGTGTGTGTGTAGAGAGTGGTGGAAGTGAGAGAATGGTGGTGGTGGTGTATGAGTGAGAGTAGTGGTGGAGTTGTCATGTGTGTGTGTGTGTATGTGGTTATATACATATACATAAGTATAGGAGTTTATATATATATATATATGGTTGTGTGTATATATATGTATTTATATGTGTGTGTGTGTTTATATGTATACGTGGTCGTGTGTGTGTGTTATATATATATAGGTAGAGGGATGGATAGATATATATATATATGTATATATAGATAGAGATATATATAGGATTGATATGTATATACATAGAGGGTCGAGAGGGAGAGAAGTAGTGCCAGCAGCAGCAGCTGCAGGACTGCCGCAGCAGCAGCAGTCTTAAGCAGTAGCAGCAGTAGCTTAAGCAGTAGCAGGGGCAGCGTAGGGGCAGCCAAAGCAGGGTTTGGACTGCCACACGGGCGGCAGTCCTAGGACTGCCAGGGACATAACAGTCCCCCCTCTATGGCATTAAGCCTAAACCCCCCCCTTTTCACCTAGTATATATATATATATATAGATATATATATATGAGTATTATATATGGTTGGAATCATAGAGAAGAGTAGAAAAAGATTATGAAATGAGAAATTAGAAAAGGATTTGAGGTTGGGAGGAAAGATTGAAAGAAGTTGGAAGAATAGGAAAAAGGCTAGAATAGAAAAGGGGAAAAACCGAGTTAGAGGGCGAAACGGAGTTCGGAGTATCCGATTGAGTTGAAACTTGGCGTGGGGTATGAATACGTGATTTAGATATTGCGGGTAAGCTCCCGGATGGAAATCGGGGTCGTAGGGCGCCGGTATCGCGCCGTGTCAGCGCGTATCTCAAAATACTTGAGATATCTGCAACGGGCCGTATCGTGGACTGGATGCCCGCGTTACCCAAGTATTTTGGTAGATATTATATGTATAGGATAGTACCATACTACCCTAGGGAGATCGGGTCAAAATAACGAGCGTAGGTGGGTTAACTAGCTAGTCGCCGAAGGGTGAAATTTGGCATTTTTAAGGCTAAAATAGGAATTTGGCCTACGGCCGAGAAATTGAGTTTGAAGTCCAAGATGGACTTCGACATGGGTTATATAGGTTGGTATTGGGTAGAAATAGCCGTCTAAACCTAGTTTTGACTCCGGTTGACCACGGTTGACTTTTTGGACTAAAAGTCAACTATGGGTCAACACTTTACCCAATTTGGTCCCAAATTCCATCCAACTTGGACCGTTGACTAAAAATCAACTATTAGTCACCAGTGACCTAGAGTTGACCTAGTGTTGACCTCGAGTTGACCAGAATTGACCCGTTGACCAAAAGTCAACGGTAAACCAGTTTTCGACCTAGATTGATCCGGTTTAACTTCTAATGTTCTCCCATGACCAAGATTGACCCGACTAGACATGTCTTGACCTAGAATGACTAAATAGGGTTTATTTTGATTTAACTTTACTTCCTAAACTTAGTATTGATACGTCTTGTTCTCTATAGGTCCTCGAGACGCTGCATTTGCTCTGATTGACGTACCATATCATATTTCAGGCGAGTACATTCTCTGACACTTTTCCAATTTATGCTGACTGATATAATCCATGTAATTAGTGTAGATATGCTTGTTCTCGACACATTGGTCACACGGGTTGGTATTCATGGATCCCGACATGAGGTGTTATTCCTTGTTGTCTTGGTATGTCTTGTGCAAGCCCCCTTGTAGTTCTTGTGCAGTACATGGACGCCGATTCTCGAGGAGACTTGCTCCCTTCTCGTAGAATCCCGCGTCGTGACGTGTCTTGTTTGGATCCACTCTACCAGTCGGGGACGGGGAGTACTAGTGTAGATGTGTGGTCATTACCCACCTTGTTTCATCTTGTAGACCTTGAATGCTACCATTCCTACACTCCACGTAGGATTGGCTGATCATAACCTTGTGCAGACCCAATCCGGCCACATGTTGTAGCTAGTATTCACACACTTAGATATGATTCTTGATTCTTGTACATGCCATGATCAGTTTACTTGCCTTGTTCTAGCTTCAGTTTTACAGCTTACCTTGCCATGATTCTCACATGTACATTCCATGATTTTCTTGTATATACTCTCTATTTACAGATTATAGCTTTTGTCATATCTTGTGAAATGTTGTTAGTGGATTGTACTCGTTCCATCCTGACAGGATATGTTGAAAATATTACAGATGCAGATGAGGGAGACTACTGTACCTACTACGGTCCAGATGACGTAGTGGGAATAGACTTGGAGACTTTGGTCCAGCAGGGGTTAGCTCCGCCTGACGAGACCCTACCCATTACTTAGTTAGTGTAGGTCTTTTGTACTGGACATTGTCTCCAGCTACTTTTGAGACTGTATTACATTTTGGACTGTACTAGAGACTTGGACTGTATATATTCTTTGTGTCTGGACTTGACAGGTTATATATTATTTTATCGTCTTGTTGTCTTTTCATTTCAGTCTTTACTTTGTTATCTTAGAGTCGTGATTGAGTACTCGTATATATATTCATTGCTTGTCCTCCGTTCGGAGTTGACCATATTCTCGACAGGTTTTTGTTATATACATAAACTGTTTAGAGTAGGAAAATCTACAGCGTTCCTTGCCGATTTTTCGGTGAGGGCTGGGCGTTGTCACGTCACGTGCCCTTTTAGCGGGTGCGGGTCGTGACACGATGCCAACTTAGCTTCGGACGGCCGTAGGCCTTGCATAAGTCGACTGCTGGTTGTAGATCTCTTCATTCAAAGAAGTTGTAGTCTTGGTGAAGAACAACTTCAAAGTTTCAAGACTCACTTGAGTGTGTGGCATGGGGGGTTTGAACATAAACAACATCTTGGAGGTCTTCGAGGCCCAAGATACTGGATTTGGGTTGACGACTGACCCCTCGTTATGCTGGAAAAGCCACAGGCTGCGCTGTGAGCTTCGTGTAGGAGCTGCATCTCCGTTCTGCTCAATAACTGCTTCATTAGCCATATTGGAATAGGAAGGTGCTGCGCTTCTGACCAGAAAGTGATTCACTCTGACTGCGCACTTGGAGGTTGCGCACTTATAGACTGAGTATATAGCTTTTATATGTAACCATGAAAATTTTGTAATAGACCTTTGTAATCATGATTTAATAAAGTATCTCTTTTTATATACTCCGCTTTTCTTGTGATATGAGTTTTGATGTGCGCAACAACTTGGTGCCTCATGCGCTTATGCGTTGCATGTGAAGCGACTGATGTCTCTTGCACTTTTGTTGATATTGCATTTTTATGCTTCTACAACACCTAGTATTTAAGACTGTTGATGTGTTAGAGAAGTAATATGTGAAGGAAGGAAGAACAATGTCTAGAATTGAGTGCACAAGTGCACAAGTGCACAGTAGGTAATGGATGAATTACAAAATGGTAAAATAAAGTACAGTGTGGTAATCTTATGAGAATCATGTAGTAAGAGTCAGAGTATTAGAGGTAGTAGTAGAGTGTCAGTAAGGTGGGATAGTACCTAGTTGGTATCCTGGGTTATTTTGTGCATTTGTCAAGTATAGTTTTGAGTTGGTATCTGCCACCGGAAGTGCCTAGAGAGTGCGAGTATTCAGGTATATCAATTTTGAGATGAATTTCATATGCTAGATATAATGTGTTAGACTAGTATCAGTGAGTGTTATTATGGATAACATTATCAGTTGGGAGTATCAGAACAAGGCTAGGATGAGGCATATAAGAGGGTACTAGAGAGAAGTAGGAGTACAAGTGCTCAGGACCCAGAGAGCAGAGGTAACTTATATGGGATAAGTTTCAGAGAGTATGAAATTTTTTACCAGTATATTGGAGTGCGAGGATGATTATAAACCAGTGAGCAACATGATGGAAAAAGTGGCACTCGTGTGATAGCAATGACATGTGTATAGTGCCTCGGAGGGTAGGGGTACTATACATGGTTATATTGCCAAGGTAAGGATAAGTATCCTAGAAGTGATTATTAAGTGCCAGTATATTAGCTAGTATTAGGACACCAAGATGGGAGGAGTAATTGTCCAGATGTAGAACATATCTAGTATCATGAGCATTCCTGATAAGGGTAACCTATTGGTTAGTGCAATAAGGATATGAAAGATCCTTCAGTACCTACTAGGGGAGTATCCCGTCAGCAACATGTATAAGAGTGAGTGTCATGTGCTAAATAGTGCCAGAAATTAAGGTAGGTATTCTACAGATAGCAAGTTGGAAGTCTTAATACAGCAACCTTAATGAACGTGCCAGTGAGTTAAGTATACCCATGGTCTAAAACCATAATATGTCTTTAGTATTAGAGAGGATAACTCTTGGTACTAAGTATTCAAGTTAGATAGATGTGAGTGAATAGTTGGAATGAGTAACAGAGATAGGTGAGAAGTCTAGCTAGGCCACGTGGAACCGCAAATTGTCCTGCACCAGCATAGAGAGACGCCCCGACGGGATAGCGCTTTTGGCGATGAGGGTCGAGTAGGCCGATGCTATAGGTGATGGATTAGCATGTATGATCTTTCTTTCCCTTTTCTACCTGTTGTTTGTATGCTTCTTTAGTACCTTATAGTTGCCTTGTGCTATAGTCGGTTAGTATAGTCTGTAGAAACCTTGATTGAGACTGCAATATCATGACAAGTGATGCCATGGTCATGAACATTATTTTAAAAGAATTATGCATTGTATGATTTAGGTAGGACTTTTTTGGACCATGATTGTTGGGGTCTTGACCTGGAGAAGAGTACAACCAACTTAAATTTCGAGGCCAAATTTTTTCTAAAGGGGGTAGGATTGTAACTACTACATTTACGGTTAGGGTTATTTTCGACCAATTAAAATTTTCCTAGTTGTGGACCAATAGCATGATAATTAAACCAAATTCATAAATTAGAAATTCTATTCTAAGTTGGACCCTAGTCATGGTTAATTAAGGTGCAAGCACTAATTAGAGCCAAACCACTTAGTTCCCTTAAAGACCTTCCTAATATTAATTGTCATAAAGAGTTTAGGTCTTGGCAAGACCCTATTTAAACCCCTACAAGCCCTCAATGGCAGCTGCCATAAACCTAGGGTTTTCAGTCTTTCTTCATTCCACATACTCTCTCAAAATTTCTCATCTTTTTTGCCTTTATTGTGCTAAGGACTTGGGAAGCTCAAGGAGGCTTGGTGAAGGCTCTGGCAAGGTTTTGGGAGCTACTTATTCCTCCATCTTTCCCAAATTCATGGGTCTTTGTGTAGGCTCCTTTCTACATAGGTATAACCCTCTAAACTCTCTTTTATCATAGTCAAATTTTATGTATTCATGTAGGAGCCCCCTCTAATGGCTAGATCCAACCCTATAGGTGGTGAAATAGGTGTTAGAGGACTCATTCCTAATAGTTCTATGGGTTAGAATGGTATCATTTGGGTAGTTACGGGATTGTGACCACCAAGTGTTTGATAAAAGTCCTCAAGGGGATTTTGTAGCAAGTTTTGGGCTAGGGCTTGGTCCATGTGTCCTAACTATAGTATCGAAGGTTGTGTCATGACATGGGGGGATATGCTTGGCCAAATATACAAATCCCTACTTGCAATGTGCTTTCAAATGTGCTCAATATCATGGCATTAGCCATGAACACATTGGAGAAGGTGTTTGGGGATGGTGAGAGTATCCTTGTGTCTTGGAGTCTTTTGTACCATTGTTGTGACACATGTATCATGTGTTATGTTAACTTGATAATTGTTGAAAATCTATTTATTTACATATATGTGTTGATTAGGTTTCATATGTGTCATGTGTTACATTCATAGGGCCTACACTTGTAGTGGCATATGAATCAAGGAAAAAATGTCATAGGCTATTCTTATGCAATTAGTTTATATCAATGAATGGTAGACATGTATATATATAGGTGTATGCTCCTGTGTTGACTGCAGGACATTCCTGTATATGCATTAGTCGGTGTATTGGTAAATGTCATAGTTACGTGTGTGCATATGTGTGTAGGTGAAGTGCTAGTGTACTGCTAAGGGAAAAATCTGTGTATGGTGTAACCTGTGTAGGGAATAGCATTAGTGTGGCTTTAGTGAGCAGTGATGGTTTCCTGTGACCATTAACATGACTGCTTGTATGTGTATACCTAGAGCATAGGCAGATGGTTTGTGGGTGCATAACCTGCACATAGGTTGTGTGCAACAGATGTGCCTAGGTTGGTTGGGTAGGTATCAGTATATATATAAGTTGTGAGTGCCTAATTTATTGTGTGTATAAGATAACCTGTAGGAAGTGGGGTATATAATCAGCTGGTGATTAGAGAAGGAGCATAGGTTCCTGGTGAGTGTATATAGGAAATTTAAAAGGGTGATGTAATTTACATTGCATCTATGGCTACCCTATATATCAGGTTGATGGTATCTTGTATGCCTTGCGCCCAGATTTGAGTGTCGGACAGAGAGTGCTATCAAGTGTGTGTTCCAGTGTGATAACAGGAGCTTTATGTCTGAATGCAGGTAGATATAGGAGGCTCATGGGTACCTATTTGGGATTTATTCCCTGTGTGATGTTGTGCATACAGTAAAGAGTAGGAACCCTGTTAGCTCGAGCCTATTGAACTGTTGGGTGAGTTTGTGTGGCATATGTAGGTAACTAATGTGAGAGTTAAATTTTGTGTCCTTGATACCACTTGGTATCATGGAGGGAAGTCAGTGTCAGGTTCATGGAGGGTTGCTTCCTGTGTGATATAGGGGCAAGACCCTAAGCTTATGTGTAAGCAAACAAAAGTGTGTGTGGACTGTTCGAATTATAACAGTACCTAGAGGAATGCAAGGGGGTGTGTGTAGGGAGATGCACACTAGTGTGTATTAGTCAGATTTTAGGCTGTGCAAGTACCCAGTGGTCAGTGCACTGATACCCCCATGCATCATTATACATGTCAGGAAGAGGGACTGATACAAGTATGCAGTTAGGGGAAGGCATAGGGGTCAGTTAGTAGAAGTAGTGTATGAGTATAAGGCAGGGCCGTAGGAGTGAGTGTGTGTGTTGTTTGTAATGTGGGGATTTTAGGGAGTCAGTGATAGGCAAGTGGAGTAGGTATATGTAAAAATGCCTGGGTAGGCAAGAGTGTGTCAGTCCTATAGTTGAGTGTCAGTAGGACAATACCTATAGACTATGTGAGTGAACTAACCTGTGTGCAGTTGCAACAAGTCAGGGGCATGTGGGTGCAGACCCCAAATTGGTCAGGGGCTAACTGTGTGAGTATTGGACAAGTGAGAGTGTACAGGGTTAGAGTAGCATTAGAAACTAACATGTACAACAATTGGGGGCTACTGCCTGTACGCAGTATGCTTGTGCACACATCAGTGAGTATGTGCAGGTCTGGCACAAGAGTGTGTCTGTGTAGTAAGTAGCCTACATGGAAGAGTAGTACCTGTGTTTTGAGTGTTCAGTTGAAATTTGTGTGTGTGTGAGTTTATGTTGAGTGCAATAGGTATCAAGGGTCCTAGTATGTGATTATAGGTAGGTTGTGCTATCTGTGCCCTGTCTAATACACCAGATATGTGTAGTAGTTAAATAGGTATTTGAGTAAACAAGAGTATAGATATTGTATAAACATATGGGTTATGAGTAAAGGGTAATGATATGGGTGTTGAAAATTGTATAGGTAGACATCAAGATATAGATACACATAGGTGGAATAGGATGCTATCATGAGGGTATATAATAGGGGAAGAAGACATGGGATGATGGTTGGTAAGGAAGGGTTATGTACCTATATAAGGGTAATGATATAGGGTAAAGTATTGGTTAAGGTCAAGCTATATAGGACAACCAAGACCTAGAAAACCCTTATAACCTAGAAATAGGAGAGTAGTACAGTTTAACCTTAAATATTGATTTTCTTTTAAATTGAACTAATTATATAGGTTTACCGGGCATCGATTTGGACACCGGTTCAGTTTAGCTTTTAGCTTGGGATACAGGAAAGTACATGCACTGATTTTATTTCTTCTACTGATATTAACTCTATATCTTGATTTAGATATTCCTATCGTGTTGTGACACTCTCGTTGCACGTGTTTAGTGTTCCATGGATTTAACTTTGCTATTACTCGTGATTCGTGTCTTTCGTGATTTACCGTGTTTCGTGCATATTAGTTACGTAAATTAAATCTATGAATGTTAAGTGTCGGGCGGAAAAATACCTAGCAATCACATATATCACGTGTGATTTGCCGTATCGTGTGGATAACAATCGCATATTAGCATGTGTGATTTGTCGTATTACCTGAGCCATTCACATGTCGAACTTGTATTTCAAATAACACGTAGAAGTTAGGGTTCTGACATTGATCACTCTGTTTATATCATTATCACATGTTTTTTCATATTACACTATTTTGCCTAAACTGCTACTTAACTTTACCTGTTCACCTATTTACTCTAATTCACATATCCTAAATCTTGCTATATGGCCTTTATCATGTTATTCACTGTTATGTACTTGCTCTAATCCTGACTGGGATAACCACATTTTTAGGCGATGAGTTAGAGGCTCGTTACCCCACTTATTATGAGCGGACTGAGGACAATGCTCTAGAGACTGAGTTGGGAGATCATGCTATTGTTGAGGCTGTGTTGTAGGCAGAGGATGCTTAGCCTAGTTTAGCCTTTAGTTTATATCATTTGGGTCCGAATTTGTCTCTGGAATTCTTACTTGGGCTATATAACTATATTGGTGACTTGGTATTTCCTCTAGTTTTGCTAGCTTGTGTTTTACTCTGGACTATATTTCATATTTATTTCTTGAACCCTCTACCTTAGTTTTTGATGTGATTGAGTTTTAGATTCCATATTGCTCCTATATCGAAATATCTTATTATTGTGAGATTATCATACATCTTGTGTGAATGAGATATTATTAGTTGTTAGACAGCGTTCTACCGTCGATGTTGTGGCGTAGGCTGGACGTACCCACGACTCATGTCCGATTTTCGGGTGCAGGTCGTGACATTCTGTTTTATTTTTTTATATGTACGGGGGCCTCATTTTGGAAGTTTGTCTCGGACCCCCATAAGCTCAGTATACCGACCGACATACTATTTCCTTTGGCCAAAGGCACACATTTTTTTAACATTATATAGACCTGTATATTGACCAGTATACCGAGCAGTTTACTGTTATACCAAAAATTTCTTTGGTTGCTCTATGTTGTCTCATGTATATATAAACTCGTCCTATATTATCTAGTATACTGGACAATATATGTCCATAGACTAACTATCCATTAATTAATTACCATGATGGCTATATTTACAGTCGTTATTGTACCAGAAGTATACCATATAGTATACTCTAGTACAATAACATCTATATTTTGGGAGCTTATTTGTGTGTGTTATATAAACCATTTTCTCTCTTTTGTTCCCACTTCATCGAGCCTTAACTTTCTATCTTCTATATACAAAACATCTCCACATAAAAGAACTTTCATTTGCCAAATCAAATTGAGATAGAGTTGTAAATAGAGATCTTCATATTATTTATGAGAAGATCAAATCTTTCTTATAAGAGGTTGAAGTCTGCAAGCCTTCGTATCAAAGAAGCCTTCGCATCAAAGCTCGTGTGTAAGAAGTCGGTAAGACCTTCGGATCAAAGCTCACAAGTGTCGTTATTCTTATCTTATTTCTAACATTATTTTAAATTATCTATTAGAATTTATAATATTTTTTAATTATTAGTTAAACCATATTCACTTCCCCCCCCCCCCCCCCCCCCCCCCCCCCCCCCCTTTCTAGGGTTCTTTAAGAAGAAAGGCAATAAGGCAAGTCGTGTGAAGAATTTCTTCGACTCTTTCCTTAGGTATTTCTCCAAACATGTGAGTGAACACAACCCTTCTCCCCTCAATCTCTCACTTCTTAACAAAAGAACTCTCTTTCTTCACCCTACGTCCTTTATGATTGATATAACAATCTATAAAAAAAAACTAAGATAAAGGAGATTACTTATTATTCTCATATGGTTTCGTTCGTGTATTTTTCTTGCTTACTGTTGAAATAGATGGAAATATAGAAATATAGAATATTGGCACAACTGGTATGAACTATTACAACATCTACAGAACCTATCGTAAGCGAAACTTTATAAGTACAATTGAAATTTCTATATGTTGATACAAGAAATGGTATGTTGGTATGCTAATTAATCAATAAGGATATGATGGCCAATATAGATTATAGTGTATTATTAGAGGATTATAGAGTAACGTTAAATGAGAATTGACACTTCACTTATTTCATTCTCTAGGAAAAAAAAAAGTAGACTCTACAATACCCATGAACTTAATGTGGCATCAAATGTGTTAATTTATTGTTGAGCCTTAGTTCATTACATAAATGATTGTGGATTTATTTTGAGACGGTTGTAGTTACTATGTTGAGATGACCCTAGAGTGAGAATTTTGTGTGTGAGCACTGGCTCAAGATTTGTGGGAATAATAGAAAAGGAGGGAGCAATTTTGTTGTGGAAACGACATGGAACTTTATTATATATATTTCATATTCCATTCATAGTCATTATGCATTCCACATTTTATAGATAGTTGGATATGTATTGGTCATGGACAACTTACGCACACGGTTAATTCCTTAATGGTGTCCAGGACACCAGAACCGTATCGACCTTGTAGAAATATTTATGTCTATACATTCTCCAGAAGCGAGAATTTGCACGGGTATTATGGGACTTTTGGTAGGCTAGCTCCCTATACTAAAAGGGGGCGTCGTATACCGATTACTTACTCAAAAATGGTGACATGGGCCATTGGGCATCATAGAGTTAGGATGCAATGCTAAAAAGATTGTTTTGTAGGCGTTATGCATCCTATTATAAAGGAGCTTTGACCATGGGTAAGAAATACATGTATTATGTTTCATGCATCTTTATCTGTTGTCCCTTTTAAATTTATGGAATAAATGCATAACTTTGAGTCGGACGGAAAGAAAGGAAGTGTTTGGAAATTGGCATTGGAAATTTTTTGTAATTTAATTCTATCTTCATTCTCATAAGAAAGGATTATGAAAGAATTTAAAAATGAGCGAGATCACATAATGATTTATAATACAATGTTATGATTTACGTGAAAGTATTTGTTTTATGTGAGATTGGCTTCATCTTTCACTAGCACATCCCATGTAGTGACCCTCACCCTTGCACGTGTGAGAGATATGAGGTCCAAGACACTAAGAAGCATTCCCTTTTTTGTTTGATGAATTTTAATTTATTAGAAGGTGTTTGCTTATTTGATAATAAAGGATATAATGTATGTATATCATAATTGGATTTTATTTCTTTGGATTAATTGTCACGACTGTGCCCCATTGATTGGGTGCAAGTTTGTGAGTATATCCAACCTACGTCGCAACATCGGATGGTAGTCTGTTGTTTATATCTCATGGATCGTCCATGATAACCATAATTTTACAACTATAATAACTCATCCATTGAAATATAAATCTAAAACTAAAAATTGAATAGATAATTGCAATGAAATAGCATGCACTTATATCATACAAGAATGAGAAATAAGATGCTGAAAAGAAATAATAAGTCTTTGGGAACAAACCCGCTTATTAAAATTGATAATTAAAATAATTCTCAATAATATCGTCTAGATGTTCCTTGCAATATCACATATCTCAAGGTCTATAAAAATGTCATCAGCACCCTCATTAGGTCCATTACGAGTATAGTGCGTATCCTCCTTACATAAAGTTGTCAACATCAACCGGATAGGTGCGAAGTATAGAAAGTTAAACCATACAATATAAATCTACCATGAATGAACTGAAAATACTATAAACATGCACGAGGACAAGTAATAGCCTATCATGGTACTAAAATATGTAATAGTAAGGAAGGAGATAAATATCAAGAACTATAAAAGGATCAAGGTTAAAAGTGTTATGTCATAGTATACTAATTTTGTTTGGCATGTAGACGATTAGGAATAAATCTGGCACGCTTGTGTGTAGCATCATGTAATAAAAGACAACATATATGGTCTGGGTTGACCATATGCCTACTAGCATATATCCCACCCATAACTCTCTTTGATAATATTGAATCAAGTATTTTTTACGATAAACGATAAGTGATATTGGCCTATAACTCTCTCCCACGTGCACAAGCGAAATGAATCACAAGGTTGGAAATGAAACTATTATATATCATTTATAAGGTATAAATAACTTTTAAATCATAAAGTACTTGCCTCAACCACACTTGGTAAAGGTCGACGTATTGGATATGAACATGTCAAATATTGAAGGGCACACTATCACAACTCAACTTAAAGCTTTCGAAATATATCCAAAATACATATCTCCGAGTCTAGAACAATGAGAGGACCGATAATGAACCATCCAATGGCCCAGAATAATCCATATGTGAAAATGTACCCCAAGAGATGAAACCAGGTTTGCAAGCGGGCCACACAAGAGATCAAAAAAATTGGACAACTTAGAAATTGATTAAAAAAAATATAGAAGAGTTCGTGCAATTATGAAATAGGAATATAATCTTACCATGCCCTAACCCTAGATCCAAAATCTTCGAGGAGGACCTCACGCTCCTCGTCGCCCTCCAGGACAAGCTCGAGGCCGCCGCGCACGCGATCGACAAGAACGCGAAGGAGGAGCGTTAGGGTTCTGCTCGTCCTCTTCTCCGCGCTCTCCCTCTTCCCCATTCTCGCGCTTCTTCCCAACCCCTCTTCGTCCTCTCCCTCCCAATGCCGGCTCGACGGCTCAAGAAGTCCCTGTCCTCTTCCATCACCATCTCCTTGAGTACCACCGCCACCAACATCACCACCTCCAAGCCCTACTCTCCTCCCATCTCCCCTAAGCTGAAACCCGGCAAGCGGGACAACGACCCCAACAGCCTCAACTCCAGCACCGGGAAGCCCGCCACGTCGAAGAAGTCCGCCCCGCCTATCGTGAGGAAGAAGTCGAAGAAGTCGTTGACCGAACTCCAAATTTTTTTGGTTAGCCGCCCAAATTTTTTGATTAGCCGCCCAAATTTTTGGTTCTCTCCAAAGCCGCCCAAATTTTCATCTATATTCCTCCAAAATCCTCAGCTCTAGAATAAAGTTGTCTAAATTTTTTTCCTCTCCAAAGGGAACCATGAGCTCGGCAGTGTGCCCCCATGGACTCCTGGAGGTCTTTTGCACCATTTGGATCGCCCTCGTCGCTCTGAAGGTGCAGAAGAGGGTGCAATATCAGAGGCGGCCATGGACGAGATCAAGATCCTGATGCAGATCGATGAGGGCGATCCCGACAACACCCGCTGCATCGTGAAGCTCCGACATCGAGGGGGCCCTCCTTCAGAAGATCTGGTACTGACCGCACATCCGACTCGGTGGGTCCAAAGATCCCTCCTTCAGAAGCAAACAAGGTGTTTGATAAAAAATTTTGTGGTACTCTCTCTTTTCCGCACAACTACCTAACTTTAACATCATACTCAAAACGTTGCTTCAGGACATGGATCCGTATGACTCAACTGAACGAGTATGACTCAGCGAGGCTCTATAAAGAGAGGTGAATGTCTTGAAACAAATCTTGATATGGATTTCTACTAGTATTGTGATTTTCAACAGTTAATTTGCGAGAACTGTAACTTGGAAGAGTTGAGAATCCTGAAATTGGAAGCAGGAGCTAGCCAGTATGGTCTATATCGGATCGCAATCGTCAACTCAACATGGATAACCAGTAGTGAATGAGGGAGCTAGCCAATATGGACTGTGGGACAATTCTTCAAGGTGGTATAGGCCAAATTCCTCTTATTTACTCCTTCTTTTTCGAAATTTAAGATCATACAATTTCTATTGTCATAAGAACATGAGATCAGTCTAATTAAGTGTCAACAATTTTTTTTTTTCATATATGCACTAGTTTGAAAATATGCTCAAATTTTAGGAAGTTCCACTAACAGTGAAAGAATAGTGTAACCATTAATCGATCATATGTCACAGAGTATGTAGAGTTCATGATAGCATAGTCAAATGGCTGAAAGAAGAAAATTGCATTTTCAGGCATTTGCATTTGCATTTTCATTTTCAGGCATTTGCATTTGCATTTTCATTTTCAGGCATTTGTTTTGATATGTGAATGATATGATTATTGTGAATATTAAGGTGTGACATTTGCATTTTCAGGCCAAGTTTCTCCAAGCAGCTGTTGACTGGAAGAAGAAAATTGAATTCAAAGGTATAAGTTCACTTTTAATTATTAAGAGAAAATGAATTAGAAAACATGCATTTACAAGTGTTTGCTATTTTACTGGGTATTTTGGCATGCTTGTGAAGATGTATCAAAATTTACTGGATATTTTACTGGGTGCAAGTTTGCTTGTGTGTTTTGTCTCCCTGTTTTTGTATAATAACCTCGTCGCATACATTTGTATCTGTCTTCATGAGAAAGAAAGTAGAAATGACCATTATATCCTATATATGCACCCTTAGATGGCAAGTGGCGAACCACAGTTTGAGAGAATCTTACGAATGGTGGCAGCATTCTCGAGACACTCTTTAAGAACTGAAATGAAACTGGAAATTTTGAGTCTACACTCATTTGTTGTTTCCGTTTCATTTGATACACTATTCTTTTCCAAAGCCAGACTTATTCTAATAGTGAATTGGAAGGCTGTTTGAACTTGTACCTGAGTTGGTAACAGATTAGGATTTGATTATCCTGAGCATTGATCTAATTCCTATACTCTATACTTTACCAGGGTTCCAAGTCATTTTATTATTTTTATATTCGTCTGTTTTTATGCTAGTGACATGGCATCCCTTCAAAACTTACACTGTTTGTGGAGCTCTTCATTGTATGCCCTAGGCCCCCCACTTCCTTTGAACATTGATTGTAAGATTTAGAACTGATACATGCTTTGAAAGGATTTGTTAGGAGACATTTAACCTTCTCTTTATAACTACATGACTCCTTGCAGTTGTTTGTTGTTGTGTACTCTATTACTGGTACAAGGTGATGATGGTGATAATAATTTTCCATATTTATACGGTTTGGCCATGAAAGAATATAATTTACCGCTACAGAAGCTATGTAATAGGCAAACTGAATTTGCAACTTAATTATGGATAAATCTCCTCTTTGTGTGTGTTGTGTATGATGTTGAGTTTGACAAATATCCAGAACTACATGGTTGGTGTTATTTTTCGAGTCTTTTGCTTCCTTGTTTTGTTTTTTCAGGGACTCTACTGATCGAACCTAAACCTCAAGAACCTACTAAGCACCAGTAATGTGTCACAAGTTGATTTATTTTAATTTTTAAAGTGTGATTTTATTTTATTTTTATTTATTTGATGTGATCTACTTATGTTAGGTATGATTGGGATGCTGCTACTACATTCTCTTTTCTCCAGAAGTATGGCCTTGCAGGTAATTTCTCATGCCATCACACTCGTACGAAGAGCATTACCTCAATATAGGCATTCTGTATGTTAACTCCTTTCTCATGAAGAATTTATGCAGTTTAGCATTTGGATATTAAATATGTATTATGAATTTGAATTGTTCCCAATAAGTATCAGGCTTTTGCTACTTGTGTAGTTGGAAGTATTATAATCTTGGGAGCTAATTCCTTATATTTGCTTGGTTTTATCTTTTTTAGGGTTTTACTACATGTTCTGTGGACAGTTTTGATGTGGCCAAGTTTTGATGTGGACAATTTTGGTAGTTGTAAATATATATATACATATGTATTTGGATATTCAATGTAATGAAGATGTTGATATGCACTCTATTTTGAGAAATGTAATAAAGATGGTGATATATAATGTTAAGTTTTGGAATGTAATATATACTGTGCAGTATAGAGCATTATAAATATGCTAATTTGAATAGTATAAAGTGTTATAAATGTGCTGCATTGAGCCTATACATATTATCTATTCATGACGTTTTAAAATTGTTCTGAATTGTGCACTATATATTAACTATTCATAACGCTTTTATAGAAACTATTCATGACGGTTTTTTTTATGACGCTTTTAAAAAACATTTATAACACCCGTTTTCATAACGGTTGCTTTGAAAAAAACCGTCATAGTTTGTCATTAATGACGCTTTTTAGCCGTCATTAATAGGTCTTTTTGTTGTAGTGTCAGAAATCGGTCGATTGGCAAGTCCCATTGCGAAGAAAAAACATGCCAAGTTAGTTAACTCAAATTGGAAAACGAAATAATTTTCTACCATACAAATGATGATACTCGAGAAAGGTCGGAATAAGTCAACTAGCAGGTCCTACTTGACACAAAAAAAATAAGACAACTTATAACACGTCCAAATATGGAAAATGATTTCTCAAACGATACCAAAACAACGCAACGATCTCACCTGAGATCTCAAAAGTAGAATTTGATGAGTGGATTACAAATGTGCCAGTAGGTGTTGAATCACGGGCCCCTCAGGTGGGGTTCTAAAAAAGGTCCTAAGAACTTGATAAAAATACTCTCACAAATGTAATTCGACATTATGAGATCAATGGTACAGATTTTGTTACTATATGACGAGCACAAAGAAAGTTATAGGCCAAATTCATCATGCTCAGTCAACGAATTCGAATTTCATTAATTTTCATACGTCAAGAACATAGTTACGCACCTTTCGGTGCAGACGGTTTGTGATGAGATCAGTTGAATTAACGAAACAATATCCGGTCAGAGGAATACAAAATTCTCAAATTACTAATTCATTTACCCCACTTTGGAGTCAAAAATTAAAAACAATTGGTGCGTAACTATGCTTTATTGGTTATTGGCGGATCAAAAACATATATATATATATATATATATATATATATATATATATATATATATATATATATATATATATATATATATATATTATTTTTTTTTTTTTCCGAAACAATGGGTAATTATGGCGAACTCGTCTCCACTGGGTCTCGAACTCCTGACCACTTGGGCCGCATGCATCTCTCTTAACCTCTAGGCTAGAGGTCATTTGCTATATATATATATATATATATATATATATATATATATATAGTAGATGACCTCTAGCCTAGATGCATGCGGCCCGAGTGGTCAGGAGTTCGAACTCCTGACCACTCGGGCCGCATGCACAGGAGTTGGAACCAGGTAAATTGTTTCTGGAATCGCTTCCACTGGGATTCGAACTCCTGACCACTCGGGCCGCATGCATCTAGGCTAGAGGTCATCTACTATATATATATATATATATATATATTTTATATATATATATATATATATATATATATATATATATATATATATATGCTGCTTTATTGGTTATTGGCGGATCAAATAGGAAAATTAAAAACAATTAGTGCAATAACCTTGGAAACATGCATAATGGCTGAGGGTGCACACATATTTATCAATCAAGTCAAATATGGGTAGAAGATTATAATAGCAATACGTACGAAGTCTCCTACAAAAGGTGCTTATATACTTCTAAATATTAAAAAATCATTTAATGCCAAGCCAGTTGATATTCTAAAGAAAATACAAGTGATAAGAATCACAGATATTTACATGTGTTCTTATCTATTTAATAGTTAGAAAATATTTAATAATAATGATCACAAATATTTTAAGTGTTTACTTAATATATCAGACAAATTTTTAAAATTAATAGAAAATATGACAATTATAACAAATATAAAATTTGGATAATGATAACAATAAAATGCTATCATGCATTTCCAATTAACATATATCTTTGGAAGATTATACATGGAGTAGAACAATTACAGTAGCCTCGCGGTTAAACTTAGATACTAAAGGATTTTTTGTAAAGACACAAGATGATGGTCATGCGCAGGATTGCATATAAGATGACATGTCAAAAGTACCAAGATTATGATATACTAGAAAAATGAGCAAATATATCCATCAAAGCTTTTACAAATCCATATGGCCAATGAACAAATATTGATAAAATTGATATAAACATCTCTTCTTCAAGGTAATTGTGGCGAACGCTCCCACCGGAAATCGATCTCCTGACCACTCGGCCGCATACATCTCTCTTAACCACTAAGCTAGAGGTCATTTGCATATAAACATTTCTTCTAATTTAAAGCATATATACAATCATATGTAGTTATTCCATCTCTTCTTTCAACTTATAACTTCCATCCCAATGTGTACAGAGAAAACAAAATATGTACATGATTCATGAACATAATTATAAATATAACCATAATACGAATTTCAAATGAAAAACAAACATGAGATTTCTTGAGCATTTAAGTTTACTAGATCATTAAAATATAAGATCATGTATATAAAAAAAACTTACAATTTGAGGGCTGGTTTCCTTTTTCTTATGTAGAATAATGAAGAGAGAACAAGGTGAATGTGATATAATAGATATAAAGAGAGAATAACATATATGATATTATTTGGATTTGCCCACAAATCATAACATATATGATATTATTGGATATTTATATTAGTAGCACCATCCTAGTTGACTAGAGAGCCGTTTAGAGAAGAATATAAGATTCAAGCTACATGTCTATATGCTAATACTAAAGCAGAGTCCGTTGAAGTATTTTTCCCTCCTAAGCTCCCACTAGTAGCCCGTCCAAAATCTCACAATATCTCTTCAAAAAATAATTAAAATATTTAAATTAAAAAAGAGAAAGGTATGGAGTAATCCTTAAGATATTTCTTATAATCTTTAACATCCAAAACTAACAAAATAGGATATTTGCTATAATCCTATAACCACAAAATCTTATAATATTATTTATATTTGTTAACATCCATAACTAACAAAATCTTTAAGATATTTCCTATAATCCTTTTAAAAATATATGGAAAGTTATGGAGTCCTGAAGTAGTTTTTTCCTCTAAACTCCGACTATTAACCAGGCCAAAATCTCACGATATCTCTTCAAAAAATAATTAAATATTTAAATTAAAAGAGAGAAAGTTATTGAGTAATCCTTAAGATATTTTGTATAATCTTTAACATCCATAACTAACAAAATTAGGAATATTTCCTATAATCTTATAACTCACAATATCTTACAATATTATTTTTATTTGTTAACATCCATAACTAACAAAATCTTTAAGATATTTTCTATAATCCTTTTAAAAATATATAGAAAGTTATGGAGTAATCCTTAAGATATTTCCTATAATCTTTAGCATCCATAACTAACAAAATTACAGATATTTCCTATAATCCTATAACTCACAATATCTTACAATATTATTTATATTTTGTAACATTCATAACTAACAAAATCTGAAAGATATTTCCTATAATCCTTTTACAAATATATAGTTCCATGAAATTCTTATAACCCTATAAAAAATAATAATAATAAAAATTCACATATTATAAGATACTGCAGCACAGATTTTGTTAGTTATGGAGTACGCTGAAATAGTTTCTCTTCTAAACCCCACTATTAGTCCACCCAAAATCCCACAATATCTCTTCAAAAAATAATTAAAATATTTAAATTAAAAGAGAGAAAGTTTTTATCTGTCATCTTCTATCTTCTATATACTACTAATAAAGTAGCTGAAATAGTTTCATCCTGGAGCTACCCCCCTAATTCTCTCACAATTTTTTCTTAAATCTTTTTTTTCCCTTAAGATATTTCCTATAATCTTTAGCATCCATAACTAACAAAATTAGGGATATTTCCTATAATCCTATAACTCACAATATCTTACATCTTACAATATTATTTATATTTCTTAACATTCATAACTAACAAAATCTGAAAGATATTTCCTATAATCATTTTACAAATATATAGTTTCCTGAAATTCTTGTAACCCTATAAAAAATAAAAATAAAAATGTACATATTGTAAGATACTGCAGCAAAGATTTTATTAGTTATGGAGTACGCTAAAATAGTTTCTCTTCTAAACTCCCATTATTAGTCCGCCCAAAATCTCAGAATATATCTTCAAAAAATAATTAAAATATTTAAATTAAAATAGAGAAAGTTAGTTTTTATCCGTAATCTTCTATCTTCTATATACTACTTATAAAGCAGAGTTAAAACGCTGAAATAGTTTCAGAGCTACTCCACAAAATCTCTCACAATTTTTTTAAATCTTTTTTCTTTTCTTTCAATCTGTGATAGAGTATGTTTCCTTACATTTGTTCTAATGATATAAACTCCTTACATGATAATTTGAAATATCAACTATTCATAGCTAATTGTTATTTTGTATTTTGTTATCCGTAGGAGATGGCTTCCAATGTTAATCTTATTAATGAAATAACATCCATGAAGGAAACATGGAAACTCAAGGTACGAATTATTCGACTATGGAAAGTTCTTAGTTTTGACAATCCATTTAAAGAAAATTGCATTGAGATGGTGCTCATGGACGAAAAAGGTTATTGACTTACTTATTCCTTTTTTTTATGCAATACACGTTGAAGATTTAATTTTTATTCCGATTCAATTATTGACAAACTATTTTTTATACATCTTTTAAAATTTCTGCATATGTGAAGAATGCATTGGTAAAAACGTTTTCATCCATGCTTTCGGAAGGCGAGTACCATATATTAACAAATTTTGGCGTTGGGCAGAATTATAGATCGTACAAGACAACGCAACATCCATATAAGCTAAACTTTGTCTTCTCTAGTTCGAATGTGTGAGTATTTAATAATTCCTTTGTATGGTTTTTCTTTTGTTTCATATAATGATTTCATATAAAACAAACTCGACGATACGTATTTAATAGGTATACATTTTTATCAGTCTCATTATTGGCATTTATTTAATTGTTTATAAATGTTTATTTGTTGACATACTTATCATGGTGTTAATTTTGTATATATAGATGTTATTGGTGAAATCATTTCTGTTGAGCTAATTGCTCCAATTTTTAGGAATGGAAAGGAATCAAAGATGATATCATTTGAGATTAGGAATTTTGAGTAAGTATATTATATAGAAATCTCAAAAATATTATTTCTTCTTTACATCTCAAAAATATATTACACATTTTATATTATCTTTTAAATTAACTATTCTATCTTACTAGGAAAAAAAATGTGAAATGCACATTTTGGGAAGGATATGCAGAACAACTCGCAGCCTATGTGACAAATGAAAATAATGGGCCCATAGTTATTGTTATTCAATTTGCAAAGATAAAAAGTTGGCAAGGTGTGTACATTAACTTATTATTCTTTTCCATTTTCAATTAAATCTTTATAATGACGTGGTTTGCATGTAGGGAACTTATGCATACAAAATTCGTTATTTTCAACCCGACTTTACATCAATGAAGATATCGATGCAATCATGGATTTCAAAAAAAGTATTAGGTCAGCTGAAGGTGTGTGTGTGAGACCAACACAAATTTCAAGCCAGTTGTCTCATTCAATCAGTGAATTTTTTTTACAAACATATCATAGAAAAACATTGGATTAAATAAGGAAGAATAAAGAGGTTGCTCAATATGTTACATTAGCCACAATAATTTGCATACAAACTGATTATAATTGGTTCTATCTATCATGTAAGAGATATGGTAAAAAGCACTACTAAAATCTGCTCATATAGCGACGTATATTAGCGACGGATGCTTGTGGCGTCGCCAAACATTGAATATAGCGACGCCACGAAGGAAACGTCGTAAAACGTCGCTGACTAGCGACGTTCTGCGACAGAAGACTAAAAACGTCGCTGAATAGCGACGTTTTGTGACGTAACTTACTTAACGTCGCCATTTTGGCGACGTTTAGCGACGGCTAATAAGGACGTCGCTAACTCTTTTATAATTAGGGCAGAGAGTTCAGTCGAACGAAAATTTTCGAACGAAAATTTTTTTCCCCCCTCGACCCGATTTCCTCCTCCGGCGAATCCCTCCCCCCCCCCCCCCCGACGACTCCACCGTCCCCCCTCCCCCCCGACGAGTCCCCTCCTCTCCCCGACGACTTCCCCCCTTCTCCACCGGCGAATCCCTCTCCCCGACGACTTCCCCCCTTCTCCACCGGCGAATCCCTCTCCCCGACGACCCCCCCTCCCGTCGAGCTCCTCCTCCTCGAGCTCAGGTAAACCCTAAGCTCCCCCTCCTCCTCCTCCTCCTCCTCCTCTCCCACGGACACACACACACACGGACACACACACGAACACACACACGGACACACGTACACACACAGACACACGTACACACACAGACACATGGTTTTGTTAGATAGATCTGAGTTTTGTTCAGTCTTTAAGCCTTTTTAATGCATTTGTTTAGTTCCTCCTTGATCATTCATGTAAACCTTCATAGATGACCACATCCCCTGTGTGCAGCTGCATACATACATCCCCATTTTGTGTTGCACTCTCTATTTTGTGCTGCTTTGCCTTGGCTTGGGCTTTGCTTAGCATCTACAACCCCCCTTGCAGCAGCAAGCAGGCAGCAGAAGAGTAGCAGCAACCAGTAGCAGTAGGCATGACCATTTCAAAGGTTGGGTTCATATCCTCCATCAGTCCATTTTACCCATGTATCAGCCCACATCATTATGTACTGTCCTGCACTTTATTTGCCCATGAATTCCTTCACTGCATACATTTTCTTCTGCCCAGTGTATCTCAGCCAGCCTTGAATACCCCCACCTTGGTCCTAGTACCTCCCTTGGTCCAACTGCAGCAGTGTGTAATATGTTGGGTGCCTATGTGGTCTGCATTAGAAATATACTGTGGTCTATGAGTTGAGGGTTAAAGTTAAGGTAATACTCCATGGGTGACCCTATAATCTATAGTATACATATGTATTGGGTTGTTGTTCTTGAGCTAATGTATGGGTAGATATTTAGGACTAAGAGTTTTCAGACTACATAGATGTGAGAGTTATATTGCATAATATGTTATCTATATGTTATTGGATATATATAGGCTATTATGGTTACATGAGGATGTGAGTTATAGGTTAGAGGTTGAATTGGGGCTGAGTTAGCCTTGAAGTCATGGGTTGAGAGTTGAGAGGTTGGAGTATGGAGTTAGGAGTGAATGTGAGGGATAAGTTTATATGTAAGGTATGAATTATATATATATATATGATGTTTTGAATACATGTGATTGGTAGTCCAAGTTATTATAGGATTTTGGTTTATAGCTTGTATATAGGCTCTTGTATATATAGTTTACCCAATTAGGATTGTTTCTAGGGTAACATATAAGGCTATGTTGGTTAGGCCTAATTAGACTTTAGTTGACTAGCCCAAGACCTAGAATGCCTTGGTATTGAACCTAATAGGCTATGTTTGACCAATAGTTGACTTTAGTCTAGATGAGGCTAACCTAGACTAGTTTGACCTTGTTTGACCAAACTAGACTAAGGTTGACCTAGTTTGACTGTTAGAGTTGACTAGAGTTGACCAAGTTTGACTTTGACCTAGATTGACCTAGAAATCATATAGATTGCATTGTATCCTTCATTTCTCTTGTATTTTGCATATCATGACCTGTATTGCTCTATTTAGGACTTTGTGGCTCAGATTCAGACACCTGATATTTATCCGTCTTAGAGCCTTGGTTTGGGATACCAAGTTGGGGTTAGAAATAGGATACTAGTTAGCTATTGGTATGTGTAGATATATATTAGATAGATAGTTGGATGGATAGGTGGATAGATGGATGGGGAGTAGAAGGTGAGCTGCTGCCCCCATTCCAGCAACAGCAGCAGCAAGAACAGCTGTTGTAGCAGCAGTTTACATCAGCAGTAGCACCCCCATGGCCCCCCACTTGTAGTGATTAGCACTAATGGGGGCAGGAGAGGTAATTATAGGAGTAATTAGATCTAGATCTAATTAGCACTTGGCTACAAGGCATATTCCAAGAATATTCTAGAGAATATTCCAAGTCTATTCTAAGGAATATAGCGACTCCTATCGTTTGAATTAACCACATCTTGGCTATTTGTTAAATAGATCGACCCTGAGCTCCCATGTTCAGTCGTGCCTTCAACATCATGTTCAAATGAAGGTGACAAGCAGATGACTATAAAAAATATGTCGTATTGAGCTTCATAAAGAAATGCAAGATTACTACATAGGAGGAAAGGTTTGGTAGGATTACGCCAATAGTTGACTTTGACCTTGATTGGCCTAGGAATCATATAGAATTGCATGTATACTTCTTTTATTTTATATTGACTTCCATGATATGACAGCTCCTCAAAAAAAAGAATCCTCTACTAGACATCGCACTCTCCTTTTCAGAACATCAACTAGTATTACTACCTTGATGTATATATAAAGTATGCATGTATAATAGTAGGTAATGATATGCAAAACTGAAAAGATAAATGCAATGCATGAATGAATGGATGAAAAGATAAATGCAATCCATCGGAAAAGCTTTGACACTTGCATATCATTCACTACCTTGATGTATCTATCTTACAGAATTATGGAGCTGAATTACTATCTGCGGAATCGTACTTGGATGTACAACCGTCATCCTGATGACATGTGCGGTGTGCGGGATGAATTCATAGAGGGTGTACACCAGTTCCTGCAGTTTGCCAAGGCGTTCCCTCAGTACATGGACGGTACCAAAATTAAGTGTCCGTGTGTGAGATGTCGTAACTTTAAATATCATCCAGAAGTGGATGTCACGTATCATTTGTACTCGAAGGGTTTCACGCCGAATTACTATCAGTGGAGCGAGCACGGAGAACTTGTGTCTTTAGCATCGGAGTACGAGCCTTATGTTGATGTCCACAACAACGCTCCTTACGACGATGGGTTGGTGAACATGGTTTTTGACGCGGCCGGGCCTAGTTTCGATCCGGATGATCATGATGCACCTGAGGAGGCACCGAACCCCGATGCTGCACAGTTCATGGAGTTGCTGGAGAATGCAAGGACTCCATTATATCCTGGTTGTGAGGATCATTCACCGTTGGAGGTGGTTACAAGATTGTTGAGCATCAAGTCCGATTTTAACATGTCGCAAGATTGCTACAACCGTATTATGGAGTTGCTTATAGAAATATTGTCTGAGGGTGCGAAGTTGCCTAAAGACTTTTACCGGTCTAAGAGGATGGTTAGATCGCTCTGGATGGGATATGAAAAAATCGATGCCTGTCGCAACGGGTGCATGTTGTACTACAAAGACGACAAGGATGAAGACGCCTGCAGATTTTGTGGTGTCGATCGCTACAAGGCCTGTGGTAGAGGAAAGTCTGTCGGTACCAGGAAGCCTACCTCTTCGATGCACTACTTGCCGTTGACGCCGCGTTTGCAGCGGTTGTTTATGGTGAAGGAAACTGCAGAAAACATGAGTTGGCATAAGCGGGAACATACCGAAGGAGTGTTGGATCACCCATCTGATGGAGAAGCATGGAAGCACTTTGATCGAGAGTATCCAGATTTTGCTTCTGATCCGCGTAATGTTAGATTGGGTCTCTGCTCTGACGGTTTTACCCCATTCGGACTTTCAGGATCCCAGTATTCGTGTTGGCCTGTGATCGTCACCCCGTATAATCTACCGCCTTGGATGTGCATGAAGACTCCATATATGTTCCTCACCGTTATTATCCCAGGTCCGAACAATCCGAAAAGGAACATTGATGTTTATTTACAACCATTGATTGATGAGTTGAATCAGCTGTGGGAAGTAGGTTCCAACACGTACGATGTATCTAGAAAACAAAATTTCCAGATGCGGGCAGCACTTATGTGGACCATCAACGACTTTCCGGCCTATGGAATGTTATCTGGATGGAGCACGCATGGTCGTCTTTCATGTCCGTGTTGCATGGACGACACTAAGGCTTTCCGTTTGAAACACGGAGGCAAACCGTGCTTCTTCGATTGTCATCGACGATTCCTGCCGAAGGATCATCCGTACCGGAGGAACAAGAATGCTTTTCGTGCTGGCGTTGTGGAGAAGGGTGATCCACCGACAAGGTGGTGCGGAGCCACGATATGGGAGGAGGTTAGAGATTTACCAAGTGCTATTGAGCAGCCTGCTACGGGCTACAAGTGTGACGGATTTGGTCGCACTCATAACTGGACGAAGAGGAGTATATTCTGGGATCTGCCATACTGGAGCACCAATCTGATTAGACATAACCTTGATGTCATGCATATTGAGAAGAATGTGTTTGACAACATAATTAATACTGTAATGGACGTAAAGGGGAAGACGAAAGACAATCCTAAGGCTAGATTGGACTTGAAAGAAATATGTAGACGTCCTGCATTGCATTTGATAGAGGACGGGAATGGAAAGTTGAAGCAGCCTAAGGCAATTTTCTCACTGGAGAAGGAGGATAAAGTGAGGCTTTGTAGGTGGATTCAAGGTCTGAAATTTCCAGATGGGTATGTTTCAAACTTGAGAAGATGCGTCGACCTCAAGGAGAACAAACTGACAGGTATGAAGAGCCATGATTGTCACGTATTCATGGAGCGGTTAATTCCGATTGCATTTCGGGAATTCTTACCGCAGGCAGTTTGGGATCCATTGACGGAGCTTAGCATATTCTTCAGGGACCTTTGTTCTAAGAAATTGCTCGTTGATCGTCTAGAAAAGCAAGAGAAGGACATTGCGGTAACACTGTGCAAGCTAGAGAGGGTGTTTCCTCCTGGATTCTTCGACTCTATGGAGCATTTGCCGATTCATCTTTCCTACGAGGCACGTGTTGGTGGACCCGTCGAATATCGATGGATGTACCCGTTCGAGCGACATTTGAATCACCTAAAAAGAAAGGTAAAAAATAAGGCTCGGGTCGAGGGTTCTATTTGTGAAGCCTATATTCTCGAGGAGATTACAAATTTCTGCTCCTCCTATTTCAAACCTCATGTTGCTACGAATAGAACGAGGGCTCCGAGAAACGACGACGGATATCAAGAATTTAATGATGGAATACTGAAAGTATTCAATGCGTCCGGAAAGCCTTCGGGAAAAATGAAGAAGAGATATTTGAATGACGAAGAGCTAAGGGCTGCTCAGTTGTATGTATTACTCAATTGCGACGAGGATGAAGTGGAGAAGCTAGAAGGGTAAGTAAGGAATGATGAGTTTACGTCATCTCAATGTAATAGTATAAGCTAATATTATTGTACTAATCGTTCTAATGCTTCGTTGTTTTCCAGCACATATAATGATGAGTTGAGGCTGGTTAGACCCTACCTAACAGACGAAGCATTAGAACAAGAAATGAGACGTCATTTTCCTTCTTGGTTGAGCGAATATGTAAGCAGTTCGGTAATATTTACTGGCCTCTTCTAATGCAACTGCGCAATAAATAACTTATTATCTCTTCTTTGATATTCAGGTCGATCGTCTAATTTCACCCGAGATTGAATTAATTAGAACTCTTGCCAAGGGACCAATTACTTTTGTTAAAACATGGCCAAGTTATTGTGTCAATGGCTTTCGGTTCAAGTCGACAAATGCTCCGATCAGAGACAGCTTCCTGGATCTTGATTCCACGAAGAACAGTTGTTTGTGTATCAAGTCTTCGAACTACAAAGACGTCGATCCAGGAAATGATTTCTTTGGCATCTTGCGAGAGATTGTGGAGTTGTCATATAATTATGGCAGAGAACCTGCAAATATCGTGTTGTTCAAGTGTGAATGGTTCGATCCGATTGAAAATCAAGGCTGGAAAATTGACAAGCATGGTCTTGTGGATATAAACTACAAGCGTAGATATCAAGGCTACGAACCGTTTGTCCTAGCAACTCAGGCTCAGCTCGTGTATTTTACAGCTTATCCGAGACGGGGAGCAACGAAGTCTGACTGGTGGGCAGTATGCAAGACTAAAGCTAGAGATACTTTTGATGTTGATGAAAAAGCTTACCAGGAGGACGAGCTACCTCCTGTAACCAATATTGTCGATGTGGACTCCACGGAAGTTACGCATTACACGACACATAATGTAGAAGATGTAGAATTATCCGAAGAGGAAGGCGAAGCCGACGAAGGTGAAGACGAAAGTGAAGATGAGGAGGAAGAGGAAGATGAGGTCGAGGAAGACGAACAAGATGATTATTCTGAAGATGATTGAGAGAGATATTATCTGGACTTAGATGTTTATTGTAGAATGTATCATCATATGTTACCTTGGTTATTATCTTTGTTGTACTGTCATATTTCTAGTCTCTATTATTTGTTGTACTGTCATATTTCTAGTCTCTATTATTTGTTGTACTGTCATATTTCTAGTCTCTATTATATCTTGTACTATCATATGCTGTTATCAGGTATGGCAGGTCGTCGCAGACATTTGCGAGGGCCACGAGGAGGTCGGGATCATCCGGTACTTCCTACAGGTACTGCTAGGGGACGGAGTTTGCCTTCGGTACCTCCTATTGGTACCGGCTCTGGATCCTCGTCGCCGATTACTCCTCCATATCGGACAGTAGCTGGGCCGGTTGGGACGACGTCACGTGGCATATCTCCTGGGACGAGTAGTTCCAGACCTGTTGAGAGGGCTCCCCCGTCTAGCGTTCCTGATGTTGATACGACGATGGAGACGGATGAGCAGATGGCCGAGGAGGATGCGCCGACGGCCGACCAGCATCATGAAGATGATGCGTGCGCACCTCCGGAGGAGGGGAGGACGGAGATCTGGGCCGACGGTACAAAGTAGGTATTTTGGTTTATTATTATTTTTCTTCTGTTTTTATCATAAATTAACTTTTTTCATGAATATAATATGTATGTATAGATATCGTCCTTCAGGGGTACAGAGACGCCTAGGCGATATGCTGAGGCATAATTATGGTGGTCCCTGGATTAACTACTCTGATGCTCCAGACGAAAGGAAGAACTTCTGGTTTACGCGCTTCAAGGTTAAAATAGATTTGTTTTTAACATGAATCATTTAATTTATGCATATTATATATAACTAATAAATATTTGGTTTCGTACTGTTCTAGGATATGTTTTACTATCCGCCGCACCGGGCCGAGCAGATCGAGGGGATGTTTCCTTCCGTCGCTGCCAAGCTGATCCGCGACTCTATCAACGATCAGAAGGATCGTGATCGTGCCGGAAAGCCGATCCAAGGTTGGATCACCCCTGATCAATGGAATGCGATGAAGGCTCGATTCGAGGAGCCAAAGTACAAGGAGAAGTCGGAGAAGGCCAAGGCGGCTAGGCAACATGCCTCGAAGTGGTGCGGTGGGTCGATTCCGATGACGGAACATTTCCGTCGTCTGGTATGTCTTTCTCTTTTAGAAATATTATTTTAATGCAAATCCGATAAATTATTACTAAGATAATATATTTAATTACAGGTAAGGAAGGTCGGTAACGCCGACATGGTGACCGTCTTCCTGGCCACCCATCGGAAGGGCGGAGTCCTTATTGACGAGAGGGCCGAGCAGACCTATGTAAGTATTACAATACGTTATCTTAATTTAATACTTCGTGTCCATTTTAATATAACTTAGTAAATATGATGCAAATAAATATTCATGAAGTTAGTAAAAATAAGTACATTAATTATAAATTAGAAATCATAGAGTACTATCCATACTTTCTAGGCCGAGTATAAGAGGCTGCGGGAACGGGCGGCTGCTAGTGCACCTGATGCAGGAGAGGCCGGTACTTCCTCGCAGCCCACTCAAGCTCCGTCGGAGGACGAGCTGTGGATGACCGCCGCTGGTGGCCTCCGTAGGGGTACGTACTACGGTACGGGATCCTATGGCGCCCTAGTTGCGACCCAGTCCTCTAGGACATCTCCTGCTAGTGTGCATGGTCCACAGCCGTCCCAGGAGTCTGCCCGAGTCCACCAGATGATGGAGTCTCTCCGTGACGACCTGCTACGACGGATCGAGCAGCAGTCTCAGCATCCTACGGACGATCCTGCGCTGCTAGCACGATTGGATGCGCTCGACCGCGGCATTATAGACCTCAGGGAGACGACTGAGAGGACAGAGCGCGCCGTTGGAGGGTTAGAGCGCACGGTGACGGAGTTGCAGACAGGACAGGTGACCATGGCCGAGACGGTGAGAAAGGCGCAGGATTCGATGGTCCAGAGCACTGGTAGAATGTTATCTATCATGGATTCATACAACCAGCGACTTACAGCGTTGGAGCATGCTGGTACTCTGGGTGCGCCTTCATCGTCGTCGACTCCGCCGCCTCCACCGCCTTCTTCTTCGACACCGACTCCACCGACGTCACAGCCTGGCGCTCCATCTGTATCGATTTCACTTGCGGAGTATGAGGAGTTTTTACGCCTTCGTCGCGGCGGTGCCCCTCCTGCACCAGATCACTAGTAGTCCTAGTTAGGACTTTTATTTGTGTTTGTATCATCTTATGTTTGTGACTTATGATTGGATGTTTGTATTGGATGTTAGTTGTGTATTGGATGTTTGTGACTTATGATTGGATATTTGTGACTTATGATTGGATGTTTGTATTGGATGTTTGTATTGGAATTGTGAGTGGGGGTTTCAATGCGCTGTGATTTGGAATTGTGAGTGGGGATTTGAATGTGTACCTATATGTGTTTTATAGAATTGTGAGTGGTAATATAGAATCTGTGTTTTATTTTTTTTTATTTTTTTTACAACTTTAGCGACGTTTAGCGACGCTTACTGACGTTTAGCGACTTCGTTTTCCGACGTTTACCGACGACAAGCTGCAAATAATATATGTTTGCGACGTTTTACCGACATTTACCGACGACTAACTGCAAAAAAGTACAGCTCTCCGACGTATTTGCCGACGTTTACCGACACTAGCTGCAAAAATGTACAGGACCATTACCGACGTCTAGCGACAAAACTCACGTCGCTATATTACCGACGAAACGACGCTAGACGTCGGTAACTATTCCAGGTTTTACCGACGTGTGGCGACTACATATACGTCGCTAATATACCGACGGAACGACGATAAACGTCGATAACTCACCGACGTACTCGTACGTCGCTGAATGTCGGTAATTGCGACGTTCAGCGACGTTTTCGTGATCACCGACTAAGGAAACGGCGACAAAAGCTAAACGTCGGTAAATACGTCGGTGATACAGATTAGCGACGGAATTTCCTATTTTTCCGACGTTTTTGGGCGTCGCTAAAACCACTTATTTTGGTAGTGAAGGTTAAAGAAAATAATGAGTGCATAAATGAAGAAGGGAACACAAAAACGAAGTTTTACTGCATCAAGTGCTCTACTAATGTGTCAGATGTAATCCCCAGGTTGGATTTTTGATATTTTATTTTATTGCTATAATTATTAATAAACACTAATATCATTGTGATTATTTTTATAATTATTAAAAGTTTATTGCTACTAATATTGGTTGGTATAAAGTTCAAATTAGAGTAATTGATGAAACTGGTAGTGCATCTTTTGTTATGTTTGATCGTGAGGTAGTTCAATTGTTGCATAAGTCAGCGTACTATCTAAGGAAGGCACTTGCGAAGGTCAGGATGCTACACTTTAATTTTTAATTGCAATTTTTTTCTTCTATGGAGGCTAACTCTAAATAATAATAAAAATACAAAAATCTGATGTAGATTCGTTTTCCGAAGAATTGGATGAACTATTAAAAAGGAAGTTGTTATTCAAAGTAGAAATTTCGGATTACAACATTAAGAACAATTGGCCGGTGTTTACTGTGAAAGGATTGTGTGATGATGATGAAGAGTTGATCAAGTCCTTTGAAAATAGATCCAATTTAGACAAGGTTGGTTGGTTTGACGATACAAATTTTGTGCAGTAATCTTACATAGTAATTTTTTTTTTGGTTTTGTTATGGATTTAGGTAATTGATACTAATGTTGATGTTTCTGCTGACGATGGCCCCCAAGAATCATTTAACCTTAAAGACAAGGTTCAAGTAATTATTATGTTCATTATCTTCATTTTTATTTCATTAACATGTTCATTATTTTCTTATTAAGAATATTTAAGTTCTACATACGCTTTTTTTCCTCGCAGGAATCAATTTCCTTCATCGGAGACAATTGTCGTCTTTTTGATACTAGAGAAAGTAACGATTATAGCCCAAAATTGAAGCGACCAGCTGAATCTTATTTGGAAGAGGGTGATTTTGATTTGTCATCAACCAAGAAAAAAGTTGTTGTGAAGATGGAGAAGGAATAGATTTAAATGATTAGATTCAATGATATATTTTTTGAAGTTGATATTTTTGTAATATTTTGACGTACGTTGGTTTGCTTTTAATGTTCAAGTGACTTAGATTTTTTTATTGGAGAACAAACATGTTAGCTCGGTGTTTTGATAAATTTGAACTTTTTTAAGCATCTAAGATTAATCTATATGGTTTTTGTTTATTTTTTTAATAATTTATTTAATAGCTTATATTATTTACCACATTAGCAGTTAACTAAACATGTTAAACATATCCCTCTCCCTTCAAGATTCTCTACTAAAATCAATGCTTGATAAACTTACAAAAGTCTTTTAATGTGTTCATACTTCTATATCAACAATAAAGTCCATTTTTTGGTGAAAACAACAATAAAGTTGATCGTGTGACATTAATTTCTACTATATTCAAATGAGAATTTTAGGAAACTATATATCTTTAAAAAAGATTATAGAAAATATCTTAAAGATTTTGTTAATTATGAATGTTAATAAATATAAATAATATTGTAACATACTGTAGCGAAAATTCAATGCACTTTCCTTGATAAACTCACAAAAGTCTTTTAATGTGTTCATACTTCTATATCAACAATAAAGTTCATTTTTTTGGTGAAAACATCAATAATGTTTTTTGTATATTCAAATGAAAATTTTAGGAAACTATATATCTTTAAAAGGATTATATAAAATATCTAAAAGATTTTGTTAATTATGAATGTTAATAAATATAAATAATATTGTAACTCACAAAATCCTATAACTCACAATATATTACATTATTATTTATATTAACATCCATAACTAATAAAATCTTTAAGATATTTTCTATAATCCTTTTAGAAATGTATAGAAAGTTATGGAGTCCGCTGAAGTATTTTTTTTCCCTCCTAAACTCTCACTATTAGCCCGCCCAAAATCTCACAATATCTCTTTAAAAAATAATTAAAATATTTAAATTAATAGAGAGAAAGGTATGGAGTAATCCTTAAGATATTTCTTATAATCTTTAACATCCAAAACTAACAAAATAACAGATGTTTGCTATAATCCTATAACTCACAATATCTTACAATATTATTTATATTTGTTAACATCCATAACTAACAAAATCTTTAAGATATTTTCTATAATCCTTTTAAAAATGAATAATGCTATTTGTCCCTCCAAATTGTACCTCCAAACCGTCCCTCCTTACGTGGCAGCTGACGTGGCATGTTGATGTGGCAGCTGACATAGCAAATTTTAAAATTAAAATTAACATTAAATTAACATTAAAATTAACGTTAACATTAACATTAACATTAACATTAAAATTAATATTAACATTAATATTAACAATAATATTAATATTAACATTAACATTAAAATCAACATTAACATTAATTAATATTAATATTAACATTAAATTAACATGGACAAAATTGGGTAATTAACTTTTTGGGTTAAAATTTGCCATGTCATCAGCCATGTCAGATGACATATAATATTATTTAACATGTCACGTCAGCTGCCACATAACTAGGGATGTATTAGAAGGACAATTTGGAAGTACGAATAGCATTACTCTTTAAAAATATATAGAAAGTTATGGAGTCCGCTGAAGTAGTTTTTTTCCTCCTAAACTCCGACTATTAACCAGCCCAAAATCTCACAATATCTCTTCAAAAAATAATTAAAATATTTAAATTAAAATAGAAAAAGTTATTGAGTAATCCTTAAGACATTTTGTATAGTCTTTAACATCCATAACTAACAAAATTAGGAATATTTTCTATAATCTTATAACTCACAATATCTTACAATATTATTTATATTTGTTAACATCCATAACTAACAAAATTTTTAAGATATTTCCTATAATCCTTTTAAAAATATAAAGAAAGTTATGGAGTAATCATTAAGATATTTCCTATAATCTTTAGCATCCATAACTAACAAAATTAAGGATATTTCCTATAATCCTATAACTCACAATATCTTACAATATTATTTATATTTGTTAACATGCATAACTAACAAAATCTGAAAGATATTTCCTATAATCCTTTTACAAATATATAGTTCCCTGAAATTCTTATAACCCTATAAAAAATAAAAAAAATAAATGTACATATTGTAAGATACTGCAACAAAGGGATAGTGCCAAATTTATATTATATTATATCACTTATCTTGGATAAGAATTTCACTATATAGTATACATCGTGTATGTAGAAATTCTTAGCAAATTCTCCTTATAATTGAAAAGAGAACTGTCAAGATGAAGAGATCGCGTAAAACTTGAGGTATATTTTTTTTTACCCTAGATTACGAATTGATGTTCTGAGTTTTTGTTATAGATGTCAGACTTATCATGTTCTCTTAATTGAATACTATTAAAAAATATTTCCTTAAATAAAAATTAATGAAAATATTTTTATTTGATGATTTAGAAAATGACGATAAAGGCATTAGCATATCCACTCTAAATTGTAAGACACATTTACTGCGCAGTTGTTAGATATTTCGCATCTAATTCAAGTGTGATAAACATATCTCCATTTCCTAACAAATCAACAAGAAGTCAATTAATTCTTTACTCACAAGGAAGACATATCATTTGAGATAGGGTAATTTCTACTCAAAGGGGTATAAAGAAGACAATTTTGACACCCCCTTCATTTTCTGAATCATCTCCGAGAAATGGATCATCGTCAAAAGATGGGAATCACATATGTCACTTACTTAAATTGAAGAGTGGAAAGCATTTCATATGTAACGGATTATTTACTTCAGATGTTAGCACGGAGAATGCGACAGATTCAAATATTCTTGACAAAAAAGGTCAGGCTTTAGTTGAGTATTCTACACAAAAAATGGTAAGACTCACTTGTGTAGGTTAAGAGTAATTTCAATTTCACTTTTTAAATGTGTTACAGGAACACGTGATGTAGCCCGTATGATGCAGCATACAAGTGATACAAATATGTAAATACTTTGAAAGTACACCAATTTTGCGTGGTAATGCTGACAAATTAGTTGTTTAAGGTCTTTTCTTTACAAATCTATCGCGATATCATTCATAAATAATGTTTTTCATTTGGATTTTTAGATCCTGAAATAATGCATGAATTACCTCACGCTCAGTCAACAACAATTATCGAAGGTAACGTAGGTCCATATTTATGGTAATATGTAGTACTTATGGTGATTAATGTTGATAAGTATTTTGATCATCAAATAATTTATTGCAATCTCATGCAGGGGTACATGATGAGTCACATAAGATGCAATATACAACTATGAGAAACACTATGGAAAGTACAATTACAGAGCACAGTGGTAATGCAAATTGATTAGTTGTGTAATGTTATTTCTTTCCAATAGCCTTACCATTTTATATGAATTATAACTTTTTTTTGTTCGTTCACTTAATATTTAGGGCCTCAAGTAATGCATGAATTACCTCACTCACAATCAACAATATTTTATGAAGGTAACTTCGGTACACTTTAATGGTTACTGTTGGTACTAATCATTGATTTTAATATCTATATCACGTATGTGTTAATATTTAACTCGAATATAATTATTATACCTTTTTCTTTACTTTTTTTATATGTCAAATACTATAATTTTTATATAACTTATGTATACTGACCCATTTTATATAGATATTATTTCAAAACATATGAATATATAAACTAATGAACTATAATAATAACAGGGTATTGGGATATTGGAGACCCAACATATACATGTCAATTTTGTGGTGCCCATTTTTGGTATGAATAGAGAGTTAGGAAGAACAGAAAAACTGCGTGCCCTTCATTTTCAAGGTGTTGTATGAATGGAAAAGTTTAGCTTCCCCTCTTAAAAGATCCTCCAGCAAAACACCAAAGGCATCTTTCCAATAAAGATTCATTGAGTTGATATTTTCTGGAAAACATTAGAGCATTCAACATGATGTTTTCATTCACATCAATGGGTGGCAAAGTAGATTCGTCCATTAATCAAGGACGTGGACCATATTTGTTTAGATTGCATGGACAAAACTATCATAGAATTGGTAGTTTGTTGCCTAACTCTGGAGCTCTCCCCAAATTCTCTCAGTTTTATATATATGACACGGATAATGAGATAACAAACAGAATTCAATCTTTCAGGTATCTTTTTATTCTTTTTTCAAACTTACAATTGTTAATTTTATCTGTTATTATAGTGATATTAATTTAAAAAATATTTTTACATATATTATAGTAATATTAATTAAAAAAATATTTTTTACGTAAACTTTCAGGTCACATGACTCAAGCTCAAGTCGAATTGCAAATTCATTTGATGTTCAAGTAGTGGAGGAGTTGAAAAAAAATGTTAGACGAGCATAATCCTCTAGCAAAGGCTTTTAGAATTGCCAGGGACCGATATGATGCTGATGAGTGTCCACGTGTTTAGTTAAAGCTTATTGGTAGTAGGGGAAAGGATGGAAGAAGGTATAATCTACCTACTGCATCAGAAGTTGCAGCTCTTATCATAGGAGATATTGATAATTCTTTCGACAAGAGAGACATTATTGTAGAAACTAAAGGTGGGGCGTTGCAACGAATTAGTGAGTTGCATCCATCATATCTGGCACTACAATATCCTTTGTTGTTTCCCTACGGAGAAGATGGGTATAGAGTTGACATAGATCTAAAAGACACGGGGACATCTAAGAAAAGAGTTAGGATAAGTATGGGAGATTTTTTGCATATAGGATTCAAGATAGATTGAATGAGGCTTCTACCTCGCTGCTTTCAAGGAAATTATTTCAACAGTTCTTGGTGGATGCATATATATACAATGATTGAATCTGAAAGATTATCCTATATTCGGGCCAACCAAAAGAACTTAAGGTCTGAAATTTACAAAAATGTACATCAGGCTGCTCAAATGGGAAATACAAATACGTCTTCAGTTGGGAAACGAATCATTTTACCATCTTCCTTTACTGGTGGAGCTAGGTATATGGTGCAGAATTACCTTGATGCAATGGCTCTATGCAAGTGGTTTGGATGATATCCCGACCTTTTTATCACTTTCACTTGCAATCCCAAGTGGCCTGAAATTATAAGATTTTTGAAGAAACAAGGTCTAAAACCGGAGGATAGACCAGACATCATTTATCGAATCTTTAAAATCAAACTCGATCAATTGATCAAAGATTTACGAGACCAAAAGATATTTGGTCGTGTACAAGCAGGTACATGAGTTAAAATTTGTCATTATTTTAAATTTGTCTACACTTTATGTTGTTATTTATATATAATTTTATCATGTACTAATGATGGATCTAAATATTTTTTATTACAGCGCTGTACACTATTGAGTTTCAAAAGTGAGGCTTTCCCCACGCTCATATCTTACTCTTCATGCACCCAAATGATAAGTTCCCCACAGCTCAAGATATAGACAAAATCATTTCAGCCGAGATTCCCGACAAATCTAAGTATCCCAAGTTGTTGAAGTTGTTACAGAGTGTATGATTCATAGACCATGTGGCCCATCACACAAACAATCACCATGTATGAGAAATGGTATAGTGTTCAAACATTTCCCTAAGAAGTTTGCTGACAGAATAACCATTGATGAAGAAGGATATCCTGTTTATAGAAGATGCGATGATGGTCGGACAGTTTTGAAAAATGGAGTCCTTTTAGATAATAGATTTGTGGTTCCATACAATGCACAACTACTCATGAAGTATCAAGCACACATCAATGTTGAGTGCTGCAATCAACACAGGTCTATCAAGTATTTATTTAAATACATAAATAAGGGACATGATAGGGTTACTGCAACCATTTCTCCCAGCAGGGATGATAGTGACGACACAAGTGAAAACGTTGATGAAATAAAGATGTACTATGATTGTAGATATATCTCACCTTGCGAGGCAGCTTGGAGAATATTTGGCTTTGACATACATTATCGTAGTCCATCCATTGAGAGATTGAGTTTCCATCTTCCAGGGGAGCAAAATATTATTTTGATGAGAGTGAGTCGGTTGAGAATGTTATCAACAGATCTGGCATAGAATATTCACAATTTATAGCTTGGATGGAGTGTAACAAGATTGATGCAGATGCAAGAAATCTAGCGTATGTCGAGTTCCCTACAAAGTATGTGTTGGCAACCACAACAAAAAAAATGGACGAAAAGACAACAACGTTTCAGCATAGGTCGAATTCATCATGTACCTCCTATATGCGGTGAGAGCAATTATTTGAGGATTTTACTAAACAAAGTGAAAGGTGCAAACATGTTATGAGGATATTCGTACAACTGATGGAGTTTTGTATCCAAAATTTAAGGATGCATGCTATGCATTGGGATTATTAGATGATGACAAAGAGTACATTGAAGGAATTCTCGAAGCAAGCTTTTGGGGCTCTGCAAATTATTTGCGTTCACTTTTTGCTATGCTTTTGATATCTGAGAGCTTATCAAGACCAGAGTTTGTGTGGGAGAAAACATGGCATACCTTATCTGAAGATATTCTTCATAGGCAGAGGAATATCTTGCAAATTGATGGTAATGAAATACAATGTAGTTTCATTTTGTTAGAACCTTGACGAACAATCGATGGAAAAAACACGAATTCAGAAACAATTGTAAAGACAATGTTTCTGGCAACAACACCCTAAAGAAGGTGATGTTGTATTACGAGAATCTAAAAAGATTATTTCGTAATATTTCTAGAAGGCAACAGAACCGTATAACTTCTGAAGAGAAGCGACGGTATTCTCGAAGGCAACAAGAGAAGATCAACAACAGTTGAGTCTCAGATTCTCGAAGGCAACAGAAAGAGGGAGGAAGAAGAAGAACGGATCTCGCTGGGGTGTAGAACACCGGCGCTCAAAGCTATACCCGCAGTACGGATAAGCTCCCAGGAACCAGCAAGTTCAGGAGAACTTCTGGAACGCTCGTAAGTCAATATTTGAGACTTGAACGGGCTTCCTGGACTTAACAGACTCCCTCAACTCTCTTCTTGGTGCATCTTTCAAAGGAGGCCAAGGGGCTCTATTTATAGAGTGGAATTGAGACTTCACCTCTTCTCCTATCCGATGTGGGACTAAAATACCAATACTCAAAAACAGAGTTTGATATTTTAGATCATCCCACAATCAGCATAGAAGTGTGCCAGTCCACGCCTACCCCCCGAACACTCCCGTGCATGCACGAGACATCCTGGAGTCCGTGTCCGAGTCCGAGTCCGCACAACAAAAATTAACTTTCATCCTTGTTGGATTTAATCCTTTTTCCTTCTAGAAAAATACTTCCACATGGCACAAGCTTGTGTCCCACTACACCTCATGTGCATACCTCAACACAAGCAATGTATTATATTGAGATACTCACCATTTGGTGTAGCCGATGTGGGACTATCTTTTCTAGTCCAAAGGCAAAAACACCAACAATCCCCCACATATCTCAATATATGGGTTGAGCGTTCCCCACAGTGATTGTCCATCATGCATTAGGAGAGATGTCGCTACGACTTGAATCTTCCCGCATAGGTTAAATAACAGCATGATACAAGAATGGACTAAGCCTTGAATTCTGCACCATAACTGCAATTCTTCCTACTCACATAATGACATCAACTGTGCTTCTGGCTGCACATTGAAGGCCTTGTGCCAGCCTGGTTTCAGTGTATAATTTTGGGCGTCTACAAGCTTACCCTCAAGAGACGGCCTGATATCTCTTTCCATACACTATAGGTGAGTTCTTTATAAAGAGTCATGGCATGAAGCATTGCGCTTCTTTGCGGTGCTACGCCGCTATGACATGGCTTAAAGCCGAGGCTTTACCCCACCTGGGTACCTCATCGTAGTGTCATACTACTGTAGCATGAGGTCACAAGCCCCTTTGTAGTGCCAAACTACCCAGCATGAAGCCTTGCGCTTCCGTGCGGTGTTACGCCGCTATGACATGGCTTGCGAAGCCGAGACTTTACCCTACCTGGTACCTCTTCGTGGTGTCATGCCACTGTAACATGAGGACATCGTCCTCTTTGTAGTGCTGTCTACCTCTCTTTATTACGATTATCATACAGCATTAGGCTACCTGCCTATTTGCGGTGCTACTCCGCTGTGACTTAGCTTACAAAGCCGAGGCATTATCCCTACCTGGGAACCTCATGGTGGAGTCACCCCACTGTAGCATGGAGTTTCACTCCTTGTAGTGCTGCCCTACCGTGCTTCCTGTAAAGCACACCAGGCATTCACTCTGCCTGAGAACTCATTAAGGCGTTTAAGCCAACCTTCCCACAGGATCCGTTTTCCGCAGAAAACAATAGTAGACAACAGTGGTTGTAGGTCCGTAACCTCTCCATGTCACATAGGACATGTACCCACCGTTCCTGATATTCTTCTGGTTAATAGTCCTCCCTTGAACCAAAAGCTAGATGCCTAGTAGATTTCTCTTTGAACTAATAGCATAAAACTTTATGGTAGGAATGTAATAACACAATATCAGAATGCCTTCAAGCCCATTTTACAAGCTGTGTCATCGACCAGCTGGCGCTTGAGGCCCTTGGTGAACGGATCCGCCAGGTTCTCCTGACACCGAACATCAATCACTGCAATGACGCCCCTTTTGATGAGATCGTTCACTGCTCTGTGCTTCAACCGCACAGTCCTCTTCTTCCCGTTGAAGAGTTCATTTGATGCCACTGCTGCTGCCGCCTGGTTGTCACAGTATATCGGTATTGCCGGTATCTGAGCCCCAACCACCGGAAGATCATACATGAGCTCCCGAAGCCACTCTGCTTCATCTGCAGCAGCATCCAATGCAAAGAATTCAGATTCCATGGAGGAGCGAGATAACATAGTCTGCTTCTTCGACTTCCACGATATAGCAGCTCCGCCCATGGCGAATACGAATCCACCTGTGGAATACTCGCTCTCCATATCTGAACACCAGCTAGCATCACTGAAGCCTTCCACTACTAACGGATCTCCGCTGTAGAAAAGTGCATATGTCTGAGTTTTCTTGAGATATCTCATAACACGCTTCACAGCTTTCCAGTGCTCAACGCCTGGATTGCTAGTGAACCGACTCAGCATTCCCACTGCAAAAGCTATGTCAGGCCTTGTGGCAGTAGTAGCGTACATCAAGCTTCCGATGATGCTAGCGTACTCCAACTGCCTGACGCTTTCCCTCAAATCTGGCTCCAGCTTCTGATCACTCCGGTACGGTGTATCAATAAAAGGAAGATCTTGATACCCGTAGCGAGTGAGCATTTTCTCAATATAATGAGATTGTGACAGCGCTATTCCAGTGCTTGTCCGGATGATCTTGAGCCCCAAGATTACGTCGGCATCCCCCAAGTCCTTCATACTGAACTTGGTCGAGAGGAATTTCTTTGTCTCTGTGACGCAGCTTAAATCCGTACCTAGGATTAGCATGTCGTCCACGTAAAGACAAACGATTACTCCTCTTCCGTCAGCAAACTTCGTATAGACACACTTGTCTGTTTCACTGACCCTGTAGCCATTTGACCTTATCACCTTGTCAAACTTCTCATGCCACATTTTGGGAGCTTATTTCAAACCATACAGAGACTTCATCAACTTGCAGACTTTGTCTTCCAGATCTCTGACGACAAAACCTTCTGGTTGTTGCATGTAGATCTCTTCGGTCAGCTCACCATTAAGGAATGCCATTTTTACATCCATCTGATGTATCACCAGCTTGTGTATTGCTGCTAAAGCAATTAACAATCTGATTGTTGTCATCCGAGCTACTGGAGCATAAGTGTCAAAGTAGTCGATCCCCTGCTTCTGAGCAAACCCCTTGGCCACTAGCCTGGCCTTAAACTTGACAATGGTTCCATCTGCTTTCATCTTCTTCTTGAAGATCCATTTGCATCCGATGGATCTTGCTCCTTCTGGCAGGTCAACCAATACCCATGTGTTGTTGGAGGTGATTGAGTCAATCTCGTTGTCTATCGCCTCCTTCCAGAATACAGCATCTCTGGTCTTCATTGCCTCATTATAGGTAAGCGGATCTGTTTCCACATGATAGGTGACGAAGTCATCTCCGAAGTCTTTCGGACTCCTCATTCGCTTAGTTGACGGCTCAGCGAGTTCTGGTTCAGCTGGTGTCTCCTTGACGACAGCTTCATCTTGGACTACTGGTTCATTAAAGACTTCTGTCTGCTTTGTACCCTCATCATTCTCCGGAAGATCCGCGAGAACAATATTCTTATGTTTTGCAAACTTGTCTTCAAAGTATTCAGCATCGCGAGATTCGATGATATGGTTTGACTCGATATCAAGGAATCTCCGAGCATCACTCTTCTCGGCATACCCCAAGAAGATCGCCTTAGTAGTCCTTGTCCCCAGCTTCTGAATCTTTAGATCCGGGAGCTTCACATAAGCCAGACACCCCCACACTCGATTGACATTCAAGTTAGGTCTGACTTTGAACCAGAGTTCATGAGGAGTTATGTCGAAAGTTGCATATGGCACTCTGTTCAGAATGAACGTTGCCGTTAGTGCAGCTTCTCCCCAGTAACACTTTGGAAGACCCGCAGTCAACAGCATGGAGTTCATCATCTCTGTCAACGTTCTGTTCTTCCTTTCTGCTACTCCGTTGGATTGTGGAGAATACGGAGCCGTCGTCTCATTGATGATTCCATGTTCTTTGCAGAATGATAAGAATTCATGAGACCGATACTCCCCGCCTCGATCACTCCTTAACCTCTTGAGTTGTTGTCCAGTTTGCCGCTCAGCCTCGGCCCTGAACTCCTTGAACTTCTCGAATGCTTCGTCTTTAGACTTTAGCAAGTAGACGAAAGCATACTTTGAGAAGTCATCGATGAAAGTAATGAAATACTTCATCCCGGCCTTTGTAGAGAATTGTTTGAAGTCACAGATATCTGAGTGAACCAACTCCAGAAGATCTGTGCTTCGATGGACCCTGTGGAAGGGTTTTCTAGTGATCTTCGTCTGAGCACATACTTCGCATTTCTCTACCTTACCCCCACACTTGGAGATAAGTCCTAGACTAGACATTCTGTTAATTCTTTTACAATGAACATGTCCTAGCCTATTATGCCACAACTCAAGAGAATAATCAGAAAAAGTGATAGCATTTATATTATCATGCTGGGTTACAACAAGCTGAATCTTGTACATTCCTTCAGTTTGGAAAGCTTTCCCGAAGAATGTACCCTTCTTGGACATCACCAACTGGCCAGCATTGATGTCCATCCTCAAGCCTGTGTTGCAGAGCAGGCTCCCAGAGATCAGGTTCTTTGCGATTGCAGGAACATGCTTCACACCTTGAAGCGTCAGAATGTTCCCCGAAGTAAGCTTCAGCTCCACCGTCCCGATCCCCAGTACTTCAGCTTGTGCCTGGTTCGCCATCATGACTTTCTCGGAAGTAGGCTCATAGGAGACGAACCAGTCCTTGTCTGAACAGACATGACATGTCGCGCCAGTGTCTATCCACCAGTCCAAGTCTGCCCCCACAGTTGCAACCTGTGCTATCATGGCAACCTGATTAGTAACCAAAGAAACCTTGTTAGGCTCACCTTGCTCTTTGGGCTTGGACTTGCATTCACTTTTATAGTGACCCTTCTTGCCACAGTTGAAGCAAGTCACATGGGACTTGGACTTCTGTTGCTTGAATCCTGGACCCTTCACTTTCAGATTCGAGAAGTCCTTCTTCTTGTGGTGAGAAGCCGCCTGCTTCCCTTTGTTCTCTCTGGTGGCTTGAACCAGATTCACCGTTGCTAGTTGCTTGGACAGGGCGTCCAACTTCTGTTGAGAGCGCATTTCGTCCTCAACATGAATCTCACTGAGGAGATTATCCAGGCTAATCTCCATCTTCTTCCTATGCATCCTTGCATAGATGTTGCTCCATCCTGGAGGAAGTTTTGCCACGATCCCTCCAACGACGAACTTGTCGACGAGGGGCATGCTATCGTCCTCCAGTTTCTGGCGCAGCTTCATGAACTCTTTCACTTGGGGCAGCATGGTCTTTTCGTCTTCAAAGACCCATTTGTGGTATTTTTCAACCATGAACGTCTTCGACCGGGCCTCGTCGTCGTCATACAGCTTCCCTACGGACTCCCAGATCTCTTTGGCAGAAGTCTTCTTTGTGTAGGACTCGGCCAGAGAGTCTTCCATGGAATTCAGGATCAGCAGCCTGCATATGCTGTTATCCTTTTTCCACTTCGTCTGCTTGCTCGTAGCAGCAGCTAGAACAGCAGCAGATCCTGTTGCTGGAACGATTGGTTCTTCCTCATCCAACACGTGATCAACATCCACGAGTTGAAGGTTCAGAGTCACCTTTCGCTTCCAGATCTGGAAGTGTTCACCGTCGAATTTCTCCAACTTGTTAAAGCCGGTATCGACAAGCGAAGCACGAGTGTTTTCCATCGAATCGTATAGCTTTGAGATTGTTAGAACCTTGACGAACAATCGATGGAAAAAATACGAATTCAGAAACAATTGTAAAGACAATGTTTCTGGCAACAACACCCTAAAGAAGGTGATGTTGTATTACGAGAATCTAAAAAGATTATTTCGTAATATTTCTAGAAGGCAACAGAACCGTATAACTTCTGAAGAGAAGCGACGGTATTCTCGAAGGCAACAAGAGAAGATCAACAACAGTTGAGTCTCAGATTCTCGAAGGCAACAGAAAGAGGGAGGAAGAAGAAGAACGGATCTCGCTGGGGTGTAGAACACCGGCGCTCAAAGCTATACCCGCAGTACGGATAAGCTCCCAGGAACCAGCAAGTTCAGGAGAACTTCTGGAACGCTCGTAAGTCAATATTTGAGACTTGAACGGGCTTCCTGGACTTAACAGACTCCCTCAACTCTCTTCTTGGTGCATCTTTCAAAGGAGGCCAAGGGGCTCTATTTATAGAGTGGAGTTGAGACTTCACATCTTCTCCTATCCGATGTGGGACTAAAATACCAATACTCAAAAACAGAGTTTGATATTTTAGATCATCCCACAATCAGCATAGAAGTGTGCCAGTCCACGCCTACCCCCCGAACACTCCCGTGCATGCACGAGACATCCTGGAGTCCGTGTCCGAGTCCGAGTCCGCACAACAAAAATTAACTTTCATCCTTGTTGGATTTAATCCTTTTTCCTTCTAGAAAAATACTTCCACATGGCACAAGCTTGTGTCCCACTACACCTCATGTGCATACCTCAACACAAGCAATGTATTATATTGAGATACTCACCATTTGGTGTAGCCGATGTGGGACTATCTTTTCTAGTCCAAAGGCAAAAACACCAACACATTTCCTTATAAGTTTTTTTTAGCATTTCGTTATAAATACACTTACAAATTTATCATGTTTGAGTTAGTGAACTTAAAATGAATTTTTTTTATGCAATAGATGCATTATAAGATGTCTTTTCTAATGATATAATAATATTGTTCAGATTTGCAGCTATCTGATGACCAACTAAAGAACTATGCATCAGTTGAAATCGAAAAAAATATTACGGAGCAATGGATGCAGTCTTAAAAGGTATGTTGATATGCCTTTTCCAGACTATGGAGTTATGTGTGATGGGTATAATAGACTTCTACATGAAGAACTTAACTATGATAAGGCCTCTCTACGTGTGGAGCACAACCAACTCTTTTCCTGCTTAACTGAAGAGCAAAGGGGTGTGTATAACAAAATCATGGAAGCTTTGTCAAAAGGTAAACGTGGCATTTTTTTTCTTTATGGATATGGTGGCACCGGAGAAACGTTTGTTTGGAGAACATTGTCAACAACTCTTCGTTCACAAGGTGAAATAGTCTTGAATGTTGCTTCGAGTGGCATTGCTTCACTCCTTCTTAGTGGGGGAAGGACAGCCCATTCAAGATTTGCAATACCTACTAAAATCAATGAAGACTCCATTTGTGGTATAAAACAAAATTCAGATTTAGCTGTTTTACTACATAGAACAAAATTGATTATTTGGAATGAGGCTCCAATGATACATAAGTATTGCTTTAAAGCTTTGGATAGAATTTTCAGGGATATTCTTCGATTTTCAGATCCAAGAAGCTTACAACAACCTTTTGTTAGTCCTGGGGCATAATTTTTTATGGAAAACCGAGAAATGAAACGATTGTAAAAATAACGTTTCGATGCAACACTTCAAAGAAGGTGCACAACAGAGATCCTTGGAGGATTCTGGGTTATGAAAATCTTAAAAAAATCGTAACAGCAGCAAACGAATGTAGTAATTCTAAAAAGAAGTTACTAATCGAATTGTTAGCAACAGCAGCGATGACAGGCAATGGATGGAAGAACAGCCTGTTGGGCTGAATGATCACCGGCGCTCAAAGCTTGATTCGCCCCATACGAACAGCTTCCAGGAACCAGCAAATTCGACGGATAACCTTGGAACACACCGCTCTTCTGACTCCTCGGATGGCAATGGACTCCTGCGCTAAGTGGCGCTGGTGCTCTGCTTCTCTTCTCTCTCAAACGCTGCAGAAATTCGTAAGAAATTGTGTTAAGAAACACATGTGTTCTCTGTTTACTGAAAGAGAAAGAGAGAGACAGCAGAGAAGCATTTATAGCCCCGCTCTGTAACCGCTCAGTTAGCAACATGTTCAGAATATGGAAAGAAACCATCCCGAACATGCTGTAAATGCTTAATCGTGCACATACACGATCTGAGTTAAATGGCACACAGCGCAAGCCACCTGCGCAATATGCACACAGCACCAAATGTGCCACGTGCGCACCGTGCACACAGCATCAACAGCACAACCTGCGTATCGCGTGCAACACGCGTACCGTAAACACAACGCCACTAGGGCAACCTGCACAACGTGCGCCCAGCACTACCTGTGCAATACGCACAATGCGCGTACCTATGCTACACATGTAACATGCGCCACCTGCGTACCCTGCGCCAACCGTCGCACAAACTGCAGTGCCAACTGCTGCACCATCTGGCTACACCAACTGGCGTGCCATCTGGCCGCACGATCAGGCAGCGCGAACTGGCGCACGAACGACTGCGCAGGAGGCTCGCACAACGAGTGCAACTTAAGCGCACTATGCGTCTAGCGACGATGCTGATGTGCTAAGTGCAAAGTATGCCAACAAAATGCCACATTAAGCCTCATGAGCCCGAGTCCGAGTCCGAGTCTGAGTCGATAACCCCCTACGGATGGAATATATTCCAAGAGCAAAAGGCATTAAGCTTACCATAGAGTCTTAGCCTTACCTTCTAGTAAAATCACTCACATGGTTCCCTCCTTAGGGTTACCACCCCATGAGTCGATAACCCCCTACGGATGGAATAAATTCTAAGAGCAAAAGACATTAAGCTTACCATAGAGTCTTAGCCTTACCTTCTAGTAAAATCACTCACATGGTTCCCTCCTTAGGGTTACCACCCCATGTGCATATCCCAACAACACATACCAAGTATATATGTTGAGATACCTCATGATGCTTTTTCAAGTGGGACTAAACTTCACTAGACATGTTGAGAGTAAGCTCTCAATATATGGGTTTGAGTGTTCCCCACAGTAACTCTCCATCATGCATTAGGAAAGATATCGCTGACGACTTAAATCTTCCCGTATGGGTCAAACAACAGACTATAATACAAGAATGGACTAAGCCTTCAATTCTGTACCATAGTTGAAATTCTTTCCACTCACATAATGTAGTTACATGTGCTTCTGGTTGCACATTAAAGGCCCTGTCCAGCCTTATTTCAGTGAATAATTTTAGGCATCTACAAGTTACCCTCAAAAGATGGCCTGTTATCTCTGTCTATACACTATAGGTGAGTTCTTTATTTAAAAAACATGGCATGAAGCCTTGCGCTTCCCTTACGGTGCTACGCCGCTATGACATGGCCTAAAGCCGAGGCCTTACCCCTTATCGGAAACCTCATCATATTGTCATACTACTGTAGCATGAGGTCACAGCCTCTTTGTAGTGCCACACTACCCAGCATGAAGCCTTAGACTTCCCCACAAAGACATGGCTTGCAAGACCGAGGCTTTATCCCTATCCGGGTACCTCATCGTGGTGTCGTACCACTGTAACATGAGGAACACCTCCCCTTTGTAGTGCTGACTATCCCTCTTTAATTTCATCATATAGCATTAGACTACCTGCCTATTTGCGGTGCTATGCCGCTGTGACTTGGCTCGCAAAGCCGAGATATTACCCCTTTCAGAAACCTCATGGTGGAGTCACCCCACTGTAGCATGGAGTTTCACTCCTTGTAGTGCTGTGCTACCGTGCTTTCTGTAAACCACATCGGACATTCACTCTGCCTGAGAACTCATTAAGGCGTTTAAGCCAACCTCCCATAGGATCCATTTTCTGCAGAAAATAATAGTAGACAACATTGGTTGTAGGTCCGGACATGTACCCAATGTTCCTAATATTTTTCCAGTTAATAGTCCTCCCTTGAACCAAAAGCTAGATGCCTAGTAGATTTTTCTTTGAACTAATAACATAAAACTTCATGGTAGAATAACAATAACACAATATTAGAATACCTTCAAGCCTATTTTAATTGCTGTTTTATCGACCAGCTGGCACTTGAGGTCCTTGGTGAACGGATCTGCCAGGTTTTTTTTGACTCCGAACATCAATCACTTCAATAACACATCTCTTGATGATATCGTGTACTACCCTGTGCTTCAACCGCACAGTCCTCTTCTTCCCATTAAAGAGGTCATTTGATGCCACAGCCACAGTCGCCTGGTTGTCGCAGTATATAAATTTTTTTGGTATTGATGCCCCAACCACTGGAAGATCATACATGAGCTCCCGAAGCCATTCTGCTTCCTCTGCTACGGTATTAAGTACAAAGAACTCAGATTCCATGGATGACCGCGAGAGCATAGTCTGCTTCTTCGATTTCTACGATATAGCAACTCCATCCATTGTGAATATGAATCCACCTGTGGACCTCTCGCTCTCTAACTCTGAGCACCAGCTGGCATCACTGAAGCCTTCCACTACCGGCAGATCTTCGCTGTAGTATAGTGCATATGTCTGAGTCTTCTTGAGATATCTTATAACCCGTTTTGTAGCTTTCCAGTACTCAATGCCTGGGTTGCTCGTGAAACGACTCAGCATTCCCACGGTGAAAGCTATGTCAAGCCTTGTGGCAGTAGTAGTATACATCATACTCCAGCTACCTGACGTTTTCCCTTGATTTAGACTTTAGCTTCAGATCACACCTGTAAGGCGTATCGATTATTGGAAGATCCTGATACTATAGCATGTGATCATCTTCTCAATATAATAAGACTGTAATAGCGCTAGTCCAGTGTCTGTCTGGATGATCTTGATCCCTAAGATTACCTTAGCTGCCCCCAAGTCCTTTATACTGAACTTGTCCGAGATGAACTTCTTTGTCTCCGTGACACAGCCCATATCCGTACCTAGGATTAGTATGTCATCCACGTACAGACAAACGATTACACCTCTTCCATCAGTGAATTTTGTGTAAACACACTTGTTCGTCTCGCTGACCCAGTAGGCATTTGACCTTATAACCTTGTCAAATTTTTCATGCCACATCTTGGAAGCTTGTTTAAGATCGTACAAGGATTTTACCAACTTGTAAACTTTATCTTTAAGACCCTTGACGACAAATTCCTCTGGCTGTTGCATGTAAATCTCTTCGGTCAGCTCGCCATTTAGGAAAGCCATTTTCACATCCATCTCATATATCACCATCTTATGTATTGCTACGGGAGCAATCGACATTCTGATGGTGGTCATCCGGGCTACTAGAGCATACGTGTCAAAGTAGTCGATCCCATGCTTCTGAGAAAACCCTTTGGCTACTAACCTAGCCTTGAACTTGTCAATAGTTTCATCTACTTTCATCTTCTTTTTGAAGATCCATTTGCATCCGATGGGTTTTGCTCCTTCAGGAAGATCAACCAACACCCAAGTGTTATTTGAGATGATGGAATCAATTTTATTGTCAATCGCCTCCTTCCAGAAATGTCACGACCCGCACCCTAGGTAGGGGCACAAGTGCGTAACAGCGCCCAGCCTACTCCATAAAAATGGCGTAGAACGCTGTAGGTCTGCTAGCTAACAAACAGTATATAATAACCTGTCATCTCCGCACGAAGGATATAATATAAAATACTGATAATCTCAATCTAGTAGGAAGAATTGTGGCACGAAATCAAGATAGATATAAACCAAAGTGTAATATCCAGCTCAATAGATAAAAAGAGAGTCACAAGTAATATAGTTATACAATCTCAAAATAATATCACAAACATAAGTAGCAAGCTGGAGACAAAGTCCAGTCAAAACCTACTCTAACTGAGCTATAGCTAATGTCTCCTCAGCTGGGGCTAATACCTGCTGAACCAGGGTCTCCAAGTCAATACCCACTACATCATATAGACCGTAGTAAGTACAACAGTACTTCTCACCATCATATATAATATTTTATCAATATATCCAGTCAGGTTGGAACGAGCACAATCAACTAACAACAGTTCACAAGATAGGATAAAAGCTACAAGACCGTAAATAGAGAGTATATACAAGAGAAATAGAAATGTACATGTAATTATCATGGCAAGGTAAGCTGTAAACTAGAGCTAGAACAAGGCAAGTAAAATTGATCATGGCATGTACAAGAATCATCTATCTAGGTGTATGAGTACTAGCTTCAATATGTGGCCGGCTTGGGTCTGAATAAGGTCTAATGATCTAACCAATCATACGTGGAGTGTAGGATTGGCATTCACAAGGTCTATAAGAATAAACAAGGCAGATAATGACCACACATCTACACTAGTACTTCCTACCCCCGACTGGTAGAGTGGATCCAAACAATACACGTCACGACAAGGGATTCTACGAGAAGGGAGCAAGTCTCCTCGAGAATCGGTATCCATATAATGCACAAGAACTACAAGGGGCTTGCACAAGATATACCAAGATAACAAGGAATAACATCTCATGTCGGGATCCAAGAATACCAATCCGTGTGACCAATGTGTCAAGAACAAGTATATCTACACTAAGTACATGAATTATACAATTATCATAAATTAAAAAATTTATCAGAGAATGTACTCGCCTGAGCTGTGATGAAATATGTCAACCGAGTCCAATACAGTGCCTCGAGGACCTACAGATGGAATGTTGTATCAATATAATGTTCTGAAAGTAAAAGCAAGTCAAACTAAGTCATACTAAGTCAAAGCAAGTCAAACTAGGTCAATCTAAGTCAAAGCAAGTCAAACTAGGTCAATCTAAGTCAAAGCAAGTCAAACTAGGTCCATCTAAGTCAAAGGTTGACTTACAGTTGACTTTTGGTCAACTGGTCAACTCTGGTCAACCCTGGGTCAACTCTAGGTCAAACTTGACTAACGTTGACTAACAGTTGACTTTGGATCAACTGGTCAACTCTGGCCAAGTTCTAGTCATTTCTAGGCTACTATTGACTTCCGGTTGACTTTTGGTCAAAATAGTCAACTGTGGTCAACCGAGGTCAAAACTAGTCTAAGTCTACTATTCCTAACCATTACGAACCATAATATCCTAATTATAATTATATCTTAAAGCAGTAAACTCATATGTTATAAAATAGGTATTATCCTAGCATACCCTCTTACCCTTTCCAAGGTAAACCTTTACCTTAGCCTCTAACTCCGACTCTAGACCTCTCCACCTTCATTCTAAGTTTTCTCCCACTCTCTAATATGGTATTCTAACATTTCTCCTAGTATTTTGATACCGTATCATGGTATCATGATATCTTAAAAGTCAAAAAGGTATATCCCGTATTACCTTAAGGTAAATGGGTAACATGAGATACCAATTTGGTATCCTTAGAATACCACACCATCTAAACTCTAACTAGCTCTCTAAACTTAACTAGGATACAATACTAACATCAAACTAACTTAACCACTATCTAACTATAACTAACACTATCAAACTCTAACCTCTAACTCATTATCCAACTATCTTGCTAACTTATCTCATATTCTAACTTCTAACATGAATAGCAAACTAGAAACTATACAAACACTAACTTCTAATACTACCAAAACACTCACACACCTAACCAACTAACCCCCAATCAATACACTAGAATGGGGGGGTAGATGGCTGCCTATAGCAGCCATCAAGCTGCTGTTACTGTTGCTAATAGCAGTATTAAGTTGCTGCTGCATAAATGCAGCTCTCAGCTGCTGCTGTTGCTCCCTGTTTGTGTCACGCCCCGATTCCGTCGAATCGATAGTCGTCCCCCGGGCGTGATGCCGTGCGAACCTAAATTGTGATCGCACCAGGCCTAGTCATAAGGTAATCCGAGACACGAGATCTAAGAGAGTACGCAGACAAATTGATGTACACAATAAGTAAAGGAAACTTGATCTTTATTGATAATGAACATCTTTTACAGACTCCGATACAAGACTCTTTGCCGCGCGGGCTACAACATGACTCGATTACAAAAGAGTGCCGATGAGATAGCCGTTCCATACATTGCACACATCCCTCAGTATACACAAGTACTCCATTGACCTGGTAGGGAGGGACGCTGAGTCATTTCCTTTGGACTGTCGAGAGCCTTCAAAAGTGGAGTCGCAGAGTAAGTCTTCGACACATGGCCGAAGCTTCAAAAGTCACGAACGCCGCCGAGCTAGCTGGAGCGTCCTTCCTGGTTCGCGGGACCTGCAAAGAGCGAGGATCAGCACGAAACACATGTACTGGCGAATGGCTAATTAAATCCAAGCTCTGCATTTGATTCAAGAAGTTTCGTAAATATGTTAGCTAGCTATTTCAATGATCTTTCTAACCATCCTGTTCGATTTGCATGTTAACATATTTTGAGGCAAGCATATGAACTTGTATATCATTAAGCAATTATCATGTTCATCCAGTGTCCCGTGCACCTGTTAAGCAGTAAAAAGGGTTATAAAGGCCACTGGCAATGTCAAGCCATCGCGGACTATAGCATTTGGTTAGACGATGCCCCTTTCGTATTGGGTAGCTAGCCCTGTACGAAAGTGCCCGCATAACTCGTGCCGATGAAGGGTTGGCGCTGCTACACTCGTTCCTCCCGGACCGAATCGGTCCCTTGGCCTAGGCAACCGTTCGAGGAAACTTCACCTTGTCGACAAGTTGTCCAATGACCGTTTTCCTTTGGACTTAGTTGATTTGCTTACTTAGCCGTATCGTTGCGATAAACGTTAATCGATTCATTCATTGTTTGCATAGGCTAAGTGGATTTGTATAAGAAAGCGCATTTTCTATTTTCAAAACCGGCAGTTTGATAGCAGGTGTTTCGTGAAGAATCGTGCCATGATTTCTTTGCTTCTACACTATTATGACAAGCATTCATTTACTTCACATGTTGAGTTTGAAATAGAGGGACGAGACGAAGGAGGTTAGCCACTCGCCTTAGCCTTTGCTTCAAGCGAGCGACCGGTTGGCTGTGCTGACGTCGCCTACGCGATCACCTGCAATCGCATAAGCAACTGATTAGAACACTGTATAATTCAAGGATATTCGATATGAATGCGAAGCTCGAAAACGCATCACGAAAACCCATCGAAAACATTCACAAAAAAACGCATTCACGAAACCCAAAGCCAAAGCCAAATCAAGTGCGGCATGAAAACCAGAGCAACGGGAGGTCTCTCCCGACTCAGCCGCAGAGCCAATCCTCGAGGCGCAACCCGCTGAATATGAGACTTGGTTTCGAAGAAGCCATTCCATAACGTGAAATGGATCTTAATTCAACCGTTCCCGTTCGATCGACTCGGCCGATTCTGACCTATCGGTCTCGACCGAATCGATAGCGACAGTGTTCCTTTCTCGCGCACCCCGTGGACGGAGACGGGGCACGATGTAGGGACGGGGTACTACAGTTTGGGACAACAAGGGGGGGCTACTGATGTCCCTGTTTGGGACAACAAGGGGGCGACTGCTGTTGGCAGTCCACAAGAGGGGGGGTTGGCTGCTACTGCAATCCACCCTCCTCTCAATCCCCTTCTCTTCAATCCACACAAACCCTATTCTCCTTCACCAAATACAACACTATACTACACCATAACAACTACACTACCACCAACACTAAAACACAAATAATCACCAACTCTCACAACTCTAAAACAGTCCTAAAACATAAAGAGAACAACACATGATATATAATGCATATACAATAGAGAATAAAAGATGATACATGCTACCAACTCATGTATCATCACAACCACACTACCAAATCCTCAACACACACACACACACACACACACACACACACACACACCACTCTCTAATACATAACAATATAAAAATAGATTAAAATTACTATACAAATATTTACACAAACATAAGGGGGACTCCTAATTAGGAATCTACCAATAGGACACTAGCCTACAAGTCAACTTCCTCCATGGGACTCCAAATGGCCTCAAACTCGAATCGATTGGTCTCTCTAACAAGGGGGTAGATCCTATGGATTCCAAATTACATAAAATACAAGGAAACATGGTTTAGAGAAAGGATTGATACCTATTAGGAGTGAATCCTAATGAAAAGCTCTTCGACACGTCTTCGATACGAAGATCCTCGTAGAAAGGACACTTCCACCTTGCACTTTTCTTCCAAACCTTTGTAGCACCTCCCTTGAAGATGTAGAGAGAATTGATGGAAGAAACTATGGAGAAATGAGGTGATTTGAAGATCAATCAAAGGGAACTCTCCAATTTGGGGAAGAACACCAAAATATGAAGAAGGATGCTATGTGTGAGAAATTTTGGAATGAAAGGAAGGGGTAGGGTTGGCCGGCCACTATGGAGGGTTTGGGGCCAAGGGGAAAGTCTAAGTTGCCCCTAAAACATCCTTCTTTGATCAACCAATCAAGTGCAAGAGGTTGGGGGCAAAAAGGTCAAGTTTAAGTCACTAATCTAACCATTCTAATCAAGTGGGATTTGACTAATCTCACCAACCTAATTGGTATGATTTGTAGGCCATGTCTAACTTAAGTTTGGGTCCCATCTAGAGTCTAACCTACCCAGGTCACTAACACAGTAGGAACGAGACGAAACTTAAATCCGACTAAACAAATCCAATAAAAACATTATTAAAAATATACAATTTCTAAAATGTTGAAAAATAAAAAATGACCAAAATATCCTCAATGGTGAAAATTGGGAGTAACAAATCTACCCTCCTTAAAAGAATTTCGTCCTCGAAATTGAAGGCGAAACTATCACAGCAACAAAACAGAATAAGGAAAGAAAAAGAAAAAATTTCTACCTCAAGGCTCGAAGAGATATGGAAACCGCTCCCACATGTCGTCCTTTCTCTCCCAAGTAGACTCACCTGGAGAGTAGTGCCTCCATGTAATGCGAACCAAGGGTATAACCTAGTTCCGGAGCACCTTCTCCCTACGATCCAAGATCTCAACCGGCTGCTCTGGATAACTGAGAGTCGGTCCCACCTCGATCTCAGAGTGGTCCAAAATATGACTGGGATATGCCACGTACCGCCTCAGCTGCGACACGTGGAACACGTTGTGCACTCCCTCTAGTGCAGGCAATAACTCCAGTCAGTATGCCACTGTACCGACCCTCTCCAAGATACGGAAAGGTCCAATGAATCACGGACTAAGCTTCTCATCCCGGCCGAAGCGAATCGTGCCACGCGTCGGGGAAATTTGTAGAAATACAAGATCACCAACCTAGAAAAAAAACACAACTTAAAGCTTGATCTAAAACAATCACAAACAGACTCAAATACTAGAAGAATCTAAACTATTCCTCAAACTCCAACGGTCTCCGGTGGCTATCAACCCAATGTCGCTGCCTGTCCTGCGCCACCCAAATTCTATCTCTGATAACTCTGACCTTCTCTGCTGCATCCACTACCATCTCAGGGCCAAGCAAAACTCTCTTGCCGACATTATCCTAAGATAAGGGAGTACGGCACCTCCGTCCGTATAGAGCCTCAAAATGTGACATCTCTATACTGGCTTGGTAGCTGTTGTTGTAAGAAAACTCTACCAAGTGAAGGTGGTCCTCCCAAGATCCTTCGAAGTCCAAGACACAGGTACAAAGCATATCCTCGAGAGTCTGAATCATCCTCTCCAATTGCCCGTCTGTCTGGGGGTGGTACGCAGTACTGAACTTGAGCGATGTGCCCAAGCCAAACTGCAAACTCCTTTAAAAGTGGGAAGTGAATCGGCTACACTGATCCGAGACCATGCTCACTGGAACCCCGTGCAATCGAACTATCTGTCGCACATACATCTCGTCCAGCTTCTTCGTAGACAAACCCACCTTGAAAGGCAAAAAGTGGACCGATTTGGTCAATCGATCAACAATGACCCAAATCACATCCTTCCCTCCTAGAGAACGCGAAAGTCCAGACACAAAGTCACTTCTCCTCTAGAATGGGTAGTGGCTGGAGCAGACCACCTGGCCTCTGCCTCTCGGCCTTCACCTACTGGCACACAAAGCATCTAGAAACGAACTGAGCCACCTCGCATTTTATGCCATACCACCAAACATGTTGTCTCAAGTCTCTGTACATTTTGTTGGCACCAGGATACATAGAGTACTGAGAACGATGCACCTTTTGAAGAACCTCCTCCCGAAGTCCTCCGCTCGGCACGTACAATCTGGTACCATGCCTCAACGACCCATCTCCCGCTACAGAGAAATTATCCAGCAATCTTGTCTGAACCTGCTCACTGATGACCCTCAGAGCCTCATCCTCAAACTGTGCCACTCTGATTTTGTCCATCAGCTCTGACTGCATCTGAAGACCCCACATCTGCTCCTCAAACCCAGGGACTATCACCTCTATGCCTAAGCTCTCCAAATCTGCCAGAAGGTGACGATCCATCGTCAAACACATGGCCACTGGATACCTACTTAAAGCATCCGCAACCACATTGGCATTCTCCGGATGGTACTGTAAGGATATATCAAAATCCTTCATCAGTTCTAACCATCACCACTGCCTCATGTTCAGCTCCATCTGCGTAAACATGTACTTCAAGCTCTTGTGGTCCGTGAAAATCTCCACACGCTCTCCGTAAAGATAGTGTTTTCACAGCTTCAAGGCAAAAATGATTCTGCCAACTCCAAATCATGAGTCGGATAGTTCTTCTCATGCGGGCATAACTGCCTAGATGCATAAGCAATTACCCTCCCGTGCTGCTGAAGAACGCATCCCAAACCCTTCCCCGAAGCATCACTGTAGACCGTAAATCCTTCGGACCCAGATGGTAACATCAGAATAGGAGCCAACGTCAACCTCTTCTTCAGCTCCTCGAAAGCAGCCTGACACTCATCAGTCCAAACGAACTCCATGTCCTTCCTGGTGAGTCTAGTCATCGGCTCTGCAATTCGATAGAAGTCCTGTACGAACTTTCGATAGTATCCTGCCAAACCCAGAAAGCTTCGAATCTCGGCAACTGAACTGGGTGTCGACCAAGACTCCACCGCTTCAATCTTCTTTTGATCTACTAAAATTCCCTCACCATATACAACATGGCCCAGGAACTCCACTCGGTCCAAGAAGAACTCACACTTCGACAGCTTTCCATACAGCTGCTCCTTCCTCAGAGTCTCCAGCACAATCCGTAGATGCTTCTCGTGCTCCTCAGGTTTCTTCGAATATACCAAGATGTCATCTATGAAGACCACCACAAACTTGTCAAGGTATTGATGGAATACCTTGTTCATCAAGTTCATGAACACTGCTGGGGCGTTGGTCAACCCAAATGGCATGATGGTGAACTCATACTGGCCATAACGAGTACGAAAAGTAGTCTTCGGAATGTCATCCCGCTTCACCTTCAGATGATGGTACCCAGATTGCAAATCTATCTTCGAGAACACCCTCGCGCCGCTCAACTGATCATACAAGTCATCAATCCTGGGCAATGGATACCTGTTCTTGATAGTGAGGTTGTTGAGCGCTGGATAGTCGATACACATCTGTACCGTTCCATCCTTCTTCGGGACAAACAGAACTGGCGCGCCCCAAGACGAAGAACTAGACCTGATAAAGCCCTTGTCTTGCAGCTCGTCGACTTACTTCTTCAGTTTTGCCAACTTGTTGTTGTTGACTCCATAGACATATTGAGAAATAGGCTCAGCGCCCAGCATCAAGTCTATCGAAAACTCAACATCTCTGTCCGGCGACATCCCCGGCAATTCCTCGGGGAAGACATCCAAGAACTCTGCAATAAATGGATGCGACAACTCCTGTCCCGCCAATAAGGCTCCACAGAATCCATCTCCTGGCTCTGCTGCTCCTTTGACAAACTGAAACTCTGGCTCTCCTGGTGTACTAAACAACACTCTGTCTGCTCTACAATCTATACTAGCATTGTGCCTGCTCAACCAGTCCATACCGAGTACCACATCGTAGCTCGGAAGTGGCATTACGAGCAAGCACGCACTCAGTTCAGGGCCTCCCAGTGTAAGACTCCGCCCCTTGCAAATATTTTTAACCAGGATAATACTTCCTCCGGTCATAATCTTGTAAGTCCTACCCAGATACTCAGCAATAATATTGTGTCTAAGAGCAAAAGAAATAGACACAAAACTGTGTGTAGCACCGAAATCAAATAAAGCTAATACAGAAAAGGAATCGAGTAGAACAGAACCTGCCATAACATCTGCCACCGGCTCAGTCCCCTCGGCTGCCAGAGCAAATGCTCTGCCCTGAACACCCCGTAGATGGTGGGGCTGGACAAACCACTGCGGCTGAGTCGGAAGTGGACCCCTCTGCTGTGCTGCAGGTGCCCTCTCATGTGCCCCCTGAGCTGTCACCGCTCCACGGGCCACCCTACGAGGGTTCGCAGGACAATCTCTCAACTGATGTCCGACATCACCGCAATAGAGGCACACACCCAGCCTCTTCCGGCAGACCTCCCAGATGTGACCAGTCTTCTTGCAGAAGTTGCAAGAAGCTCCATTCTGTACCTGCTACTGCTGAGTGTGTTATACCTGCTGAACCGATGCTCTGGCCTGAACCTGCGGCTGGTGATGCTGGAAAAAATGATGCAGAAGTTGAGGGCGTTTAGCAGCCCCCGCGCTGCTAGTAGCCCCCGAGAAAAGATCGCGATCCCTCTTGGACTTCAAGCCCCACTCCCACTCTACCTTGCAGGCCTCCGTATAGATCTCGGTGTAAGTCACATAAAAAGAGGGAATAAGGATCTTGATATCCCAGATCAATCCCTCCTTGAAACGGCTCACCCTGATCTCCGAGTCGCGAACCATATACTCCGCATATCGGCTCAGACGGCCAAACTATGCGACGTACTCCTCAACAGACAAGCTGCCCTGCTGCAGATTCTGAAACTGCCTCACCAAGTCAATCTTATCTGTATGAGAGAAGAACTTCTCCTTGAAGAGAAGCTTGAACTCGGCCCAGGTATGGCCCTCCCCAGCAAGGGCTAGCAAGTTTTTGAACCAGGTGCGAGCAATATCCAACAACTGTAAACCCACTGCCTCGACCTTTAGGTCGTCTGCAAGGCGGGAGGCCCTCATCTGCCGCTCGATATCCTCGAGCCAGTCGTCAGCATAGACTACACCCTCAGTCCTGCTAAAGTCACGAGGCTCCAACTTCTTGAAGTCCTGAATGTTGCTCGACCTTGGACGCGCTCCCTGATGTGGAGCCCTCTGCCCCACGGCTGTTAAAGATAACTGATGGGCATCCTCCATACCCTGACGCATCGCGTCGATCTGCCTCTGTTGTGCCTCAGACTGGGCTCTCTGAGTATCCAACATCTGCTAGAAGAAAGCAAGCATCTGTCCCATGTCGGTAGGTAGAGGAGGCGGAGGAGGAAGAACATCTGCAACTGACGGAGGAGTCCGCTGTGCAGGAGGAGGAAGAGTGCCCACGTCAACAGCTGGTATTACGACAGGAACAGTCGTAGCAACCTCCGGGACAGTCCTCGGAACTGGTGGAGGAGCGCCCCCAAAAGCTGCTGCCGACGCTATGACTGCGACAAAAGTGACTGGATCAGGCCCGCGAGAGATAGCGGACCCCTCAATATCTGTGGCCTCAGGATGCTGTGATCTTGTCTACACCATCCTGAAGAAAGATTAAAAAAAAATCAATATGGCATAAATAATATTATATCAAGGAGGACAGATAGAATGCAAGAATCAATATCAAAAAGGACAGTTAAAATGATCAGCAAGTGGAAGTTTTTCTATTTTGTGATTGAGTAAACTTAGCCTATAGCCTATCCTAGATACGTACCACAGGCTCGTAACATAACTCTAAGTCGAGTGCCACTACGATATCGTACTAATTGCGACATCTGACATGCATGGGCCACCACTAAAAATGTGTCACGACCCGCACCCTAGGTAGGGGCACAAGTGCGTAACAGCGCCCAGCCTACTCCGTAAAAACGGCGTAGAATGCTGTAGGTCTGCTAGCTAACAAACAGTATATAATAACCTGTCATCTTCGTACGGAGGATATAATATAAAATACTGATAATCTCAATCACAATCTAGTAGGAAGAATCATGGCACGAAATCAAGATAGATCACTACACCAAAATGGCAAATTAGAAACAGTAGACATTTTCCAATCTGGTACACTTATTTGTCGTACCTAGCTTATGGAAAGGAAAAAAAAGCGTTCTAGGTCAAAAAAATGTTCCTAAATCATACTTATGTATTTATTATTATTTAGATACACTTTTATATATGCCAAATACGTTCCAAATACCCACCTCAAAATCCCAAGTTTAATAATCTTTCGATTATGCCTCATTTTTTTTCCAGATTCTGAGAGGAAGCCTCCATCACGATCTACTTCCTCCTCTACAAAGCCCTAACCCTCAATTACTTCACTTTACCATAAGAAAACCTTAGCCCTAATTTCTAATCTCCTCAATAACCCTTCCCCTCATCCTCTCTCCTGGCCCCGACTCCACCCTCATTCCTTCACACGGACGAATTCTAAAGTCGTGGCACATGGGGACATTGCCAGAGTTCTCGAGTTCCTCCGTTGTGTCTCCTCCATCGACGGCCCAAATCCCTTCGCCATATCATCTCTCTTCTCACTTTCCTCTTCTCCTACCTAGCACGGCCCGTGCACGGATGACCGATCAGAGTCCCACACCATCGACCTCCTTCAGCGCGCCAACTCCTTTACTACCGCCATCCACCACATCATCACCAATCTCCCTTCCTCACTATAGTCTCTGGAAACCCTTCTCGAAAAAAGCCTTCTCCAATTCTAGTCAATGGGGTGACTGCGACCCTTGGCTCTAATGATCATTGTCGACAACAATCTCTACCTGTGCTTCTCCATAACCAAGAACGTGCAAATTTTGGATGTCTAGGTCATAATTCTTACTTGTCATGACATGTGGTGCAATAGTATTCTTATGCAGTAATGGAGGACTTGAATTTTTTACAAAGACGAAGGCTATTGAGGAGTCTCTAGAAGCGAAGGATAAAGATAAGGTAATTCATGTATATGGCCTTTGCTAATCCTAGATTCATACATTATATTGTCGAAGTGTTTGTGAGCTCCTAGTCAATACTCAATATACTGAAATGCAATATATGAATATGATATATAAAAATTCTTCTGATGAGTAGTCAAGACAGGTGAACTTATTGTTGTTGAAATTGTAACTGCTTTAGCTAGGATATATCACTTGTTGTTGAAATTGCAACGGTCTAACTATGAGCAGTTTTTGTATTGTGGGCTGTCGTGCCTCCGGCCAAGCCGCTCATGGTCTGGATGTTCTTGTGATTGTACTCAGACATCATACCCCAATTGTATGAATGTATGCTATTGTTATAGATGTACTAAATCATCTTGTTGTAGAAAGCAATGCCTATATTGCTCTAGCTTTCTTTTATATTATAATTTTTTTCTTGCTTAGTATTTTAAGACATGCTTATTCAAATTATATAACATAAGTTGAACCATGTTTTGTTTTTCATATGATGTGGTTTGAATTTTGTAATGCTCAAATTACCTTAGCTTTTTCTGTACTTATTTTCAACTGTATATCGATTTATAAAGTTTCTGCTTTCATTTTTGGTTAAATACTTAAGAAAAATCAAAATGATAAATGTTTGATAATGAAGTTACATTAGGAGGTGTTAGGGTTTTAAGAATACAACAAAATCTTTCCACTTTGGAATAGATTGTGGCTTTTGACTAACAACAGATTTTAGTAGACTTTTAGAATCTTTTGAATTCATGATTGTATATACCCTCCAAGTTCAAACATGGATTATTTTCCTTCCCCCTTTGTCTTCTTGATATGGTCTGTGCAACATAGGACCATAATTCTGGTGGAGCTTGATTATGAACTTCAAGGCCACAAAGTTCAGGCAGGTCATATTTAAGTGGGAAGATGTCGGTGCCTTTACTTAAATTTAGGTCAGTGTGTGAACTATGAAGTTCTCACGAATCCTAATTATTTTGTGTCGTTTCTTCCACGCTTGTTTCCTTCTCCAAACTACTCTTATGTCCACCATAAATAATACTCCTAAACATATGGAGAACTAGGATATAGTTCATCATAGATAATCTCCAATTCCCCTCTTCCAGTACTATTTGTAGAAGAGGGGTTACGAATGATCTTACATTGGGTGGCCCAACACAATTGCCAAGGACCAAAACACGAAATCTGCGAGGCAGCTATTAATGAAGATTGGAGATAATGCTAAATTTTCATCTCAGGGTAATGCAATCTTTCTTCTTTTGCTAGTATATGCTACTGTGGAGAAATATCCTTTCTTCCAATTACCTTGGAACATATCTACATGTTTATGCATTACTGCCAATTACCTTGGAACATGGTTACATATTTTCACGTTGTCATTGATTTCTATAGAACCTAGTATTTTGATGTTCTTCTTGCTATATTGTCTTTATTTTTGGCAGTTGTGTATGGAGTTATCTATCAGCCGATGGCTTTTAAGTTTTAACAGTTTGACTTCATTGATATTTATAACTTTGTAGACACAAGCTTTAGTGCTATTCCTAGTGATAGTCTAGTTTGTTCCAGGATGATTAGCCAGACTACTGTGTCTAATGTAGATTACTAGATTGATAAATGTCCTGTATTTGTGGGTCTGGATTTGAATTTTTCTGTGGTACGATTGGAGATTAGATTGAATGGCACATGTTCATTTTTACTTTCTTAACCAAAATTATGTTTTTTGTCCAGAGGTGCTACTGATCAGCCCATGCCAGTGTTAACCAAGATCGCACAAGAAGCCACATTCCAAGATATATTTAACTTAGGCTCTCCTAACATGGATGACTGCTTCTTTGTACATATAGTCACTATCGTAGATAAAAAAATTGGGGATCAAATCAGAACATATTTGTTTAGACGAGAATATAGCGGAAAAAACTAAGATATATACATAATGGCTTTATATCTTCCTTCACAAGGAAACAGTAGGTTTTGCAGCCACTGGAAAGGTAGTGTCAACATTCCTGGAGGCCCAATTTACTGATTTAAATCAAATAACTTTTTATTTGACTATTCAGTATGTATCCTAAAGCTCCTTAATTCTTTTAGGTATTATTATTAATGATCATAGGTTTCTACTTACTATAATTGATATATATATAGCGTACCACTTGCAAGATTACATGTAGAAAGATGTGTTGCTTTTAGTATAATAGATGTATCATGTGGCCCAATTTCTTTTTGGTCTCCTGAAAGAACTTCTAGTTCAATTATTGATTTTCTTACGAATTTATGGTTTTCATAACTTAACTGATATTTGTTCCCTGATGCAGGCTTTCTAATTGTTCACTAATTTTCTTGTGTTGTGTTCCAAAGAAATTCAAAGTAATAAAGTTTAACTCCTTTCCTGAAGTTCTTTTCTTCCTTTTGGAGGACTCTACTTTATATATGTAATCGATCATTTCGAGTAATATGCTAGCAACTTCTTCATATCTAACCTACCATCTTTCACCATCTACAAAGGTTACTGAAAAGATTAAGACCGAAAGGAAAACAATCAGAAGAGGAAAAGAGAGAGAGAGAGAGAGAGAGAGAGAGAGAGAGAGAGGAAATCAAGGATCTATCTTTCTCCCTCTAGTTAGAGAATTTTCCTTTTTCTTCCCGTGTCCTTGAGCGTTTCTGATCTGTATCTTCTTTGTTCGCTTGGGGAAGCTATTTTCGTTGCTTACCGATGTGTCCCTCTTCACAACTTATATGGGCACAATATTATTGAGGGGCATAAACAGGTCTCTGATGATTTTTTTAAGAAACAATATACTGCAAGATTTTTGATTTTGCAAAACTGCTCACACTCAAAGTTAGACAAGGTACTTTGAAATTCAGCACGACTAGGCTATTGTATTGTAGTAATGCTATACTTGGATACTGTTACCTCTTAGACTGATTTGGTATTCTTTTTCCTCTGAAAGAATCTCTACAGATGGAGAGTTGCTGGGACATTTTCCAACTTGGTTCTTTATTTATTCTTTCTTTACTTGCAGGCTAAGATTTAATAGTTGAAACTTGTTCTTACTTGGTTTTTTGCTTTTATGTTTTGTTACTGGTCTACAGCCACAGGCTAAGATTTAATATTTGGCCTTTCAGGTGTCATCCAAAATAATGTTTGACAAAGGTGTTGTGGCCTGCTTAAACTATATCGATTCTGTACCATGGAGTGAGAGTGAGGAAGAGAAGCTAAAAAGTTTGTTTGAAAGTGTTTCGATTAACAAAATGCCTTGGAGGAATTGGCTTTTGAAAACAAAAACAAGAAAAAAAGAAAAGTACAGGGAGTACTAATTTGATTCTGGGAAAGTATTGCTATGGAAGTCTGATTCGTAAACGATCACTTTGTTCCTTGGACCATATGATGATGATGAAGATCACTGCTTGAAGTAGAACAATTTGGAAGAACTAATGCACCAGAAAGGTATCGACGCACTTGGGCACTGATGGCGAGGCCGAATGCTTTCCTGCTTTGCTTCACTTTGTTCTGGAAGAAAAGTTGAAGAAGAATACTCTAGAGGATCAAAATCTCGAAGCTCTGATCTCTGTATTCTCTCCTGTCTCTCTCTCTCTCTCTCTGTGTGTGTTGTATGAGAAAAACGAGTCTATTTATAGACTGGGGCTTTCGTGCGTAAAAGAGTATCAACATCTGTCTTTACGCTAACAACTGCCCTCCACGATCAGAATCATCCTTTGTATGTGCTGACACGTGTCCCATCATTTCAGTAAGAATAGGATACATGTACACACGTTCTTCGAAATAGGTGGCATGAAGACCACGTAGGCACACCACGTTCCAGACTGGCCAGAACGAATCGGGCGTAAAAAGATGAGCGTAAACTAGCTCTGTCATGGGTTTCCAGCGTAAAGCGGTTATCGAATAACCTTGAGCGTAAAATGGCTCAAATAGACTTCATGCACACATTGTTTTTTATGAGCGTAAAGACTCATGTAAAACCCCGTGCGTAAAAGAAACCATTCAGTGAGCGTAAAGTAGCTCGATCTCTATAAACGACAACAATGGTCTTTGTATGAGACAAATTTTATTGAATTCTGAGGTAAATGCCATCATTGATATCTTCATGTCAAGGTCAGCTTTAAATGCGAGATTTGATGGCTTTTGTCCAGCGTGAAAGAGGCTGCTTCAGTCCTTGGCGTAAAATCACCGGTGTAGACCCAAGCGTAAAAAGATCAATCTGCTTAGGCGTAACACAATTAGCCTTGTCTTGGGCGTAAAGAAATTCCTTGCTCTGTTAGGCATAAAGCGGGCCACTTATGACTGAGATGACTCCGTCATTGAAACACTTTTTACGCTCCTACAAGACCCCCTTCAAAGTTTTCAAATGTCCCAAAATTTGAAATACTTTGAACAGAAGCGTAAAAGTTGAGATTTGCTGAGCGCAAAATTTGGGATACGCAATAGTCGACCGCGTAAGAGCGGGGATATCCAACAGTCAGCGTAAAATGGCTCAAGAGAGAAAAATAATGTTGGTCAATACTTTAACCGTCACAATAAATTTTCTTCTTCGTAACTTTCAAATGTATCTTCATCTTCCCGAGTAAGTGGTTTCCAATGAGGAATGTGACGAGTCTTTTTAATTTGTATAAATAAGGACAAACTTTTTACTCTTAATATTCATCCTCATAGTTGATATGGCGCCAAAGAAAGAGCCAATTGTGGAGAGTGCCTCGGTCACCAGGCTTAACTTCGAGATAGAGAATGAGCGAGCACAAAATCTTCTAAAGTGCTTTGGGCTGACCCCAGCAGTCTTCAGTCGTGTTGATGGTGGTCCTTCAACTGCATACGAGGGACCGGGTGACGCAGAAGCATTCCTTTGTCTGATGCGTCGCTCTGGGATTCGTAGTATGCGTGAGTTGGGTGCATCCCTTTGTCAATCCAAAGAATAGTAATATTCTGTGTACTGCGACTTTTATATGTAGGGATCCGCCTCCATCCTTTATAAATAAAATATTTGGTGTTTTAATCCCATCTATGAACGCGCATTTGTTTATGCACTTCTGTTGACTGCTTCCGTGATTGTTGATTCCCGAGAAACAAACCAACACGTGGTGTCTATTTTATGGTTACAAGATCCTTTAAATAAGATCTTCTCCCGAAATAGACTCATCTTAATAACTTCTTCAGTCTTTATAAATAGCCGAGAATGTTTCACGTATTCTCGTACTCATCCTCCTGAAGATAGCTTTCTGCGATGTTGTTCTTCGAATAAGAAATGGCGGAACTTTTCAACGTTGTTCCTTTGCATGGTCGATCATTAGGCGCAGATTCAGCCATCATTAGAGCTAAACCTTTCGACTCAAATGGCAAGTTCGATCGTAAGTAAATATCTGTCTTCGAGCGTAAGGCCTTGCTGAAGTACTGGCGTAAAAGCCGTGCTGAAGCACTTGGCGTAAAAAGCCTTGTTTGAAGCACTGGCGAAAAAAAAAAGCCGTGCTGAAGCACTGGCGTAAAAAGCCTTGTTTGAAGCACTGGCGTAAAAACCTTGCTATCTGTCTTTAGTTAGCGTTCAATACACATTTGATGACACTTCTTCTTCTTTGTTTTCTGCAGAAACTTGGTTGAAGAGCTTTTTCAGAACTGGCATTGGTGATTTTGACGCTGTGAAGAGCGTTCTTCTGACACCGACATCAGGGAGCTCATGCGCTTTTGATGCGCAAATCAAACAACTCAGAACTCTTCGTGAGATAGAAGGGTCTTCCTCTGTTGGTAGGAAGAGCCTTTATACACGGAGAGTTGGATGGTGGAGTCAACTCTACCCCGAGAAATCGGGTAGTAGAGTTCCTTTCACGGCAGAACTAGGAATCGTATCCCAATGCTGGATACATTCCTATCTCCTTTGAGGTGCCGCCACTAATCTACCAGTTGTATTGGCAGCGCCACGCCTTCGGGCTGCCATTCTCTGTGGTTCTCCTCTCGTCTGAGAAAGGAGACCAGAGTTTGATTCATGCTGATCTGGTCGTGACTGAGACCCAGACAGTCAGGAACTGCCACCAACAACGAACCCGACGGAGAAGGTCCGACGGAGAAGATCCAAAGAAGAAGATAGATCTCTATTAGGTTATTGTTGTGGTATAGAATGAAAATCCAAAATTTGTAATAGATTTCCATTATAAAGAAAAGTCTAAGAAATGTAATAGACTTTTATGATAGTATGGGAATGAAATGATGATTCTTCTATGATCAATGATTTGTATCTATCTGGATGTAATATGGACATGATAGATAAATAAAATCTTATTTTCTGTTTTAGAGTATATGATGCTATCAGAGATAATATGGACATAATAGCATATATGAACTCAAAAGAAAATTCGATTAATATCTGTGCAGAGGTCCAAAGTAGAAGTGATAGATAGGAAAAAGGAAGTAGGTTTAATATTTATTCAGAGGTCATGGAAACATGATAAATAGCAAATCCCACCTTCTAATCAATCGATAAAATAGAAGATATATAAAATCTCTTTCCCAGAGACAAGAAATCAGCTTAACCAAATCTTGGTGGCTGGGGGCTAAGGAGACAGATGTTGTGAGCGTAAATGTTAAGGCGGTGGATGAATCAGCGTGTTTCTTGGGAACAGAAAGGACGATTCAAGTTCCATGATTAAATGGATGAACCTAGTAATATGAACGAATGGGTCTTTTCGGAAATGAGAAGTTGTTTTCAATTTCAGAGACCGGTTCATTAATAATCCTCTTCTATAAATAGACGAGAACTCTCTGTAACCTTTCCATTCCCATTTCTGCTCCTCAATTAAGAATGTCTTCTGAGGATGCACAGCAAAAGAATGAAGTCTCTAGGGACATTGAGGACATCACTGAGACATGCCCCGCTGAGCCAATAGTGACGAGCCCGACTGAAGTAAGCAGCAGTTCTTCTACGCCCAAGTCGCCCCAGGACATTTTTGCTTTCCTAGTAGAGCTTGGGAAAACTCCTGAAGAAGAGGCATTGAGGATGGCTGTCTGCCAATTTTTTATGGGTTCAGGAAACGATGTCTTCTCTGCATTGGCTGACTATGTATTCAATAAGGAAGGGAGTGGCCCTCGTCCTTAATCATTTATTTTGAACAAAAATAATAAAAGAAGTTTTATTTTTGTCCTATCTTTTTTTTTCTTTTTATACATAGTATTTCTTGAGAAATTTGCCATTGATCGGCAGCATGAGCAGATCTCCATTGGGTTTTGACAACCGGTAAGCACCATTAGAGAACACGGACTCAATCACATACGGGCCTTCCCATTTTGCTTGGAACTTCCCTTTGCTCTTGTGAGTCATCACCATTGGCCTTCGGACAGCCAACACAAGTTCGCCAATTTTGAATACCCTCTCTTTGACTTTACGATTGAAAGTTCGAGATATACGGGCTTGATATAGCTCAATATGCTGTTGTGCTTGAAGACGCTTCTCGTCCAATCCTTCAAGTTCTTGGAGGCGTAAGCGATCATTATTCTCTGTAGTTAGCTTATTAGCAATAGCAATTCGGAGAGAAGGGATCTGGATTTCCAATGGGAGGACAGCTTCACAACCATAAACCAGTAAAAATGGTGTAAAGCCAGTAGGAGTTCGGACTGTCGTTCGGTATGCCCATAAACATTCTCCAAGCTTCTCATTCCAATCTCTTTTATTAGAAGAGATAAACTTTTTGAGAAGTTTGATGATCGTTTTGTTGAAGGCTTCAGCTAAACCATTAGCAGCCGGATTATAAGCTGTAGAAGCCAAATTTTGAATTCGGTTCTTGTCACAGAACCGATAAAATACCTGGCTGGCAAACTGTGGTCCATTGTCATGAATTATTCGTCGAGGAATCCCGAAACGATAAATGACATGATGTTTAATGAAGCTGAGTACATTAGATGTCTTTACTTCAACAAGTGGAACTGCTTCTGCCCACTTTGAAAAGTAATCGGTTATAGCCAGTATAAACCGATGTCCTTTGACAGAAGGGGGATTAATAGGACCAATAATGTCCATACCCTAAGCTTCAAAAGGCCAAGAGGCTGCTGTAGGATGTAGAAATTCAGAAGGTTGATGAATAAAATCTGCGTAAATCTGGCATGCTTTACATTTTCTGGCATAGTCTACAGCATCTGCTATCATGGAGGGCCAATAATACCTCATTCTTCGAATACGATCTTGCAACTTTGGACCCGGTTGATGGGCACCATAGACACCATCATGAGCCTCACGCAGTGTTTGTTTGGCTTCACTTTCTGAAAGACAACGCAGCAAGAGTCCGTCATATATATGAACGCCGATATAGCATATGCAAAGACGGATCATAATAGAATCGAAATGATCGTCTTTTAATTGATGCAGCTTCTTTAGGATCTTCAGGCAAAATTTCATGGACTGCATAATCAATGAATGGTGTTCTCCAATCTTTCTGCTGTGAACTTGCTAATATCAGCAAATTCAGTTTTCACAACTCCTTGGGAATCCACATACTTGAAGCATTGGTGGAGAGTTGAAGGCACAATATTGTGCTCATGAATCCACGGTCTTCCAAGAAGAATATTGTAGGATACATCCGAGTTGATAACATAGAAAGTTACCATGGATCGAAGATTACCAATCTGCATCTGTAACCGAATCTTCCCCAGTGGCTTACTCTTGCCAGAGTTAAAACCAACAATAGTGGTACTAGTGTAAGTCAGTTCACTAGTAGGAATCCTCAAGGGTCTTAGCATACTCTGGAGAATTATGCTAATTGAAGACCCGGGATCAATGTAAATCTTGTCAATTTCAGTGGATCCGATATATCCAGTGTAGCACAGAGGTCTATCATGCTTGTTGTGTTTCAATAGCATATCCTCTTGTGTGAAGATGATGTTGGAAATTGCTTCTATCACGCTATGACATTGTGGACATGACACCGGCATATTATCGGGAGTCTTGAGTTGAGCTAAGCATGAGTCTGCTTGAAGTAAAGCTTCACTCAAGGTCTCTCTGCTTTCTCTGGAGAGGCGAAGTAGTTCAAATATAGACAATCTAGCCGGAGTATTGGCTAACTGAGCTAGAATATCGAATTTGTAAGGCTTCATTGTCACCCCCTGATTGAAAGTAGACTTCAATGGGATATCAAAGTGCACTGCTTTCTGTTTCCCTTTTTCAACCACAGACGGTTTAGCAGGAACAGGAGAAGATTGAGCCGGTAGTGTTTCCACTACATCTTCTGCTTCTTTGGAGGATCCCTCATAATCTTTATGGTACTCCTTTCCAGATCTTGTACCAGCAAAAGTTTCTTCTTCAGGCTCAGGAGAAGAAAGTACCATATTACAGGATTTAGTCTTTCTTCCTTTAGCCTTCTTCTTGTGAGGATTGTTACGAGGAATTTCAGAACCCAATCCAGCGGTAGAATTCTAATTTTGAATTTGTAAAGAAAGACGGATTCCTTTATCATGGTTCAAACCTTCGGCCTTTTGAAAGTCGTAACCCATCTTCTTCATGAGAATGACAGATTGCTGGCTATACAGATGGATAGGCAGTGGACTTTGAACAGGCATTTCAGCACAGGACGAGGAATGAATCTCTGCAACTACCGAAGAATGAAGTACATATGTCTCTGTAGTTAAGAAAGAAGGAGGATTCGGGAAACGAGGAGAAATCCCTGTTGGAACCTTTTCATAAGCAGCAAAGACTTGTTGTGCCCGGTATAAAGGAATACTATTCATGGCTAGCCACTGCTGATGAGTAAGCTTGAGTTTGGTAGGAGGAGCTAGACTTGGAGGACAGATGTTTAGTCCTTTCAGTCTATCTTCCAGAGGGAGGCCGTTCCATAGATGATCCAGATCATCAGGATCTGGAATAATATGAGAAATTATGTTGCAAGTTTTGACTTTCTTGCCTTTCTTGGATTCTGAAGTTTTACCTTCATTTTCCAGTTCAGGCACTAAGTCAGGATGTACCCACATGATTTCACCATTCTTCAATGTGAGAGGCAGCAATCCTGTATTTTCTTCTTTGGCAGGCGGGATATTCACAATCTTCATCGTCGCCTTCGAAATCGGTATAATTCCATCTGGGACTTGCTGTGGAGGAAAATCCCCAAACTGAAGAGAAACCATATTAGTTCTCACCGTATGGTCATCATTGGTTAAAGCGATGGCGCCACCATTTATCAGCTCTTGGATCTTCTTTTTCAAGACATAGCAAGCACTGGTAGGATGATTAATGTATCTATGATAGATACAATACTTGGGATTGTCAGTCAAATTCACCTCATTAGGCCTTTTTGGCTCTGGAATCTGAAGTTTACCACTTTTGACCAGACATTGGAATATCCCTGGGATATCGCTTTCGTCAAAGGAGTATTCTTCCTTTGGCCTGGAAGATTCTTGATTGCTTGATGTCGTCTTGCTCTTGGAAAGATTGACCATAAGAGTATCTTTTCCTTTCACATTACGATTGCCGGGATTATTGTCAGGATTATTTTTCTTCCCTTTATCTTTTGACGCGAAAATCATCCCATGTTCGCGAGCCAACCTACCATTGGTCTCGGCAGAAACCGCTGCTATAATGAACGAAGCCCAATCTATGAATTGGGAACCCATGAAGACAGCGATGGATGGTCGCAGATTCATCTTGCATGTGTCAATCAACGCTGAATCTGGCATACCAGGAGGCATCTTTAGAGTAGCCTGTCGGAAGCGTTCAATGAATGTCCGAGTATCTTCTTTCTCTTTTTGTTTGATTTCTATCAAGGAGGACATGTTCATGTCCATACCTCCTTCATAGAAACGGGAGAGGAACATTGCTTTGAATTCGTCAAAAGACGAAATAGAGTTATCAGGTAAGCTGCGATACCAGTCGTAAGCTGAACCCGTCAGACATCCGATGAACACTCGGGTGAGAAGAGCATCATTTTTCTGCAAGTGTACAGTCATAATATCAAAGTAATTGATATATTGACTGGGAGATGCTTTTCCATCGAACAAAACCATGGATTGTGGCTTAAACTTCGGTGGAAAGGGTACGTCATTCCAATGAGGAGGATAAGGTTGCTTAATCCCTAGCCTCTGGAGTTGATCTTTGTGCCTTAAAACTTCAAACTGTGCTTTAAGTTCATGCACTGCTTGAATGGCTTTACTGGTTTGAGGAAGCACATTTGACTGAGTAGTCGTTGGATGCACCATGACCCCCACTGGAGGTGGTACATCTTCTGGAAGAATGGGATCCGGAGATGCAGAATTTTGATTAGCAGCGGGCCCTTGAATATTCAAAAGTATTTCAGCCCCTTGACTATCTTGAGTTTGTGCTGCTACTGGTACCGGTGTCACTGCTGTCGTTTGAGCAGTTTGCTGATTCAAAATTATTTGATGCATGTTTTACACCATGTTAAGCATATCCTTCAGTGATTGTTCAACAGCAGTGAGACGTTGTTCTGTATTAGCAGATGACGTCTCTGGCTCATCTCCAACAGCGTAGGATTCAACCTCTCTTGAAGATACAAAAGGGTTTGTATAGAAGTACGAATCCACGCTATCGGTATCAGACTCAAAAGATTGAGTACCCCCAGCCTCTGAATCAGAAGTCTGCAATTGTCTTCGTCTTCTTGATCGAGTATTCTGATATACTCCTTCAAAGGAATCAAGAAGCCTGTTGAACTGTTGTTGACTTGGAGTTTGGGACATGTTCCGTCTTGGACGTCGTCCTCTGTTAGTATGAGATGCCATATTGACTGACACATATGGCGACTCATGTTCTTGGTCTTCAGCTTGATGTGGAGGTACATTGATACTCAATCGATCAAAAACTGATCGTCTTGAAGCCGAACAACAACAGTTGATCACAACCTGGTGGTATTCACAAAGATGTTTTTCTTGTGGGAATGTCACCGGAGATTGTCTATTCTTACGCTTTTGCATTAGCAATTCGCGTAAGTCAGAAGGAGTGGATGAAGTATTCTTCTTTATTACATTGGGGGTGGAAAAATGTTTAGTCCCTTGTGTATAAAGAAGATTACTGGCTGCATTCGCAGAACCAAATTGTACATTTCTACGCGTTTGAAATTGTGTGCGTAAATCTTGAGATTTAGCACGCAGGACTCCATTTTCCTGGCGTGTGATTTGTAAATTTGGTACCTTGCGTAAAGCAGTATAAGAAGGTTGTTGGTGTAGAACAGAAGTTTTACCAACAATATTTTTATGCTGCACACGTTTAGATACATTCACATTCGACATGTGAGCATCTTTGTGAATTTCATCTACACTGTCATAGACAGGAGATTTATCTTTACGTATGGAACGTAAAATCTTGTTATCTGCCACGTTACCAACGGGAGATTTTGTTTTACGCGAGGAGCGTAATTTATTTGGGCCTACCACGTCACCGACGGGAGACTGATTCTTACACCCAGAAGCACAAGCTTTAGAGTCTACCCTATTACGAATGGGAGTCTCATTCTTATGAACTGAGCGTAAAATTTGGTTCTTACCCACTGAGCGTAAAACTTGATTTTTATGCGGTGGGTGTGAAACCTGGTTATCTTCACCATTACAAACGGAAGACAAATCGTCACACTTCGAGTGCAACTTTGAAGTAGGGACTGCCTCGTTATGAACGGGAGCCCCTACGACAGGAGTGGGAAGAACCCCCTTGTCAATAGAAGCAGCAGAGAGATCAGAAATCACTTTGGATTTAGGAATCCAAACTTTTCGTGCTTTGCGAGACTTTTGAACATTGGAATGGCGAGAACTACCCCCAGTTCGGAGCATCTCTTCATAGGCAGTCTGGTCGAAGTGTACCACCAGAGTCTTCTTGGTCGAACCGACCGAAACATCATCATATTGAGCAATCGCCTCCTCGTCAGAGGAGAAGGTCGTCCCCAGCAGAGTCGCCATTTTTGTTTCGATTAACAAAATGCCTTGGAGGAATTGGCTTTTGAAAACAAAAACAAGAAAAAAAGAAAAGTACAGGGAGTACTAATTTGATTCTGGAAAAGTATTGCTATGGAAGTCTGATTCGTAAACGATCACTTTGTTCCTTGGACCATATGATGATGATGAAGATCACTGCTTGAAGTAGAACAATTTGGAAGAACTAATGCACCAGAACGGTATCGACGCACTTGGGCATTGATGGCGAGGCCGAATGCTTTCCTGCTTTGCTTCACTTTGTTCTGGAAGAAAAGTTGAAGAAGAATGCTCTAGAGGATCAAAATCTCGAAGCTCTGATCTCTGTATTCTCTCCTGTCTCTCTCTCTCTCTGTGTTGTATGAGAAAAATGAGTCTATTTATAGACTGGGGCTTTCGTGCGTAAAAGAGTATCAACATCTGTCTTTACGCTAACAACTGCCCTCCATGATCAGAATCATCCTTTGTATGTGCTGACACGTGTCCCATCATTTCAGTAAGAATAGGATACATGTACACACGTTCTTCGAAATAGGTGGCATGAAGACCACGTAGGCACACCACGTTCCAGACTGGCCAGAACGAATCGGGCGTAAAAAGATGAGCGTAAACTAGCTCTGTCATGGGTTTCCAGCGTAAAGCGGTTATCGAATAACCTTGAGCGTAAAATGGCTCAAATAGACTTCACACACACATTGTTTTTTATGAGCATAAAGACTCATGTAAAACCCCGTGCGTAAAAGAAACCATTCAGTGAGCGTAAAGTAGCTCGATCTCTATAAACGACAACAATGGTCTTTGTATGAGACAGATTCCATTGAATTCTGTGGTAAATGCCATCATTGATATCTTCATGTCAAGGTCAGCTTTAAATGCGAGATTTGATGGCTTTTGTCCAGCGTGAAAGAGGCTGCTTCAGTCCTTGGCGTAAAATCACCGGTGTAGACCCAAGAGTAAAAAGATCAATCTGCTTAGGCGTAACACAATTAGCCTTGTCTTGGGCGTAAAGAAATTCCTTGCTCTGTTAGGCATAAAGCGGGCCACTTATGACTGAGATGACTCCCTCATTGAAACACTTTTTACGCTCCTACAGAAAGGTGTTCAAGGGGCTGGATGTTCGGATGCTGGAAGAAGGCCTGGGGCAGGCTATCCTTACCCTGCCACTGAAATAATTGTTTTTCTTTTAGATTTTCTTCCTGTTTGAGTGAGTTAATTATTATGGCTTTGGTATAAGAAAAAGCAAGAAGCAGACATGCATACACATTCGATGCATTTGTTAAAGACAACCCTTAACATAGTTGACGGAAGAAAACTAATTCACATAGTTGGTTCCAAAAATTCAAGTTAATGCTATTTTTTGTTGTTTTTACAGCTATAGCATCAACTTTCCTATTATAAAGAGAAATACTTTAGTTATGTTTAGTTTGCAAACTGTTATCTTCTAGCTTCATATACTAGATTTATCATGTGCTATCAACCAAATCTTGAAAACTTTGCTAGATAAACTCTCACTCGTAGATCCACTATGGAAATAGCGAAAGTTTCCTAATGTAAATTTGACTATTTGAGTATTTGGTGTTTTGGATGTAGTTCTTTGTGCCAGCAGTTTGTGATCATTCGGGAGTGCACGACAAGTATTTTCTCCAGATCATAGGTCACGACCTCAAAACTTACTTGCCAAAGCAAGTAACACGATATATACTAATATTTTGTTAGATATTGTAGTTTATATACTTACAATTTGTGTACATACATACATGAGTCACTGAAACTGCCTCTCCTTAAATGGGATGTTTCTAAAAGTGTTTGGGATAATCTTATAGTTGGCTATCATTATGACATGTTATAAAAATACAAGTATTGCTTTTTGTTGGCTATATTTTTTCATGGTTCCATAATACCTTGATGAAGCAACTTGATGGGGACTGGAGAGTTTTGAGCTTAAGAAACAATTGGAAGATGCTCGAACAAAAGGTATATCAGGAGGGCACTAATTGTAATAAAGCCAGGTAATCCAACTGGATAGGTTTTCTTTTGTAACTTTATGTTTTTTAATGTCCGGAAGTGCAATGAGACTTCTTATCTATTTCTCAATACAAGGAAATAAAACTCTAGTGAAGTTTATTAAACGATAAAAATAAAATAAATCAAGTAGATGCACCAATTTGTTCCTAATTCTATTTCTTTCTGGAACCAAATATTATAGGTAATGTTTTGGTATGTGCAAAATATTTGTTGTGCTTTTTAAGGCACCGACTATGGACATTTTCCTTGGTGTTAATATTTTATCTTACTTTTCAGGTTCTTGCAGAAGAAAACCAGTTGGCAATAGTAGAATCTTGCAAGAAAGGTCTTGTTCTCCTTGAAGATGAGGTGGGAATTATTTGTTCCACGCCTTCATTCAAAAATAAAGATATAATTTTACTAGTTAAATATGTTTTCTTAATATAAGAAACCTCAGAAGGTAGTTTATTGAATCTTAGTAACATGGTTTGCTACAACAGGTATACCAAGAAAAATTTTATGCTGAGCACAAGAACTTCCACTCATTTAGGAAGTTGCAAGGTCAATGGGATACAACGAGAAGGACCTTGCATTAGTTTCTTTTCAATCAGTTTCTAAGGGTAAATTTCTTTTTATATGACCTGATGTGTCATGATACACCAGTAGTAATTGACTTTTGTTTTTAGCATGATATTATGGAGAATGTGGAAAGAGGGGTGGTTACATGGATACTATTGGCTTCTCGTCTGAAGTGAGAGAACAAATCTGCAATATGGCATCAATGAATCTTTGTTCAAATATTTCTGGCCAGATTCTTTCAAGTCTGGTCATGAACCCTCCAAATATGAACATTATTGTTATTGATGCAATATCGAATATATTTCGGATTTATGATTTTACACAAATGTTAATTTTATATAAGAATAGATTCTCTATGTGATTTCAAGAAAAAAAATAAATTTCCATGGAACTCTAGGTAGGAGATGAATCCTATGAATCTTAGTGTGTAGAGAAGGATGGAATTCTTCAATCCTTAACAAGGAATGGAAAGGTCAGCATTAATTAACCTTTCGTTTATATTTCATCCTGGCCGACTTTGGAGAAACTGTTACATGTATCTTTTGCATCAGAATTCCAAAGTTGGTATTTGTATTTGTCATCCTTTGATACTTCGCTTCAATTCTTATATCATCCTTATTTTATACATGCTCTATAGGATGCATTTAACAGCTTAGAAGGTGTTATATGCAAAATAAACATAGGCATCAATGTATATCTTCCCTCGTCTTGACATTCCTCGGAAGGTAATTGAAGCTACAAAGGTGGCCCATGATGCATTCTTGCTTGACACTACTGAAATTGTAGTAGTTCCAAGAACTGGATTTGGGTAGGTGCACATATATTCTTTCGCTATAAAATGAATGTTTTTTAATCTCCAAAATAACATAACTTGGTAATTTCATAGCATGCAAGAATATCCTAAATATTAACCTACAATTTTATTACATTACACATGTAGTAGATATTGAACCATGGATGATTATTGAGCCCTAATTATAATGAACTGCAGGCAAGCATGATGTAAACATTAATGATAATTGGCCAAAGGAGTATTTTCGAAACATGCCTAATGCAAAGCGCAAAGCTGGGAAGATCTAAAAAGAGTGCCCAAAGAAGAAAGCTTTTGTATATAGCATAGAACAAGGCATCATCTAAAAGTCTCTCTTATAGTCCCAACTTAGAGAGTTTCTTCACACAACAATTTGTAGTAGAAGCACTATTGTAGTTTGTTTTTGTTAGAATGTATGGTGATGTTTGTCGTGGTTGACATACATACTATTTGTATTTTTTTACTTTGTATACTTTTGATGACATTTTATAAAGATCAACTTTTGGAATATGTTGTTTGTTATTTTATACTAAGTTGACAACTTTTGTTAATTTAATGGAGCACTTGGAAGTTGATTTATGGAATATATAAAAAATCTTGCACCATTTATTATATGCTTCAATGGCTATACAAGGAATCTTAATCTTCAAATTTTTTTATTCAAACTAAAAATTGGAATGTGAAACTGAAATTAAAAAAATACACAGGAACATTAATTAAGCGTTTCAAAACTCACCATAGGAAAAATACAAAAGTGTTGCAAATTACATTTAGGAACGAGCGTAAAGCGTTTCAAAATGGCATTTAGAAACATTTCGAAGGTGTTACAAAAATAATTTAGGAACACATTATGTGTGTTCTAAAATCTAATTTTAGGCACATTTGATAACCGTTCCAGACTAAATTTAGGAACACTTTATAATCGTTCCAAAAATTGCAACGCCACTTTTAGGAACAATTTTGATATGTTCCTAAAAATATTAGGAACATACAAAAACTGTTCCTAAATGCCATTTTTGGTGTAGTGGATATAAACCACAAAGTGCAATATCCAGCTCAACAGAGAGAAAGAGAGTCACAAGTAATATAGTTATACAATCTCAAAATAATATCACAAACATAAGTAGCAAGCTGGAGACAAAGTCCAGTCAAAACCTACTCTAACTGAGCTATAGCTAATGTCTCCTCAGCCGGGGCTAATCCCTGCTGAACCAGGGCCTCCAAGTTAATACCCACTACGTCATGTGGACCATAGTAAGTACAACAGTCCTCCTCACCGTCATTTGTAATATTTTGTCAACATATCCAGTCAGGATGGAACGAGCACAATCAACTAACAACAGTTCACAAGATAGGATAAAAGCTACAAGACCGTAAATAGAGAGTATATACAAGAGAAATAGAAATCTACATGTAAGTAAGGTAAGCTGTAAACTAGAGCTAAAACAAGGCAAGTAAAACTGATCATGGCATGTACAAAAATCAAGAATCATCTATCTAGGTGTGTGAGTACTAGCTTCGATATATGGCCGGCTTGGGTCTGAACAAGGTCTAATGATCTAGCCAATCATACGTGGAGTGTAGGATTGGCATTCATAAGGTCTACAAGAATAAACACGACAGATAATGACCACACATTTACACTAGTACTCCCCGCCCCCGACTGGTAGAGTGGATTCAAACAAGATACGTCACGATATGGGATTCTACAGGAAGGAAGCAAGTCTCCTCGAGAATCGGTGTCCATATACTGCACAAAAACTACAAGGGGCTTGCACAAGATATACCAAGATAACAAGAAATAATATCTCATGTCGGGATCCATGAATACAAATCTGTGTGACCAATGTGTCAAGAACAACTATATCTACACTAAGTACATGAATTATAACAGTTATCATAAATTGGAAAAATTATCAGAGAATGTACTCGCCTGAGCTGTGATGAAATATGTCAACTGAGTCCAATATAGTGCCTCTAGGACCTACAGATGGAATGTTGTATCAATATAATGTTCTGGAAGTAAAAGCAAGTCAAACTAAGTCATACTAAGTCAAAATAAGTCAAACTAGGTCAATCTAAGTCAAAGTAAGTCAAACTAGGTCCATCTAAGTCAAAGGCTGACTTACAGTTGACTTTTGGTCAACTGGTCAACTCTGGTCAATCCTTGGTCAATTCTAGGTCAAACTTGACTAACGTTGACTAACAGTTGACTTTGGATCAACTGATCAACTCTGGCCAAGTTCTAGTCAATTCTAGGCTACGGTTGACTTTTGGTCAAAATAGTCAACTGTGGTCAACCGAGGTCAAAACTAGTCTAAGTCTACTATTCCTAAACATTACCAACCATAATATCCTAATTATAACTATCTATTCTACTATATAATAGGAAAACTTGGATGGTGAAATTTTTAAATTCCGAAAATACCCTTACATGTCTATACTAATTAAAAATTGTTCATTAATTTTAATAAAGATAACTTAATAATTACGAAGACTACCCTTTGGTCTTCCTAAGTTAATTAAAAGAATGTTAAAATACGTACAAGGCACGTGCACATATGCTAGTATCTTAAAGTAGTAAACTCATATATTATAAAATAGGTATTATTCTAACAAATCCTCTTACCCTTTCCAAGGTAAACCCTTACCTTAGCCTCTAACTCCGACTCTAAACCTCTCCACCTTCATTCTAAGTTTTTCTCCACTCTCTAATACGGTATTTTAACCTTTCTCCTAGTATTTTGATACCGTATCATGGTATCCTGATATCTTAAAAGTCAAAAAGGTATATCCCGTATTACCTTAAGGTAAATGGGTAACATGAGATACCAATTTGGTATCCTTAGAATACCACACCATCTAAACTCTAACTAGATCTCTAAACTTAACTAAGATACAATACTAACATCAAACTAACTTAACCACTATCTACCTATAACTAACACTATCAAACTCTAACCTCTAACTCATTATCCAACTATCTTGCTAACTTATCTCATATTCTAACTTCTAACATGAAAAGCCATACTACCAAAACACTCACACACCTAACCAACTAACCCCCAATCAATACACAAGAATGGGGTGGTAGATGGCTGCCTATAGCAGCCACCAAGCTGCTGTTACTGCTGCTAATAGCAGCATTAAGTTGTTGTTGCTGCTGCATAAATGCAGCTCTCAGCTGCTGCTGTTGCTCCCTATTTGGGACAGCAAGGGGGGCTACTATTATCCCAGTTTGGGACAGCAAGGGGGCTACTGCTGTTGGCAGTCCATGAGAGGGGGGGGGTTGGCTGCTACTGCAGTCCACCCTCCTCTCATTCCCCTTCTCTTCAATCCACACAAACCCAATTCTTCTTCACCAAATACAACACTATACTACACCATAACAACTACACTACCACCAACACTAAAACACAAATAAACACCAACTCTCACAACTCTAAAACAGTCCTAGAACATAAAAAGAACAACACATGATATATAATGCATATACAATAGAGAATGAAAGATGATACATGCTACCAACTCATGTATCATCACAACCACACTACCAAATCCTCAACACACACACACCACTCTCTAATACATAACAATATAAAAATAGATTAAAATTACTACACAAACATTTACACAAACACAAGGGGGACTCCTAATTAGGAATCTACCAATAGGACACTAGCCTACAAGTCTACTTCCTCCATGGGACTCCAAATGGCCTCAAACTCGAATCGATTGGTCTCTCTAACAAGGGGGTGGATCCTATGGATTCCAAATTACATAAACTACAAGGAAACATGGTTTAGAGAAAGGATTGATACCTATTAGGAGTGAATACTAATGAAAAGCTCTCTGACACGTCTCCGATACGAAGATCCTCATAGAAAGGACACTTCCACCTTGCACTTTTCTCCCAAACCTTGGTAGCACCCTCCCTTGAAGATATAGAAAGGATTATTGGAAGAAAATATGGAGAAATAAGGTAATTTGAAGATCAATCAAAGGGAACTCTCCAATTTGGGGAAGAACACCAAAATAGGAAGAAGGAGGCTATGTGTGAGAAATTTTGGAAAGAAAGGAAGGGTAGGGTTGGCAGTCCACTATGGAGGGTTTGGGGCCAAGGGGAAATGTCTAAGTTGCCCCTAAAACATCCTTCTTTGATCAACCAACCAAGTGCAAGAGGTTGGGGGCAAAAAGGTCAAGTTTAAGTCAATAATCTAACCATTCTAATCAAGTAGAATTTGACTAATCTCACCAACCTAATTGGTATGGTTTGTGGGCCATGTCTAACTTAAGTTTGGGTCCCATCTAGAGTCTAAGCTACCCGGATCACTAACACAGTCGGAACGAGACGAAACTTAAATCCGACTAAACAAATCCAATAAAAACATTATTAAAAATATAAAATTTCTAAAATGTTGAAAAATAAAAATGACCAAAATACTCTCAATGGTAAAAATTGGGAGTGACAAGAAAATCGTGTCTCTGGTCTTCATCGTCTCATCATAGGTAAGCGGATCTGCTTCCACATGATAGATGACGAAGTTATTTCTGAAGTCCTTCGGCCTCCTCACACGCTTAGCTGACGGCTCAGCTAGTTCTGGTTCAACCGTTGTTTCAACAACATCTTCTTGGACTATATCCTCATTGAAAACTTTAGTTTCTTACGCACCCTCATTGTTCTTCGGAATATCCGCAAGAACAATATTCTTGTGCCTTGCAAATTTGTCTTCAAAATATTCTGCGTCGCGAGATTCAATGATATGATTTGTTTCAATATCAAGAAATCTTCGAGCATCACTCTTATCGGCATAATCCAAAAAGATAGTTTTTGTAGTCCTTGTCCCAAGCTTCTGAATCTTCAGATCTGGAAGTTTCATATATGCCAGACACCACCATACTCGAATGACATTCCAGTTAGGTCTGACCTTGAACCAGAGTTCATGAGGAGTAATGTCTGAAGTTGCATGAGGTACTCTATTTAGAATAAAAGTGGTCGTCAATACAGCTTCTCCCCAGTAGCACTTTGGAAGACCCGCAGTCAACAGCATTGAGTTTATCATTTCTGTCAACGTTCTGTTCTTCCTCTCTGCTACTCCGTTTGATTGAGGAGAGTACGAAGCCGTAGTCTCGTTGACAATTCTATGTACTTTGCAGAACGATGGGAATTCGTGAGACCTATACTCTCCACCTCGATCACTTCTTATTCTCTTGAGTTGTTGTCCAGTCTGTCGTTCAGTTTCGGCCTTGAACTCTTTGAACTTCTCGAATGCTTCGTCTTTAGCCTTCAGCAAGTAGACGCATACTTTGAGAAGTCATCGATAAAGATTATGAAATACTTCATCCCGGCCTTTGTAGAGAACTATTTGAAGTCACAGATATCGGAGTATACCAACTCCAGAATATCTGTATTTCGATTAACCCGAGAAAATGGTTTTCTTGTGATCTTCGTTTGAGCACAAACTTCTCATTTCTCTACCTTATCCCTACACTTGGAGATAAGACCTAGACTAGACATTTTGTTTTTTCTTTTACAATGAACATGCCCTAGTCTATTATGCCACAACTCAAGAGTATAAGCAGAATGAGTGATTGCATTAAATACATTGGACTGATTTACGACCTGAATTTTGAACATTCCTTCAGTATAAAAACTTTTTTGAAATATGTTCCCTTAATGGACAATACCATCTGACCAGCATTAATATCCATCCTGAGGCCTGTATTGCAGAGTAGGCCTTCTGAGATCAGGTTCTTTGTAATAGCAGGTATATGCTTCACACCTTGAAGCGTCAGAGACATCCTCGAAGTCAGCTTCAAAACCACCGTCCCTATCCCGAGCACTTCAGCTTGTGCCTTGTTTGCCACCATAACCACTTCAGAAGTTGGTGTATCGGTGGTAAACCACTCCTTGCTGGAGCAGACATGGCAGGTGGCTCCAGTATCTACCCACCAGTCAGAGTCAACCCCTACCGCAGTGACCTACGCAATCATTGCAACAACGTCAGTGATCATAGAAACCTTGCTAGGCTCACCTTGCTCTGATTGCTTGGTCTTCGCTTTGCATTCACTCTTGAAGTGGCCCTTCTTGCCGCACTTGAAACAAGACATATGAGACTTTTCCTTCTTTTGCTTGAAGGAGGTCCCCTTCACTTTCAGATTGTTGGGGTCCTTCTTCTTGCTGTAGGAAGCTGCATGCTTTCCCCTTGGTTCCTTGGTGTGAACCAAATTGGCGTTGGCCAATTGTTTGGATAGTGCGTCCACCTTCAGTTGAGCCCTTATTTGGTCCTCAACATAGACTTCCTGCAGAAGATCTTCCAAACTGATTTCCAACTTCTTCCTATGCATGTTTGCATAGAACTTGCTCCACCCACCGTGGAGCTTAGAGACGATCCCTCCAACAACAAACTTGTCGGGGAGGGATATCGCCTCGTCTTCCAACTTCTATCGCAGCTTCATGAACTCCTTCACCTGCGGCAGCATTGGCTTCTCGTCTTCAAAGAACCACTTATGATATTTTTCAACTAAAAATATCTTGTTTCGGTTCTTATCATCTTCGTACAATTTCTCCAAAGACTCCCAAATCTCTCTGGCAACAGTCTTCTTTAAATATGATTCTGCAAGGGAATCTTCCATAGCATTTAGGATCATAGGCCTATAAATGTTAGTGTCCCTTCTCCACTTGACATGGTTCTTAGTAGCTGCAGAAATTGCGGCTGCAGATCCAGTTTCTGGAATAGTAGGTTCCTCCTCAAAAAGTACGTGATCAACATCAGAAAACTGAATATTTAGGCTAACCTTCCTTTTCCAGATTTGATAGTGCTCACCATCAAATTGTTCTAACTTTGTGAAGTTAGGATTGACTAGCGAAGCACGAAAGTTTTCCATCGATGGTATCAAGCTTTGACATTGTTAGTCACGGGGCGTAATTTTCGATAGAAAACTAAGAAATTAAACGACTGTAAAAATAACGTTTCGATGCAACACTTCAAAGAAGGTTCACAACAGAGATCCTTGGAGGATTCTGGATTACGAAAATCTAAAATAATTTCGTAACAGCATCAAACGAATGTAGTACTTCTAAAAAGAAGTTACTAAACGAATTGCTAGCAGCAGCAGCGATGACAGGCGATGGATAGAAGAACAGCCTGCTGGGGTGAATGATCATCGGCGCTCAAAGCTTGATTCACCCCCACACGAAAAGCTTCAAGGAACCAGCAAGTTCGACAGAAAACTTTGGAACACTCCGCTCTTCTGACTCCTCGGATGGCAGCGGACTCCTGCGCTAAGTGGCACTGGTGCTCTGCTTCTCTTCTCTCTCAAACTATGTGGGAATTCGTAAGGAATTGTGTTAAGAAACACTTGTGTTCTCTGTGTACTGAGAGAAAGAGAGCAGAGAAGCTTTTATAGCCCCGCTCTGTAACTGCCCAGTTAGCTACATGTTCGAGATATGGGAAGAAACCGTCTCGAACATGTTGTAACCTCCAATCGTGCACATACACGATCTGAGTTAATTGGCGCACAGCACGCGCCACCTGCACAATACGCGTACAGCGCCAACTGCTCCACGTGCGCACCGTGCATACAACGTCAACAGCGCAACCTGTGCACCACGCGCAACACGCGCTTCGCACACATAGCGCCACTAGCACAACCTACGCAACGCACGCACAGTGCCATCAGCACAACGCGCGCACCACACGAACCTGCGCCACACGCTCAACCTGCGTACCGCACGCACCGTGCGCCAACCGTCGTGCAAACTTCAGCGCCAACTGCTGTACCATCTGGCTGCGCGATCGGGCAGCACGAACTGGCGTGCGAACGGCTACGCAAGAGGCTCGTGCAACTTAAGGGCATAGCGCGCAACTTTAGCGCACTATGCGCCTAGCGACAATGTTGACGTGCTCGGGATGTGGGAAGAAACCGCCCAGTTAGCAACATGCTCGGAATGTGGGAAGAAACCGTCCCGAACATGCTGTAACTACTCAATCGTGCACAGACACGATCTGAGTAAAATGGCGCACAGCGCGTGCCACCTGCGCAATACCTGCATAGTGCCAACTGCGCCAGGCGCATAGTTTTTAATTTGTAAATTTTAATTTTTAGTTTTTAGTTTTAAAATTTTAATTTCTATTTTTAGTTTTTGATTTTTGATTTTTAATTTTTAATTTTTAATTTTTAAATTTTAATTTTATATTTTATTTTTAGTTTTTTTTTATTTTAGTTTTTTAGTTTTATTTTTTACTTTTTACTTTTGAATTTTAAATTTTTAGTTTTTATTTTTTTATTTTTTAGTTTTAAATTTTAATTTAGTTTTTAGTTTTTAATTTATAATTTTAATTTAGTTTTTAATTTTTAGTTTTATATTTTAAGTTTGAATTTTGAATTTTGAATTTATTATTTTTATTTGTTAATTGTTATTTGTTATTTGTTATTTTTTAATTACTATGCAAAACATGTACTTGTATTTGTTTTACTTTCTTTTTTGGGGAGATTACGTTTTAAAAAGAAACCTATTTGAGGATATTACATTGCCAGTTTTTGAAGTTACTCGTTATTTAAATTTTGTTATTTCTTTCTTTCAAATCTTATTTTCGGTGTTAATAATGTTAAGAAGATCTTTTTCATAATATTAATTTTAATGTTAGTATCATTAATCTAAATTGAAAAAATATGAAATTAAATACTAAGTATGGAGAGCGACAAAATTTTAATTATCATTAATATTTGTACATGGAGTAATTTGAAATTTTGGGGCATCGCACAGGTATTACCTAGTTTATTAGCTAATTTGGAGTCCCCTATATTATTAGTTAATAGATAATATCTAATAGTTAAACTATTAGTTAGAAAGGATGGGTTGTAGGCTTATATAGTTCACCTGCTGCTTTCGGATTGCACATGAACCAAAGGTTTGGTCTTTGGTACAAGTTGGAGGAACACAACAGCATTCTGATCACCAAGCTACGGAGGACGACAAATCCACTTGAGTTAACGGATGTGAAAGGGCGTAGGCGACGATGATGGGTTGTTGGTGGAGGTAGCTGGAACCTGTGATGTAACTTGTAAGCTGAGAATAATTATTTGTTCATGGAGAACTTTGAGGGTCTTCTTGGATTGAAAAAATAAATAATATATATATATATATATATATATATATATATATATATATATATATATATATATAATATGCGGAGCAACAACAACTTTTCGGTCATATTTAAAGTCATGCTTAAATATCGCGAGCAAGCCAAAAATCGCATAGAGAGAATCATGAAGGATGGAGAATCGACAAGTCTCTGGCTAGATCCATGGATTAAAAATCGAAGTTTGGCAGAGATTAGAGAGGCGGATGCCACCATCAGACCGAACAACGAAGATCGGGTTAGCCTGATCCTGGAGCGGGGAACTTGGAGGCCAGAGAGACATGTCGGAACTCGTCGACTTGGAGCAGACAATATAGCGGATATACAGCACACTCAGGTGGATACCGACCTATGGGCGGATAGCTGGAGATGGTTAAGCACTAAGACGGGGGGCTTTGAGCACAAAGTGGTATATGACAGTCTCCGAGCTACATTTCCGAAGATGGTTCATGGGGAATTTATTTGGCACAAAGGAGTCTCCCGCAAGTTCCAGCTTTGTATGTACAAGATGATACTTAGAAGATTGTTGACAAAAGATAGATTATTGCGCTTTGGTGTGCATGTAGCGGATAATAGATGCGTGCTCTGTATGGATCACGAGGAGAGTATCCAGCATGTATACTTTACTTGCCCTGTGGTATGGGAAATATGGCAAGTACAATGTGGACGGCTACAAATCCAAGCAGGTAATCACAAGGAGATGGAACAAATTTTTGGTCTTCTTAACAGTGCTAAAAGAAGAGGTAGTGGATGGTTCTCGGAAGCTCGGATTAGATTAACGGCGGCAGTTTGGCATGTTTGGAGAGAGCGGAACAAGCGGATATTCGAGAACTTGTATACTTCTGTAAATGGCATCATACACAATATTGAGTATGATGTTCAAGTGCTTGTAACTAGGCACGCCTAATTGGCTGTCCTCCTTTTATTTTTATGAATACAATTACCTTCTTCAAAATATATATATATATATATATATATATATATATATATATATATATATATATATATATATATATATATATATATTTGTTTGGATTGAATGAAGAGCTAGTGAAATGTGTTTAATAACTTTTGTTGGAATTATTCAATAATTAAGAGGCCACACATGTAAAATTAATTGTGTTTGGGCTATCTAAATAATTAAGCCAAGTTAAAGTGGTCTATTTGGAAATTGGCTTAATGGTATAATTGTCATGAAATTAATTTGTAGATACCGGAGATAATTCTAATTTGATGAGGGGCCAAATTAGAAATATCAAAACATATAAATATATGTATTCATTAGGGTTATGATCCCCAACTTATACGGCCACCAAAAGAGATGTTTTCTCTTATATATATATATATATATATATATATATATATATATATATATATATATATATATATATATATATGTGTGTGTGTGTGTGTGTGTGTGTGTGTGTGTATATTTGTTTGGATTGAATGAAGAGCTAGTGAGATGTGTTTAATAACTTTTGTTGGAATTATTCAATATTTAAGGGGCCACACATGTAAAATTAATTGTGTTTGGGCTATCTAAATAATTAAGCCAAGTTAAAGTGGTCTATTTGGAAATTGGCTTAAGGGTATAATTGTCATGGAATTAATGTGTAGATACCGGAGATAATTCTAATTTGATGAGAGGCCAAATTAGAAATATCAAAACATATAAATATATGTATTCATTAGGGTTATGATCCCCAACTTATACGGCCACCAAAAGAGATGTTTTCTCTTTTTTCTCTTCTGCATCCCATCAACAGAAAGAGAGGGACAAAGGATTCGGATTCTTCTTTGTCATTAAGGGTCGTAGCAAGTTGGAAGATCGAACCCAATAAAGAGACGTTCGCTTCAAGATCCATCAAGTCTAGCAATGGATTCAGGTACGCTTCTGCAATTTAATTTATGTTCTTCATCTCATGAATCGACAGGGCACAATAAAATTTCTAATAAGTGGTATCAGAGCCTTCAGGTTTGATTTATGAGGTTGAAGTTTCAGAATCAATTTTTTGTTATTGTTCAGAAATCATAGATCCTTCATTCTAATTTAAATTTAGGGTTCCAATGCTTCATAAAATAATAGTTATGATACACGAATATTAGATCTACAGTTTCTCAATAACTGATTTCTTGATACACGAATAAAATTTTGTTCCGGCCAGATCATGATGGACATGTATCCAAACGATACATCCATAATTAATGGACTAGCTAGGATGGCACTTATGTTTGTGTTGTTTGATCAAAATTGTTGGCAGTACTACACATGGTGGATTATAATTTATGGTCGAATATAATTTATATATTTTCTTAGTGTTGTACTAGATGGCTAACTAAAGAGAACAACTATTGGGATCTTGTCTTCTACTTCTGAGTTGTTTCCGTACATAAACAACTGTTCCAACATGTTTGCACATCATAATTTATTTATTTTATTTTTTGCATACATGGTTCTCCATTGCTTACAAGTACATTGATTTGCTGTCAATCCTTCGTTGATTTGATCGCCATATTAAGAAAATCTTGATATAATTCATAATTTATGTACAGTAATGATCTCTCAGTTCATGCTTAAATATTAGATATGGACGCATGTTATAATGACCGTAGAAATTCTCCATTATATTAAATATGCATGAATATGCTTATTGCTGGACATGTGATAATATATAATGTTGGTTAGATTCCAATTACTCATGCTGATAGATATTTGGTGTTACTCAATTTAGAGTGTTTTCCAATCTAAGTTGATCATTGGAGGACAAATTGGAATCAAATATAGACAATTTTATATTTGGAATAAATTTAGTTTCCAATAAATTTATGTCCTAAGTCATATATTTGATGTAATCTATTGACGTACATATCTTCAGTATATTATTTTAATATAATCTCCATGGGTTATTTGAAACAATCTATTGGTCCATATCTTCAGTAAAATATTACGTGAATTTTATTATGTTGACAATGCTCAGTTTAGTCAAATTAAGAATATTTGTTTGAATCATGTAAAGAGATTCACATGCTTATGATTATCTTATTTGAGTTGTAATATTTTAATTATATATGTACATAAAGTTTTGGACATGATTCGGTTTTGTAAAATGTAGTCAACATTCAAATTTTTTTGGTGCCTTTTGTGACTAGCAATAGTCGTCTAATATTCTAAATAGACCCATTGAAACAAGATGTCGCCAAAGTGACCTCTCTTGCATAGATAGTCTATGAGGGATGTTAGATATTTGTGTGTGTAAATTCATGCGAATATTAGCCGGTCCAAAGGAAGGTTATGTCATAGTTTGAAAAAAAAATAATTTATAAACAATAAATAAATTCTTTCTACAAAGAATTAATTCCCATGTATTTATATATATATATATATATATATATATATATATATATATATATATATATATATATATATCTATAGATTTTCTATTTTTTTATAAATAGAAATACCAACTTATAAGTTTAACCCCCCAACTTTTATTTTTGCATTATGCATAATAAACCCTTTTACATCCAAACCCTCCAACCAACTTTGCAATTTCAATTTTTAATGGGACACTTGTCATTAGATGGTGGTTGGGAAGTTTCATGAAATGCCATGTGTCATTCATGGAGGGAATGGAGGAAAGAAAGAAAAAGAATATCAACACCCCCCCTCTCCATTACTTGCCCCCCCCCCCCCCCCCCCCCCCCCCCCCCCCCCCTTCACTCTCTCTCTCCTCCCTTCAACTTCTTCTTCTTCTTCCTCCAACTTCTTTTCTTCTCCAAAATTATTTCCCAAGAAGAAACTTAGGTATAATTTCCTTTACTTTTCTTTCCCTTCTCTTTTCCCTTTTCTAAACATCTTTCCTTAGTTGATCCTAATTTGATTTTATATATATGTTGTGATTCTAAATTCTAGGATTATTTTGGAGGGATTTAAATTTGTTATAAGTTCACTCCCAAGTCAAGGCAAGCTCTCTACCATCCTTCAACCTCTTATTTTATTCTATGAATTTTTATATTTCAAGATTTATATTTTAGTTGTTTCTAGTGGCATTGGTGCATGTTTAAGGTTGTGGAAAATCTTTTGGTTGTGTCAAGAAGAAATTAATTGTAGCAAAATTTTGAACATCATAGTATGGACATATATTGATATATACTCACATGCAAGACTACATAATCTACAATATGTGGAACTTGTGGTAGGTTAAATTAGGATTTTTTTTCCCTCAAGCAAGTAGTGTACTTGTATAAAATTATTTTGAATGGTATCAATATAATTTTTAGTAGAGAACTTCAATATTTTCTATGTCCATGATTTATATCATTCCAACATAGAGCCTTTGTGAATTGACAATATATATTTATTGAATATCCAAGACTAAAGGTTATGATAGAAAAGACTTACAACATACCTATGAATATATATATATATATATATATATATATATATATATATATATATATATATATATATATATATATATATATATATACATATATACATATAACGTGTGAGTTAGAGATGTATAAAGACACAAATCTTTATTTTCGCTATTTAAGTTGTATCTTTTAACAAAGTCTCCGTTTATATTAAATATGAATGTGATTCTTAGCTTGTTCAAGTAATAATAGGATTATTAAGTTATGAATGCACAACTTGTCGATTATCGAACCACATTATCCCCTATGTTTACATAAACCCTTTTTATTGGTAAAGAGTTTGTTATTTAAAATCCTTAATTTCCATGTCAACGAACATTATTGAATAGAGATATTCTAACCTTTGTTGTTGACTTGAAAATGAAAGTTAGAACCTATACTTGTTGAAATTATTCATTCTTGTGTATGATTGTAAGTTACTTTCTTTGTTAATTGAATATATTGCGTGGTTTCGGTGTTGAGGGTTGCTCCACCGAAGGGGTCGGCGTACCCGGGTTTTATTATGCCATTTGTGCTCATTGTAGAATTTTCGATTCAAGAAAAACAAAGAAAACTCTGCCGAAAATTCTTAGAAATTTTAGAGTTAGCTAAATTACAAAGTTTTAGGTTCTCCTCCTTTCCCCATTTATATATTCTATCATGTGATTCCATCACATGATGATAAGTTGCAGTTAGAGCTCGATATAATTAAATAGATCATTTAGAGTAGTTGCATCGGGATGGGGAAGAAAACTAGTTGGATCACACCATCGAATTCATTGCAATACTACTTGTTTAAAACTGATCAGTTCCTTTTTCCGGCACTCATTTGGCCAGACGGGTCTGTCGGGGTGTGGCTTAGCGCACTTCCTGTTTCATATTTTCTGTATCCATTGGATTCTGAATCTCCGAATTCGGCTCTGTAATATCCAATGTAGCTTGTTCCGATATTCTTGAAAAATTCTAAGTCATACGACAATTGTTTTAACACTTGATTCTGGGAAACCGGAAAATGATTCAGGTGTTATTAGTTATATCGCATAAATATGTGATGCTTAATACTAATGGGACGGATAAAGTCTAAGCACCGCCCATTTAGTATAATCATAATCCCGGGCAAATGGGATTATTGCCGAGATACTAGGTGTGTGTGATCCAAAGGGTTTCTCTAAACAATGCATTTTCATTAAGCCTAGTATTGGCTCTATTAGTTTTAATTACCTCTTCAGACCTTACTCGACTCTGGCACCTGACTGTATCATTTACTCTAGTTGATGCTCAAGATATTTGGGTGAATGTCTTCTATTTTATATTTTGGCATCATTATTCTCCTTGCCTTACTTTCTTTCCTTGACCGAGAGCTTTCTCGTCGTATTGACGACCTAGTTTTGTTCACTAGGTGTGGAGGAGATTCCAGATGATCAGTATGCTGAAAAGGATCTCTACGAGTGACTGCATCCTTGAAAGACTTTTGTTAATGATAAGATTTAGTATTGGATATGACTTGTATAATTAATAATAAGACGTAGTAGTGGATATGTGATGTATAATTATGGAACTCTTGGAAGTGAAAGTAGTAACATTTTGGATAATGACATTTTGGAAGTGAATTAGTTAGTTATTTTTCCTGTACCTATATTTTATCTCTGACCTTACAGGCGACAATCGCAAGTACGGCACGTGTTGTATCGTATAAGTGCGTAGCCTGGAGATGTACCACGCTCCAAATTTATATTTATGGAAGTCGAGGCGTGACACGTCTTTTAGTGGTGACCCATGCAGGTCTAGTTATAAGGGATAGGATATAGGTTTAGGGGCTTGATACTGGTTGTACATGAATATCTTGGACTTATCGGATTTACCTAGGAGAGGAAGAATGATAAACATGAAAGTTTAGTGAACGATTAAAGATGCATTTTACTAAATTTCAAGAATCTTGTGGCTAAAGTTATTAATATTGATTCATTCTTTTGATTTGGAGTTACTTATATGAGGATTCATGGATGCAGGAATGGGACGATTCCTACGATCTATTTGCTGGGATGGTAGTGACCGCACCATGTATGGGTATGGACAGGGAGCTAGGAAGAGCTGGAACGTTCCTAATTGGCTTGACCTTCCAGTGTGTGGGCTCTACTATAGATTCCTACGCCCAGTCATTAGAAGGTCGAGGATGGAGCTGAGGTGTACCATGAATCGGAAGTACATTTTTGGTATTTCCTTAGGGATAATGTGCGAGCACACCTTGAGATTACCAATTACAAGGAGACTATGGAGGAATGGATTGATGATAACCCTTATGTGACTATCCTTACGGTAGAGGACGATATTTGGCTGAAGCAAGGATGTTGGTGAAGAAGAAGGGGTCCTTGCTCTACTGTACCATATTTTGTTAAGCAGCAGACTTGTGGATATATGTATGTATAGGGTTAGAGCCTAGGAGGGGCCATCTTTTGTCTGTCGTATTTTATTTTGTTTCACGACAGATATGTATATATATATATATATATATATATATATATATATATATATATATTATATATATATATATATATTATATATATATATATAGTTTTGTATGATGATAGAAGATTAGTTAGTGCTAATCTTGTATATATATGACCCTTATGGAAGCATATTGTACTTTATATCCTTCTGAAATGAATGAAAATATGCTCCTTTTGTATCTATCTGATTTACAATTGATCTTAGTTTTGCAAATTTTTCTTCCTCATGTAGTAGTTTATTCACCCACCTACCTTTCATCCTCATGTTAAAAATTTTATATTCTTAATATTCAGGATCATGTCTACATCACCAGATCCTAACACACTAGCAACCGCATCAGCTACCTCTGAGTCACGGAATACCGATGTCCTTGAACTCTTCAAACAATTCATGGAGACCAATGCCCAACAGGTTCAGATAGCTCAAGCCACTTCAGCAAGACTTTTTGAAAGACTTGAGGTTCCCAAAGCCCCAATGACCGGGGATCTTTCAAATTTTTGAAAGGTCAACCCTCCAGAATTTAAGGGAACTGAAACCCCATTAGAAGCAGCCCAATGGTTGAGGAGCACCGAAGGATTGTTGAAAGGTGCCAAAGTCGTGCCAGAGGACGTAATGTCTTTAGTAAGAATTCAACTAAAGGACGTGGCCGAGTACTGGTGGAGTTCAATACATCCAGAAGAATCCAATGAAACGGTGCTTTGGGAAGAATTCAAGAAAAGGTTTGAAGAAAGATTCTTTCCCATGAGCACCAAGCTGGAGCTTGAAAGGAAGTTCACTTACTTAAAGCAGAACAAGAGTTCGGTAGATGAGTATTCAGCAGAATTCACGAGGCTCAGCAGATTTGCCCCGTACCTGGTACCCGACGAAGATAAGAAGATAAGCCGATTTCGGGAAGGACTAAATAACCAATTGAAGATGAGTGTAGCACCATACGCATGCACCACTTATGTGCAGGTAGTAGAGGCTGCCAGGGACCAGGAACGAATACGAAATGACGAGGATAATGCCAAGTCAGGGGGACAGAAGCGAAACCTGGAGGCTATCACTGTCCAGCCAAGGAATCAGGGACAAGCTCAGCAGAAGCAGTTCTAAACCGAAAAAAATAAGAATCGCCATAGTTGTAATTACTGCGGGAAGCCAGGACACACGATAAATGATTGCAGGAGGCTTCAAGGTAGATGCCTCAGATGTGGCTCATTTGAACATCAAATACGTCAATGTCCTCGTCAAACCATCAACAATATAAATGGACCAAGGAATACTAACCAAGGTGGGCCCAGACAGCAAATACAAGGAAATCAACAGAGGCCAGCATTACCACCTCAAGCACACCAGTTCCATCAGACGCAGAATGCGGGTCCAAATAACTATAACAAAAAAAAGAAGAAGCATGGACATGCCTTCATGGTGAATGTTAAAGAAGCAGTGATGGCTGGAGACGTGGTGTCAGGTACTATACTTGCATCATCTAGTCCTGCATCTGTCTTATTTGATTCTGGAGCTACACATTCCCTTATATCAGCATCTTTTGTATCTAAATATGATATATTAACTCAACCCCTGATCAAAAAGTTAAGAATCCTTACCGGTAATGGGGTGGTAGAAGTAAGCCGGATATGTCGAAGCTGTCCCATCAAAATGGAAGGAGGAAGCTTCCAAGCCAAATTGTTAGTTTTTCCCATGAACAATTATGATGTAGTGTTTGGAATGGATTGGTTGATCTCAACATCTGCAATTATAGATTGTAGCCAAGGAAAAGTTCAATTTTCCTTATCCGATAGCGAAATATATGAATTCGTGAGAGGTCAGAAAGAATTTGATGAAGAAGAATTAGAAAGATTTGAACAAACATCAGGAAGAAATTTCCAGCATCAAGAAGTAATTGAATGGCCCAAGGTCATAGCCGAATTCAAAGATGTGTTCCCTGATAAATTACCTGGCATACCCCCTGATAGAGCTGTAGAATTTTATATTGATTTGATTCCAGGTTCTCCACCTATTGCAAAGAAGGTTTATCCCATGACTAAGGAAGAACTAGCTGAATTAAGTAAACAAATTAAGGAGTTATTGGCTAAAGAATTTATTAGACCTAGTGGATCTCCTTGGAGAGCACCTGTGTTATTCATGAAAAAGAAGGATGAGAGTCTAAGGCTGGTGATTGATTATAGAGCACTAAATGAAGTAACTATTAAGAACAAATATCCATTACCAAGGATTGATGAGTTGTTTGACCAACTCGGAGGAGCAACTGTATTTTCAAAAATAGATCTCAGATCAGGGTATCATCAGGTCAAAGTCAGAAAGGAAGATATACCGAAGACTGCCTTCAGGACCCGTTATGGACACTATGAGTTTCAAGTTATGCCTTTCGGGCTAACTAATGCTCCGGCTATATTTATGGATCTGATGAATAGAGTATTTTATAGATACTTGGACAAATTTGTAATAGTGTTTATTGATAATATATTAGTCTATTCAAATAATGAGAAGGAACGCGAAGAACATTTGAGAATAGTACTTGAAACTCTACGACAAGAGAAGTTGTATGGTAAGTTAAGCAAGTGCAAATTCTGGTTGGACCAAATTTCCTTCCTGGGACATATAGTTAGCGGAGAAGGGATATCGGTGGATCCCAAAAAGATAAAAGCTGTAAAATCATGGCCTACTCCCAAGAATGTTGCAGAAATTCGAAGCTTTATCGGACTAGCTGGATATTATAGAAGATTTGTGGAAATTTTTTTCCAGAATTGCCGAGCCACTCACTCGATTGACTCGGAAGGATGAAAAGTTTATTTGGACTGATAAATACCAAGCTGCATTTGAAGAACTGAATGAGCGACTTATTACAGCACCAGTGTTAGCCTTACCTTCAGGCTCGAGAGGTTATGAAATCTATAGCAATGCTTCTGGAAAAGGACTAGGCTGTTGGCCCATTGGTCATATGGTCAACCTGATTTTAATAATTGATCAAAACTCTGTCTGGATATACGAAGCTTGTTGGGACATCTCAGCTCCTTGGACATTAGCAAGATTGGATATTCACTTCGTTCAAGACTGAAGATCTGTTTGCCTACTTGAGTCTGTATTTCCTATGCAATGTAATTTTCTTTTTATTTGAGTCTAGGAATACATTGTACACCGAGTCGTACTGGCAAATAGGCTATTTCCAAAATAGTTCAAAATATTTTTAAAATGACCTATCAAATTGTTTACAAAAAGGTTTTCAAAAAGGTTTTCAAAAATCACCAAAACCTATTTTAAAAACCCTAACCTAACCCTGACAGAACTCGGCCAGAGTTCGGCCAGAGTTCGGCCAGAGTTCGGTTGGTGGCCGTTTTGATTTTGAATTCTCTGGAACTTGGTCCTCCTGCAGTTGCGGATTTGACCGAGATTTGCTCATCGAGTTCTGCCCGAATTCTGCCCGAATTCTGACAGAGTTCTCCCTTTGGAAATCCTATAAATAGAGAAGTATTTCGATCATTTCAATTCACTCATTCACTTTCAATCTTCTCTCTATCTAAAAAGCTTTTTGCCTTCCAAAGAGTTTTCTAGAGCTTTCATTTTCAGATCCCAAGCCAGTTACAATCCTCTAGTCGATTTGCCAGTGCGGTACGGTCTAGAAGTTTCTGAGAGATTGTAATCAGAAGGCTTGATTGAAGAATACCTTTTCACATTTGAAGTTGGACGAGTTCTTCGTATCAAAGCTCGCGTTGTAGAAGTTGCAAGGACTTCGTAAGAAAACTTGCGGTTTTTCCTATAGTGGATTCAAACTGGTAGCAAGAGTTCTACCGACTGGATTAGTCCTCAACAGAGGGATACCAGTATACATCGCTGTCTTTGCGTTTGCTTTCTGAACTCTGCCTTTACTTTATTTTCATTTGTGATTATATACTGTGATTGTGTTGCTAACTTTTTTAATTAGCATTATTCCGCTGCCAACTCTATTCACCCCCCCTCTAGAGTATTACGCTTTACTATATCGTTCCTACAATTGGTATCAAAGCGGGTGTTACAGGTAAAGCAAGGTATAAGTGCTATTATTTATTCATTATTTATTAGATCACAGCACATCACATGGCTACTATGAAATTCACAAGTGAAGGTCAGGCCACAAACAGACCTCCTCTGTTTGATGGTACTAACTACACTTATTGGAAAACACGGATGAGTTTCTTCTTAAAGTCTCTTGATTTTGACTTATGGGCTATTGTTCTTGATGGCTATCAGAAGCCACCTCGTATAAATGTCGAGGGTGTTTTAGTTGAAAAACCCCAAAACAGTTATACAGAGGAAGAAAAGAAAAAGGCCAGTCTTGACGCACGTGCCATTAATGCTCTTTTTTGTGCCTTAGACAGAACAGAATTTAACAGGGTATCTACATGCTCAATGGCAAATGGTGTATGGAAGCTTCTTGAAGTTACACATGAAGGCACGACTCAAGTCAAGGAGTCAAAAGTCAGCAGACTTACTCAAGAGTACGAGGCGTTCAAAATGAAGCCAAATGAAACAGTCACACAAATGTTCGAGAGGTTCTTGGATATTGTAAACCATTTGTCCTCCTTAGGCAAAGAATACAATAACCACGAAAAGATTCGCAAACTCCTGCGAGCTCTCACCAAGAACTGGATTCCGAAGGCTACAGCTATCATTGAAGGAAACGACCTCACCACAATGTCACTTGAAGTACTCATGGGTAAGCTACTCACTCATGAACTGGATCTACAAGATTTTGAAGAGCCTGCACCAAAGGAGAAGACTATCGCCCTCAAGGCTCAGCACAGAAAAGCTGCTGAAGATGACTCAGACAGCAGTGGATCTGACGCTGAAGATCAAGCTCTCCTAGCAAGGAAGTTCAAAAGATTCATGAGACATGAGAAGAGAGTCAAAGAGAACAACAGCAACAACTGGTACCAAGAAGATGCTGTCTGCTATGGCTGCAAGAAGAAGGGACATATGAAGAAGGACTGTCCCATCAACTCATCATCGAGCAAGAAGAACAACAGGTATGAAAAAGGCAACCTGAAGAGATCAACATCCCGAAAATATGCTAACACCAGCATATGGCATGAGAGTGAAGCTAGCGACTCAGAAGATGAACATTCAGAGGACGCTGCAAACATCTGCTTCATGGCAATCGATCAGGTACCTACTGAACCTGTAGAAACATATGATGACTTTACCTTTGAGCAATTAGGAGATGCCTTCAGTGACCTGATGCTTGACTACAGAAAACTGTGTAGTAAATATCAAACCGCTAAGAAGGTACTCAAAGAGTACAAAGGAGAAATAGGAAGACTTACCGACCTAATAGCTGAGGTTAGAACTAGTGTTAGTGAGTCTGGTGAGCTTTCCTCTATAAAGCTCTTATTACACGAGACTAAACAGTCATCCGAAGAGAAAGATAAGATTATAGACCAATTGAGAGAAGATCTTTCAAAAGAAAAGAAAAGTCTTCAATCTGCACAAATCAGAATGGAATCACTCACTTCTGATTATACTAAGTTATATGACACTTCCAAATAGTTGGAAATTAGGTTAGGAAAACAGCCTGAGCCTGCTGCTTCCTATCCTAACACGTGTCACTTACCGAAAATTCGAAACATTCCCAAGCCAAACACTGTCAGACCAAACCATATAAAACCTTTACCCCAAAAGGTTAAGCCCAAACATGATCATAGGTATGCATTCTTCTATACTAGAAAACCTAAACCTACCAACCATGCACATCACTCTGCTTTCAACACTCAACATGCACAATGTCATTATTGTGGCCTCATTGGTCATATTTCATCTGCATGTAGAATGAGAAAGCTAGTTGATTTAAATGTTTATGCTTGGATACCTAAAGCTAACAATTCAGGACCCTACAAGAAATGGGTACCAAGAGTTTCATCTGCAAACTGTTTTGTAGGTGGAACACCCTTCACATGCTAGAAGCAAATGGATCCTCGACAATGGTTGCTCACGGCATATGACCGGTGACGCTACTCTATTTGCAACACTGTCGAAGAAGAAGAAGGAAGGTTATGTTTTCTTCGGTAATAATTTGAAAGGGTATATTATTGGTATCGGTGATGTTGGTAAATCTCCCTATCCCGTGATTAAAGATGTCTGTCTGGTTACCGAGTTGAAACATAATCTGCTCAGCATAAGTCATCTAGCTGATCATGGTTATGGTATCAACTTTGGCAAAGACAAATGTACTATAGTTGATAGCTCAACTGGTAGTACTATCTTTGAAGGAATCAGGGAAGACAATATATATGTTTTCTATCTATTGGAAGAAGCTAACATTTCAGGTAGATGCTTAATGGCCAAAAGTGATGAGAGTCATTTATGGCATATGAGACTCGGTCATGCAAACATGGATACAATTTCAAGATTATCCACAAAGAAGTTAGTACGCAGTTTACCGGATATAACATTCAAGAAGGATTCGGTATGCAGCCAATGCGAAAAGAACAAGGCTACCAGATCCACATTCAAGTCTGTAAACGCAGTATGTACTACTAGACCTCTACAATTGCTACACATGGATTTATTCGGTCCTAGCAGAGTTGCTAGCCTCGGAGGTAAATTATATGCATTTGTAATTGTAGATGACTTTTCTAGATACACGTGGGTATATTTCTTGACACGCAAGAATGACGCATTATCCGAATTTGTCGCCTTTTGCAAGAAAGTACAGAATGAAAAAGGTTACATGATCACTCGTATTAGAAGCGATCATGGAGGCGAATTCGAGAATGCTGATTTCGAGCAATTTTGTGACACACACGGTTTTATACACGAGTTCTCCTGCCCTAGAACTCCACAACAAAATGGAGTTGTGGAACGTAAGAACAGAACTCTAACCGAAATGGCAAGAGTAATGTTAAATCAATTTAGCCTACCCAAATACTTCTGGGCTGAAGCTGTCAATACAGCTTGCTTTGTGCTCAATAGAGTTCTAATTCGACCCAAATCGAAGAAGACTCCATTTGAGTTATGGTTTGATAGAATTCCTTCAGTTTCATATTTTAAGATATTTGGCTGTAAGTGCTTTATTCTTAATACTAAAGACAATTTGGGAAAGTTTGACGAAAAGGCCGATGAAGGTATATTTTTAGGTTATGCGGCCAAGAGCAAAGGATACAGAATCTTCAACAAACGTACCATGATCATCGAAGAGTCAATCAACGTCACTTTTGATGAAATGAACCAAATGACACTCGATGACAGTGATGAAGATCTGCCTACATCAAGCTCAACATCAGCTGAACCTGAACCAAGCTCTGCACAAGCTGAACCCCCTAGAGGAGATCCAGGAACCAGCTACCTACAGAGTCTACCGAAAAGGTTAAAATTCACAGCTGATCATCCACAAGATTTGGTAATTGGTGACATTACCAAAGGAGTAAGCACTCGATCATCCAGTAGAGATATTATTTCTAGTGTTGCATTTATTTCACAGCTAGAACCTAAATCTATTGATGAAGCATGTAGTGATAGTTTCTGGATAGATGCCATGCAAGAGAAATTGAACCAATTCGAACGGAATCAAGTTTGGGAACTTGTTCCCAAGCCTATTGATCATCCGGTCATTGGCACCCGTTGGGTATTCCGAAACAAACTGAATGAGGATGGTTTAGTAACTCGTAACAAGGCTCGACTCGTAGCTCAAGGATACAATCAAGAAGAGGGTATCGACTACGATGAGACTTATGCCCTAGTTGCAAGATTAGAATCCATTCGTATGTTATGTGCATTTGCATGTTTTCATGATTTCAAACTTTTTCAAATGGATGTAAAAAGTGCTTTTCTAAATGGATTTATAAAAGAAGAAGTTTTTGTAGCACAACCTCCGGGTTTCACGGATTTCAAAAATCCTGACCATGTTTTCAAGTTGAAGAAAGCCTTATACGGTTTGAAACAAGCCCCTTGTGCTTGGTATGATCGTCTAAGCTCTTTTCTACTTGACAACGGTTTTACAAAAGGAAAGGTTGACACTACACTTTTTATTAAATCTTTTAATGGCAAGCTGCTTTTAATTCAGATCTATGTTGATGATATCATATTTGGATCCACTGATGAATCTCTTTGTCAAGAATTCTCTAAGTGTATGCAGAATGAGTTTGAGATGAGCATGATGGGAGAGCTGAAATTCTTTCTCGGATTGCAAATCAAACAAACCGACAATGGGACGTTCATTAATCAAGCCAAGTACACAAAAGATTTGCTAAAGAAGTTTGATCTGGACAATGTCAAACCTATTGGCACTCCGATGGCAACTTCAACAAAGCTTGATTCTGACGAACAAGGCAAGCCAGTCGACACACGTAAGTATCGAGGTATGATTGGTAGTTTACTTTACTTAACTGCTAGTCGTCCAGATATAATGTTTAGTGTTTGCTTGTGTGCACGTTTTCAAGCTAACCCAAAGGAATCACATCTGTCCGCAGTTAAGCGTATCTTCCGATACCTTAAAGGCACTTCTTCTGTCGGCTTGTGGTATCCCAAATCCAAATCCTTTGACCTTATTGGTTATTCGGATGCAGATTTTGCTGGATGCAAGGTTGATAGAAAAAGTACTAGCGGTACATGTCATTTCTTAGGCAAGGCTCTAGTCTCTTGGTTTAGTAAAAAAGCAAAATTATGTAGACTTATCAACAACAGAGGCTGAGTACATCGCCGCAGGACGTTGTTGTGCTCAGATTTTATGGATGAAACAAACCTTAGAAGACTTTGATTTATTTTACACACATATTCCCATTTTCTGTGATAACACTAGCACCATTAATTTGACTAAGAATCCTGTATGTCACTCTCGTACTAAACATATCGAGATTCGGCATCATTTTCTTAGAGATCATCATCAAAATGGAGATATAAACCTTGTATACATAGATACTGATAATCAATTAGCTGACATCTTCACTAAACCTCTAGCGGAAGATCGCTTCAATTATTTACGTCGAGAATTAGGAATTTTGGACGTCAATAATATTAATTGATTTTATTTTATGTTTTTATATCATTATACAAAAACTGTGTTAGAGACAAGCTAATAAAGAGTCTGTCTGTCACCACAACTACGGTTGAAGCGAAGCGATATTTAAGAGTTCTCCGGTGAACCTCCGCCAGCTGGGACAGTACTCCTACAGCTAATCTGAGATAGCTGCTGTGTAACGATATTTAACTCATTAAATATTATTAATTATGTTATTTGAAAGCTAAAATAACTAATCTTTGAATTAAATATTTGAAACGAGTCAATGAAAAAGAAGTAGCTAAATCAACTTGAAAGAACCCTAGGCGAATTCGGCCAGAACTCTGACCGAATTCGGCCCGAGTTCGGTTGAGGGTATCTGCGTATATATCCAGAACCCGAGAGCTCCTTCTCTTCCATTGCTTCCATATTTCCAACCAGCAGCTACAGTCGCCCGAAAATCCTCCAAACCCTAGGTATTCACCAACCCATTGCTCCCTATCTACTTGGTGAAATCCTTCCAAACTTTGGAATCGTGCGGAGATCATCCTTCTCTACAACATATCCAATTTTTGTGAGGTATAACTCTCTCCTTCTCCACTTTCAAATTTGTGCTTATTTATTTCAATGGCACCTAGATTTAATCCGTCTAAGAGGAAGAAGACTACTCCTAGTGAGGAAGGGTCCTCTTCGAATCCTCACACGGATTCTTTGTTTTCGCCAGTCCAAAAGAGCGACGGTGCTTTCGATGGGTTTTTCTTTCAAACCCTCGATCAAGCTTTATTATGGTACGGTGACTTTTCCACCCGATCCATATGCAGCGGCGCTCCGATTAAATGGACGATATTTCCTGACCATCGTCACTTATTTGAGGCATTAGGGTTACATTTGCTTGTTAAACTGTGCTTCCCAATTGCTACTAATGCCATTAGATTGTTCTATTGCAATCTCGTAGTTAACACTTTTGACGTGAGCACACGTGTTGGAGGCATAGATATTGAGTTCAATGATGTCCTCCTAGCGGAGATTCTTGGGATTCCCAATGAAGGTGAACCGCTAGTTGATATCACGGAATTCGAGTTCCCCGACGGCACTACACTCACGAGTTTCAAAACGGAACTTTGTGCACCTGACAGAGTACGTTCTGGAAAGTTTAAGGCTAACAACCTTAACTTGTTCAACTACGAATTGCATCGCATCATCTACTCTACTCTACTTCCTAAATCCACTTCCAAGGATGATGTGACTTCGCTTGAGCTGTCCGCTATGTATCATCTTATCAAGGGGATTCCTTTTTCCGTCCCCAAGACTATTATTCAGATGATGGGACGTTGTCGTGCAAGAGATCGAAATCTCTCTTACGCGATGATTCTCCCTCGTATCTTTCAGCGCTTCGACATCGATCTATCGACTTGTACTCAGGACTCTGAGCCCAAGTTACTCCAGCTTTCTCGTCGCAGCCGGACTGCTTCAGCTCCATCTCCTGCTCCTCCTACTGCACCATCTCCACCACATCAGCCGTATGCCATGACCTTTGAAGGCATACATCAGCACATATCTGCTTTGCACGTCTCGATGACGGACATGGCTCGCGAGCGTGAGTTCCGCGATGTCACCCGTTACCAGGCGATGGTAAACTCCTTGGCCGATCTGTGTTTTGCACAGACTGGTCACTCTGCCGCTTCCATTCCTCGAGATCCAGCTTTTTCGGGTTACCGCTGTGAGGATGAGGCTGTCCATGCCTACTTCCAGCCCGGTAACGCCTATGATTGGTATCGTGCTCCTCGAGATTATGTTGGCGAGTTCTATGCTAGCGCCCCTACTCATCCTACTGGTGCTGGTACTTCTGGTGCTGGTACTTCCGGTCATGCTGGCCGTGCTGCTGATGATATTGATGAGGATAGTGATGATGAGATCTGATCTGATTACTAGTGACATTCTACTGTATACTTGGAAATGCTCCGACATTCCAAGTTTTTATCATTTATTTTTTTTATTAGTACTTTGTAGTTTGCTATCAGTATTTCTTTTATCTTCATGGACATGTTTTTGATGTTTCATTTATGACATCTCAGTTTATTTCAGCATTTTGTTTAGCACTATCTCTTTTTACTGCTTCTTCATTACAAACTGCCTGTGAAATAGCATGCCTGAGATTTCTTTTATGTTTTAAAGCAATACATGCCTGTGATAATAATCTCTAAATTCTTATTTCTTTTATTTTCTCGCTATTTGTTACTTATGCATTCATTGCGGGGGAGTCTTCTGCATTTAATGCAGGGGAGCCTTCTCTTGTGCAATTATTTTGCTAAGTGACAAAGAGGGAGAAAATTAAAATGATCTAACATTTTTTTTGAGTTATATACAGGTTATGAACAATTTGTACTTTTTGATATTTTTTGAACACGCTTGAACTAGCTTCATGTTATATCATTCATAGTTTGTCAATTATCAAAATGGGGGAGATTGTTGGCCCATTGGTCATATGGTCAACCTGATTTTAATAATTGATCAAAACTCTGTCTGGATATACGAAGCTTGTTGGGACATCTCAGCTCCTTGGACATTAGCAAGATTGGATATTCACTTCGTTCAAGACTGAAGATCTGTTTGCCTACTTGAGTCTGTATTTCCTATACAATGTAATTTTCTTTTTATTTGAGTCTAGGAATACATTGTACACCGAGTCGTACTGGCAAATAGGCTATTCCCAAAATAGTTCAAAATGTTTTTAAAATGACCTATCAAATTGTTTACAAAAAGGTTTTCAAAAAGGTTTTCAAAAATCACCAAAACCTATTTTAAAAACCCTAACCTAACCCTGACAGAACTCGGCCAGAGTTCGGCCAGAGTTCGGCCAGAGTTCGGTTGGTGGCCGTTTTGATTTTGAATTCTCTGGAACTTGGTCCTCCTGCAGTTGCGGATTTGACCGAGATTTGCTCATCGAGTTCTGCCCGAATTCTGACAGAGTTCTCCCTTTGGAAATCCTATAAATAGAAAAGTATTTCGATCATTTCAATTCACTCATTCACTTTCAATCTTCTCTCTATCTAAAAAGCTTTCTGCCTTCCAAAGAGTTTTCTAGAGCTTTTATTTTCAGATCCCAAGCCAGTTACAATCCTCTAGTCGATTTGCCAGTGCGGTACGGTCTAGAAGTTTCTGAGAGATTGTAATCAGAAGGCTTGATTGAAGAATACCTCTACACATTTGAAGTTGGACAAGTTCTTCGTATCAAAGCTCGCGTTGTAGAAGTTGCAAGGACTTCGTAAGAAAACTTGCAGTTTTTCCTATAGTGGATTCAAACTGGTAGCAAGAGTTCTACCGACTGGATTAGTCCTCAACAGAGGGATACCAGTATACATCGCTGTCTTTGCGTTTGCTTTCTGAACTCTGCCTTTACTTTATTTTCATTTGTGATTATATACTGTGATTGTGTTGCTAACTTTTTTAATTAGCATTATTCCGCTGCCAACTCTATTCACCCCCCTTAGAGTATTACGCTTTACTATATCGTTCCTACATAGGCTGTGTCCTGATGCAACATGGAAGGGTAATCGCTTATGCTTCTCGTCAATTGAAAACTCATGAAAGGAACTATCCAACTCATGATCTGGAATTAGCAGCCATTGTCTTCGCTTTGAAGCTATGGAGACACTATTTATACGGAGAACAAATTAATATATATGCAGATCATAAGAGCTTGAAATATGTATTCACTCAAAAGGAATTGAACATGAGACAACGGAGATGGTTAGAACTGCTTAAAGACTTCGATATGAAATTGGAATATCATCCGGGCAAAGCAAATAAGGTGGCTGACGCCTTGAGCAGAAGACCAGTAGCTTTCTTCCTGAACACACCCAAGGAAATATTGGAAGATCTAAGAAAGATGGGGATCGAATTAATCTACCCAGTGGCAGATGGGGTCTGGGCAAGTTTGTAGTTGCAATCATCCTTAATCGAAAGAATTAAAGAGGCTCAAAAGGATAATGTGAAACTGCAGAAGTTACGGAAACAAACTGAATCTGGGTTACAAACTAGTTTGGTTAAGCATCCAGATGGTTTCTTAAGATTTGGAATTCGTTTATGTGTACCTAGTAGAGAACTCAGGATAGAGGTGATGTCTGAAGCTCACAGCTCACAATACTCTATTCACCCTGGGAGTACAAAAATGTACCAGGATCTGAAGCAGAATTTCTGGTGGCACGGGATGAAGCACAAGATCGCCAAATTTGTCTCAAAATGTTTAATATGTCAACAAGTAAAGGCTGAACATCAAAGGACCGCTAGACTTCTACAACGTTTATCTATACCTGAATGGAAGTGGGAACACATAACGATAGATTTTGTATCTGGACTACCAAGAACAAAAAGAAGTAACAATGCTATTTGGGTGATTGTGGATAGACTAACAAAGTCTGCAAGGTTTCTGCCATTTCGAGTCGGTCAATCTACCGAACTCCTAGCAAATATGTATATAAGAATATTGTTAGTCAGTACGGAGTACCAGTGAGTATCGTCTCAGACAGAGATACTCGGTTTACCTCCAAATTTTAGAAAAGTTTGCAAGATAGTCTCGGCACTCACCTAAGTTCAGTTCAGCATACCATCCACAGTCCGATGGTCAGTCCGAGAGAACGATTCAGATCCTGGAAGATATGTTGAGGGCATGTACCCTAGACTTTAGGGGATCTTGGGATGATCATATTCATTTGATAGAATTCTCCTATAATAATAGCTACCAGGCCAGCATCAAAATGGCTCCATTTGAAGCTTTGTATGGAAGGAAGTGTCGATCTCCAATATGTTGGAGTGACATAGGGGAGCATCAACTGTTGGGGCCAGAGCTGGTTACACAAACTGTGGACAAGGTTAAGGCAATTCGAAGTCACCTTCAAGCTGCTCAAGACAGACATAAGATGTGGACAGACAAACATAGAAGGATCCTCGAGTTCAAAGCTGGTGATCATGTATTTCTAAAAATCTCACCAACCCGGGGAACTATCAGATTTGGAACAAGAGGGAAGTTGAGCCCAAGGAATATAGGCCCATTTGATGTTTTGGAAAGAGTCGGAGATGTAGCTTACCGACTGGCTTTACCACCTTCACTTGAAGGAGTTCATAATGTCTTCCATGTTTCTCAACTTAGAAAGTACGTGCCAGATACTAGACATATACTTGACCATTCTAAGATAACAGTGGGTCCAACTCTGCGCATACAACAGAAGCCGGTAGAGATCATGGATCGAACGCAGAAGGTTCTCAGGAATAAGACAGTATCCTTGGTTCAAGTTTCATGGAACAAGGACTCCCCTGGCGAATCTACGTGGGAGAAGGAGGACGACATGCGGCAACAATATCCATACCTCTTCGTCGATTAAGGTACCTTAGTTTTTCCCTGACCCTATTTGTGTTTTCTTAAATTCTGAGGACGGAATTTAATTAAGGTGGGTAGAGTGTCATAGTTTGAAAAAAATAATTTATAAACAATAAATAAATTCTTTCTACAAAGAATTAATTCCCATGTATTTATATATATATATTTTTTTAAATTCTTTCTACAAAGAATTAATTCCCATGTATATATATATATATATATATATATATATATATATATATATATATATATATATATATTCTATATTTTTATAAATAGAAATACCAACTTGTAAGTTTAACCCCCCCCCCCCCCCCAACTTTTATTTTTGCATTATGCATAATAAACCCTTTTACATCCAAACCCTCCAACCAACTTTGTAATTTTAATTTTTAATGGGACACTTGTCATTAGATGGTGGTTGGGAAGTTTCATGAAATATCATGTGTCATTCATGGAGGGAATGGAGGAAAGAAAGAAAAAAAATATCAACACCCCCCCTCCATTACTTGGCCGGCCCCCTCCCCCCTTCACTCTCTCTCTCTCCTCCCTTCAACTTCTTCTTCTTCTTCCTCCAACTTCTTTTCTTCTCCAAAATTATTTCCCAAGAAGAAAATTAGGTATAATTTCCTTTACTTTTCTTTCCCTTCTCTTTTCCCTTTTCTAAACTTCTTTCCTTAGTTGATCCTAATTTGATTTTATATATATGTTGTGATTCTAAATTCTAGGGTTATTTTGGAGGAATTTAAATTTGTTCTAAGTTCACTCCCAAGTCAAGGCAAGCTCTCTACCATCCTTCAACCTCTTATTTTATTCTATGAATTCTCATATTTCAAGATTTATATTTTAGTTGTTTCTAGTGACATTGGTGCATGTTTAAGGTTGTGGAAACTCTTTTGGTTGTGTCAAGAAGAAATTAATTGTAGCAAAATTTTGAACATTATAGTATGGACATATATTGATATATACTCACATGCAAGACTACATAATCTACAATATGTGAAACTTGTGGTAGGTTAAATTAGGATTTTTCCATCAAGCAAGTAGTGTACTTGTATAAAATTATTTTGAATGGTATCAATATAATTTTTAGTAGAGAACTTCAATATTTTCTATGTCCATGATTTATATCATTCCAACATAGAGCTTTTGTGAATTGACAATATATATTTATTGAATATCCAAGACTAAAGGTTATGATAGAAAAGACTTACAACATACCTATGAATATATATATATATATATATATATATATATATATATATATATATATATATATATATATATATTATTTTATATATATATATATATATATATATATATATATATATATATATATATATATATATATATATATATATATAACGTGTGAGTTAGAGATGTATAAAGACACAAATCTTTATTTTCGCTACTTAAGTTGTATCTTTTAACAAAGTCTCCGTTTATATTAAATATGAATGTGATTCTTAGCTTGTTCAAGTAATAATAGGATTATTAAGTTATGAATGCACAACTTGTCGATTATCGAACCACATTATCCCCTATGTTTACATAAACCCTTTTTATTGGTAAAGAGTTTGTTACTTTAAAATCCTTAATTTCCATGTCAACGAACATTATTGAATAGAGATATTCTAACCTTTGTTGTTGACTTGAAAATGAAAGTTAGAACCTATACTTGTTGAAATTATCCATTCTTGTGTATGATTGTAAGTTACTTTCTTTGTTAATTGAATATATTGCATGGTTCCGGTGTTGTGGGTTGCTCCACCGAAGGGGTCGGCGTACCCGGGTTTTATTATGCCATTTGTGCTCATTGTAGAATTTTCAGTTCAAGAAAAACAAAGGAAACTCTGCCGAAAATTCTTAGAAATTTTAGAGTTAGCTAAATTACAAAGTTTTAGGTTCTCCTCCTTTCCCCATTTATATATTCTATCATGTGATTCTATCACATGACGATAAGTTGCAGTTAGAGCTCGATATAATTAAATAGATCATTTAGAGTAGTTGCATCGGGATGGGGGAGAAAACTAGTTGGATCACACCATCGAATTCATTGCAATACTACTTGTTTAAAACTGATCAGTTCCTTTTTTTGACACTCGTTTGGCCAGACGGGTCTGTCGGGGTGTGGCTTAGCGCACTTCCTGTTTCATATTTTCTGTATCCATTGGATTTCGAATCTCCGAATTCGGCTCTGTAATATCCAATGTAGCTTGTTCCGATATTCTTGGAAAATTCCAAGTCATACGACAATTGTTTTAACACTTGATTCTGGGAAACCGAAAAATGATTCAGGTGTTACTAGTTATATCGCATAAATATGTGATGCTTAATACTAATGGGACGGATAAAGTCTAAGCACCGCCCATTTAGTATAATCCTGATCCCGGGCAAATGGGATTATTGCCGAGATACTAGGTGTGTGTGATTCAAAGGGTTTCTCTAAACAATGCATTTTCATTAAGCCTAGTATTGGCTCTATTAGTTTTAATTACCTCTTCAGACCTTACTCGACTCTGGCACCTGACTGTATCATTTACTCTAGTTGATGCTCAAGATATTTGGGTGAATGTCTTCTATTTTATATTTTGGCGTCATTATTCTCCTTGCCTTACTTTCTTTCCTTGACCGAGAGCTTGCTCGTCGTATTGACGACCTAGTTTTGTTCACTAGGTGTGGAGGAGATTCTAGATGATCAGTATGCTGAAAAGGATCTCTACGAGTGACTGCATCCTTGGAAGACTTTTGTTAATGATAAGATTTAGTATTGGATATGACTTGTATAATTAATAATAAGACGTAGTAGTGGATATGTGATGTATAATTATGGAACTCTTGGAAGTAAAAGTAGTAATATTTTGGATAATGACATTTTGGAAGTGAATTAGTTAGTTATTTTTCCTGTACCTATATTTTATCTCTGACCTTACAGGCGACAATCACAAGTACGGCACGTGTTGTATCGTATAAGTGCGTAGCCTGGAGATGTACCACGCTCCAAATTTATTTTTATGGAAGTCGGGGCGTGACAGATTAATACTTGGCCGAATTGCACACATACTTGTGGTGATAAATGTGTGACAATTATACGGTTTACATGTGAATAATGACCTGATCCAAAGATAGGCTTATTATTTGACATGACTTATTGTTAACGTTTGATCATTACACCAAGAATATCACTTGCAGTTAATATCACTGTCCAAAGAATTGATATTAATGATGTACTAGGTATCTTGAGATAGGGTTCACCATTATTTGAATTTTTTTTGACTATATTTTACGCTTTGGTTATTTGTTAGAGCATGTTTGTTTTTTTGTTGCTTTGTTCTCTTTACAGTTAATGTTGTTAAAATATCTGTCAATAAGATTTTAATTTTCATGTTTAATAGAATAAACTTTAAGGGCAAAAGAAATAAATACAATAGCTGCTAAGCGTCCAGATCAAAAGAAACAACAATATAAAACTAATAGTTGTTCTTTTGTGATAAGACATGACACATAAGGAAGAAATGTACAAAGTACCACGCATGACGTATAAAGAAAAGTATATTTCTAAATTTGATCTGTTCTGAGGTTAATTTAGATTTAGTACCAAGAAATTCATGGTAGTGAGATTCTGGTGGGACTACCCACATTAATGTTCTAGACAAGGTTGCCTGAGTTACCGAAAGTTAATTGATGATGAAAGATACATCTATGTGGGTGACGGCAATTCGGAAGAAGTGAAAGCAATAGGACATTTTAGGTTATTTTTAGGAACCGATTATTATTTGGATTTGATAGACACTTTTATTGTACCATCTTTTAGACGAAATTCAGTTTCAGTTTCCTTAATGGACAAATCTGGTTATCATTATTCATTTGAAAATAATAAGTTTAGTCTATCTTTAAATTTAAATATTATTCGTAACGTTTCCCTTAAGATTTATGATAACATATATTCAGTTAAAACTATTGCATCTTATAATGAAACCTTGCAAGTGAAGTCATGTGGTACTAAACGCAAAATTAATAATATATATTTTTTAGCCTCATTATGACATAAGCATTAGGTTACTTCTCTAGAAATAGAGTTGAACGATTTGTGTCTGATGAGATTTGGATTCCATTGACTTTATAGACTTTAATGTTTATATTGAATGTGTAGTGGGAAGACAGACCAAAGTTAAATGATAAGCATCTACTTTATTGGTTATACTACAGATCAAGGGGTTGATATTTATACAATCCCACACTAAGAAAAACAAATTTTGAGACGAGAAGTGTAATATTTTTTTTGAGGATGTTGAGTTTGGGGAAGAAATAAAGTCCGGATCATTGTCTTTGAGAAGGAATCAATTACGATTCCTACTATCACTTTTGACGATGTGCAGGATTCTATACCCGTCATGATCAAGAAGTGAATTCGGAGTCTCAATAAGACAATGTCGAATTACTTCTATAAGTCATTGTTGAGATACCTTAAAAACGACAACGTAGCGGCACCCCATTCAAGATAAGGTAATTATTCCTAAGGAACAAACTCAACAACCTCAAGAACCGGTAATATTAAGATGGTCCACCAGAGAAAGGAGAAATATAATTTCGGATAACATTGTCATATTTCTCTATAAACGTGAGGAAGACAGTGGATACTAGAAGATGATCTAATCAACTTCCGTCAGGCCATGTAAAGTTCCAGTTCTCAAAGTGGATTGATACAATAAATAAGGAGTATAAGTCCATGTAAGACAATAAAGTTTAAGAACATGTCCCATTACCAAAAGTTATAAAGTCCATTGGTTGCAAATGGACATTTAGAACCAAAAAGGATTCGAAGGGTCATGTGGAGAGGTATAAAGTATGTCTTATAGCTAGTGAATTTACTCAAAATTTTAGGATTGATTTTAAAGAGTTTTTCTCTTCGGTATCTTTGAAAAACTCATTTAAAACAATCATAGCACATGTTGCACATTTTGATCTTGAATTACATTAAATGGATGTCAAAACTATATTTTTCAATGGTAACATTATTGAAACAGTTTATATGGTACAACCAGAAAACTTTGTGTCGAAAGACCCAAAGAATATAGTTTGCAAATTGATAAAATCAATTTATTAACTCAAGCAAGCTTCTCGTCAAAGTTACTTCAAGTGATTATCTCGTTTGGTTTTGAGATGAACACTGTTGAAGATTGTGTGTATCACAAGTTCAGTGGGAGTAGGAATAATTTTTTGGTTTTATGTATTGATTAAAGTATTCAATGCAAACTAGGTGACACCTCTCGTTAAAGGAGATAAATTCGGTCTCAATCAAGTGTCCTAAGGTTAGCCTTAAAATTAAGAAAATACAATAGATTTTTTCTTCATGATCAGTTGTAGGGAGTCTAATGTATGTATGTACGCTTCAGGATATTGCGTACATATTAGGATGTTAGGCAGTTATTTAAGCAAATATGGATGGATCATTGGGTTGCAGCCAAACTACTTAAGTAACATTACCAGAATAAGGCACTTTAGCGACGCCTAAAGACGTCGCTAAACCATTGTAGTGACGTATTTAGCGACGTCTTCCTCTTGTCGCGGAAATCTTAGTCACTGTTTGGAAAGACGTCGCCAACACCGACGTTTACCGACGCAAAGATACGTCGGTAATATACCGACGTTTACCGTCGTTTCGTCGATGAAATAGCGACGTTTATAATGTCGCTATACGTCGATATTCCCTGGAAAAATTACCGACGTTTTTAATGTCGCTATGCGTCGGTATATAGTACCGACGTTTGGTGATGTCGCTATACGTCGGTATATTCTGGAAAAATAACGTAAAATCCTGGGATATTTAGCGACGTCTACTGTCACTCCCCGTTCCCAGAATACGTATTTTAATATGTATATTGCTTGAATGCATTTATTTAGTATTTATCTTACATTTATTCTGTATCTAATTTCTTTAATTTTATGCTAATTATTTTTTTGTATTTTATTTCAACTTTTACTTAGCTCTTGGTTTATTTTGCTCATGTTGAACCAACTTAGTTTAACTTGGTTCAACATGATAAGCATAGATGGTCTAGATTGTGTAGGGAGGAATGGATGGTGGGAGATTAACATGACTTGATACTTAAACCCCTCTTCTCTTCTCTCTCCTCACGACTCTCATTTTCTTTCTTCCTCCACCAAAAACCCTATCCATTGGAGAGAGACAAGTACATCTTGCACCAAATGAAGAGATTCTTGTATTTTTTATTTCTTGATTTTTTTTCTTTGATATGATTTGCCTATATTGTTCTTCTCATCATCCTCTACAAGTTTAGTTCTTGGAGTTTTTGATTTTAATGGCTAGTTTTGTGTAGATCTAAGTTTGTACCATTTTCGGCTTTCTTGGATTTTGATCTATCAAACTTCTTTGTTTTCAAACTCTAGTTGTTCTATGTTGTCGAGAATTTTGTTCTACCCCATTTTGACCTATGGAAGTCCAAATTTGGACTTACATTAAAGGTTTTACGGAGCTTGGAAGCTGTGGGTTCCATGGCCATCCTTCTCAAATTTTCGGAGAAGATGGGTACCCATTTACACAGCCGCATAGACGAGTACCCATCTACTGCCGGATGAGATTTTATTAACCCTGCCGCATGGGATTCTATCTATGCAGCCGCATAGATGGGTACCCATTTACCCAGCCGCATAGATGAGTACCCATCTATTGCCGCATGGGATTCTGTTTACCTAGCCGCATAGATGAGTACCCATCTACTGCCGCATGAGATTTTGTTAACCCTGCCGCATGGGATTCTATCTATGCAGCCGCATAGATGGGTACCCATTTACCCAGCCGCATAGATGAGTTGTCACGACCTGCACCTGGATATACGGATACGAATACGTGGGCCACGCCCAGCCTACGCCGCAGTATCGACGGTAGAACGCTGTCTAGTACCCAATAAATATACACTACATCTAGAAGGTTTACAACTATAAATATACTCTACTCACATCACAACAGCTAAGGATGATAAGACAAGAAAGATAACTAAAGCACAAGAACAACTAGAAACTACTAGAAGGAATCATAAGACAGGAAAATAAAGAAGGAAAAATAAGACGAACTAAGGATAACTACCAGGCAACTCACATAGAAGAATAGTGAGATCCACCTCAGCTAGCAACATCATGAAGTCCAATAAATGGTATAACAATTCCTAAAATATTATCAACGGTATCCTGTCAGGAAAATGAGCAAGTACAAACACTAACAGCAGTTCCATGTGAATTGACAAATTCTATAAGAGACAGTATAATGAAATAAAAGACAAAGATATATGAAGACTTGGGAACCGTTCGGAAGCTGAGTTACAACCCTTAAACCAAACAAGGACCGGGGTTGTAACCCTTCTCCCGAGCAGAACTTAGTCTCCAATCAAGGTACATCATAGAGACATGTAGAACATGTGAGTAACTGTATATCATAGCATGGTGAGAAAGTACTAAATGTAGAACAGAGCAGGATATATGATAAGATAAAGTAAATATAAAATGTGCCTTGAATTAATTGAGCGATATGTGATCGGCTTGGGATAAGTGACAGGACAGGCTATCCACTTGGCCCGACAATCCGCGGTGACCTCAACGGAAAGTCATGCCGGCCAACCTAGATAACGAGCACAAGGCAAGGGAATCTCGCTACACCCTACGTGAGAAAGAGTGGCACGAGCACAAGGATAGTGACAGGATGGCTTGGATCACATAGTCCCTAATAATTCCCCATCTCCGGATAGTATAATGGACCTGGACATGACACGTCATGACACGGGATTCCCTAAGAGGATAGCTACTCCCTCTCAGGAATCGGTGTCTATACAAGTACATGGAACAAGGCAGGAAATGTACATATATACCAAGAAAATCCAGGAACAACATCTCATGTCATGATCCAACATATACTAGTCCGTGAACTATCGTGACTGGAAATCAAGTAAGACACTACGACTGAATCGGATATAGCAGATATCAAGACAATGAAAACTATCAGTGAATGTACTCGCCTGGGGTCCCGAGCTGTCAATGGGGTCGATGCTCAGAGTAATGCCATAGACCTAAAGATAAGATATATATAAACTAATTAGGGTTCAACAGTGTTAGGCTTGATTCTATAGTATAAGCTACGTAATCTAGGTCAGACTCAGTCAACTAAGTCAAACTAGGTCACACTGAGTCACACTAGGTCAAACTAGGTCACAGGAAGTCAAACCAAGTCAAACTAGGTCAATGGGTCAAAGGTTGACTTACAGTTGACTTTTGGTCAACTGGTCAACCCTAGTCAACTTTGGTCAACTCTAGGTTAAATTAGGTCGAATGTTGACTCGACTTCGACGTTCAGTCAAAGTAGTCAACCATGGTCAAACAGGGTTAGTCCCTATAAACATCTACAGGGTCAACATATTCAATTTCAGTGGTTGTGAAATCACTGGAATCGATGGATCTCAAAATACCACAAAAGAGAAAGATTATAATAATAGGGTAAAAACCTACAGATGTTGTCGGATGGTGAAACAACCATCACCAACGTATCCAGAATGGTCAAATCAGCTAGGATAGCCTATCCATAAGTCTAATTTGGACACAGGGGAAAAAAAGGTAATTTCGGGCCAATATGGTGTCCGTGTCGAACCCACTTTGCACCGAAAAATGTGTCTAAATAAAAGTGCACTAAACCTAACAAATTATATGTTCACGAATCCAGAATGACGATATGAATCCAACGGTATATCCGAAATTGGATTCCGATGACCCGAATTCAAATTGATCCGTTGACTAGGACATTAAAATCTAATTTGTACGGAAAAGCGTGTCAAAGCTAATGTCCTCAAAACTTAGCAAATTATATGTCAACGAGTCCACAATGACGATACAAACCCAATGGTATATCCAGAATTAGATTCCGATGAGCCGATCTCAAAATGACCCGTTGACCCGGATATTGGTATACGACTTGCACCGAAATGCGTGCCGGAATCAATGTCCACTAAAACCTAGCAAATTATATGTCAATGAATCCAGAATGACGATACGAACTCAACGGTATATCCAAAATTGGATTCCGATGAGCCGGCGTCAAAAAATCCCGTTGACCCGGACTATGGGACCCGCTTTGTACCGAAATACGTGACAGGTCTCACGTCCTCCAAACTAAGCAAACTTTATATGAAAACATTCCATAACGACGCCACGAGTCTACTGGTGGTGTCAGAAATTGAATCCGAAGTCCCGAATTCAAAAATGGAATTTAACAACTTAGAAATTATGAATTTGGACGACCAACTTTGGCGTCGAATTCAACCAACCAAACGTGCTCACAATAAAACAAAACTGGAGGGATAGGAAGAGGGTTATACCAGCTTCACACAAGAACTGATGGCACGCCAGACGGAGCTGCGACGGAGGAGACACGAGTCGACGAAGTCGGCTCCACAAAACTGTCCAAAAATAATACAATTTAAAGTGTCAACTTGGTGGCCGGTTTTGATCTATCAAACGACAAAATTAACGGATAAAATTTGAGAGGGATGAAGGAGTATACACCGAGATTGAGACGGAGTGAAGAAATTGCCGATCCAACGGTCGGATTGTCCAGAAAACCGGCACGAAGTTGCTGTCCTGAAACGAGATTCTGACTTCGTTTTCGAGCGCATCACGGCGGAAACCCGTGCCAAACGCACGAATCAGCTAGGCGGCGCGTCGGAGAATTCGACGTGCGCCATGGGGGAGCTCGTCGGGGTCGCCCGGCCATGGGTGGCCGGCCACGGCCGACGGCAGCGCTGTGCGGCGGCGCGGCAGCGCGCGACGGCAGCCCGCGCACGCGCACTCTGCGCTGCTGCTGCTGTGGCTGCTATGGTGCACTGCTGTGGCGTACGGCCCGGCATGGTAGCACGCTGGTTGCGGGCGGCGAGGGTGGTGGTTGAAGTGGTGGTGGTGCGGTGGTGTTGTGGATGGTGATGGTAATAGTGGTGATGTTGGTGTGGGTGAAAATGGTAATGGTGGTGGTGGTTGTTGAAGAAGAAGGAGGAGGGGAAGGAGAGGTGGTTCGGGAGGAGGAGAAAGGAGGAGCTCGGGGAGGCTCTCGGCCATGGGGGGATGGCTGGGGTGGTGTTGGTTTATATTTGGAGAGAAATATGTGTGTGTGAGTGTGTAATAAATGAGGGGGGAAGAGAGAGAATAAGAGAGAAAATAGAGAGAGAGGAATGGGGTGTCTGCCACATGGGGGGTTTGTATGCGTGTACAGGAGGGGGGGTTTGTGCTTGTGTGTGATGGGGTGAGAGAGAGAGATTATATATATAATATATATATGTGTATAAATTATATAAAGAAGAGAGAGAATGAAAGATATTTTAGAGAGAGATATTTTAGAGAGAGGGTGGGGAAGGTCGGCTGTGGCATGGGGTGAGTTAGGAGAGAGAGTAAGGTGAGGATGAGAGGGAGAGTTATTATATATTATATTATATATGTAATATATAGAGTTATTATATATTATATTATATATGTAATATATATATATATATATATATATATATATATATATATATATATATATATAAATATATATATATATATATATATATATATATATATATATATATATATATTATATAAAAGAGAGAGAGAAATAAAGATATTTATATACAAGGAGGGTATTTTTGAGTAGGGAAAAAGGCAATTACAATAGTGGGGTGTATGGGTAGTCATGACAGGGGTTACACCAAATTGGGTTGGGTGTTGGGTCAAGTTTGGACAAGCTTGGGGCCAAGATTTAATTAAAATAATAATTTTAAACCAAATTAAATCATAGATAAAATAGGAGCACAAGAGAGATCAAATCGGTGGCACGCAAGTGGCACGTGCATAGTAGACTCAAAACAGGCCAGGGCCATATATTGGGTCGACTGGATTGGACCGATATCGGGTCCCAAAATTAAATTGGAAGCTAGGTCATAAATTACAGCAGACGATAAATTGGTCTAAATTGACCCGAAGTTGCACGAATCAAATGGAGCACAAGGGAACAAGTTCGAGTGGGACACGAAATATCAATATGAAGATAATCTCGTCTACTACAAACTTCAAGAAGGAAGTTTCTAGAGACTGGCATCCCTGATGCTCTAGAAATCCAAGTCATGGTAAAGAGCGTTTAATGATCAAAATTAATTAAATAAAATTAATTATCGAGAATAAATAATTTAGGAAATTCGAAAATAAATTTCGAAAATTCAGGGGACTTGCATGAGTACCCATCTACTGCCGCATGGGATTTTGTTTACCCTGCCGCATAGATGGGCATCCATCTATTGTCGCTTATAATGCCTATTTTGGTTATTTTTGTATGTTTTATGTCCTATTTGGCTGATTCGTGGACAGAATTTCTCCCAACTCCCAACATAAAAGTTATAGATTTTTGTCTTGGCTTCAAGGACCTTCATGTCTCACTTTAACCAGAATTCATATATGACTTTTATGTCACGAGGGGTCCACGTGACTTCCTGACTTGACCGTGTTCCTGACCTGGTTACCTATATACGTGCTGGTACCTATTCTAAGTGTGTATTGAGATACAATACTAGTATGCACTGCAGTGTTATTTAATGAATGCACTGAGGTGTGACTCTACGTGCTAAGTGATTATTCGTGTTATATGTAAATACATGTGTACCTTCCAGCACAGTCATGGTAATTGGTCAGTAATAGTATCGTGGTATGTTGATTGTTGTTTGAAGCATTACACTAAACATGGATCTAGATTGAGCCGATGTGGATTCATACTTAGGGTACACGTACTATGGTACGACATATAGGAGGATGACCATGTGACCACGACATGTAATTCCAATATCAAGATAGGGTTAATCTAAGAAACTTAACTTGGTAGATGCATTGGGTGAGAAAAATCCCAAGATCGTGCCATACTGGCCACCCCAGGTCCTGTCCTGACGTGTTGGGTTGGCCGCCACGGATACAGTTTCATTCGCCTATAGTGGATGACTATATCCGACTCCTACGTGCTATGTGTTATATGTTTTAGCAAGGTGGCCTTACGGGGGACCGGTACATAATCAAAGTACTAGGTGTATGTGTATATTATATAGTTTGGCTAGCCCTGCTGGGTTGACAAGATCTGACGATTCCTATAATTTGTATGACTAAGATAATCCAGACAAATCATAGAAAGCCGTAGGATTGATTGGCCGCTTATAAGCTGACTTGTTTTGTGATATGTTTTCTTCTGTTAGCAACTGAGGAACATGGACTATCGTGGTGCATGATCCAACCCATGTCCTTGTTTGGTTGTTGGGTTGGACTATTGTGCTGCGATAGGCTATGGACCGAAGTCGCAACCAGAAGCCCTTCACCTGTCTATGGTTATAGGATATATCTTATATCGGCACGATATTGGCACCGTTTGTCCTTGTTTGGTTGTAAGGGTGTCGTATTGTCTCGATGATATGGTATAAGCCTATAACTCGTGAATCAGGTCTTATTATTATTATGCTTGGGTTTTATCTCACTCTTTTGTGCTTCCTTGTGGTACTTGCTATTCGGGGCCTGACTCCGCTGGTTTTGTTTGGCCAGATCTCGTTGCAGCACCAGAGGATCCAGCCTTCTACCCGAACAATGGTGCACACCAGGAGTATAGGCGCCAGGGACCATGAGTGGGTTTCTTCTTCTCCGCTCTGATATCTTCTATTTTGTACTTAGCATTTAGCCACCGGCACCTGTTTAGTCGACTGTTCTGGACATTAGTTTCTTTTACATAATTGTAATTAAATCAGACTACAGCTGACTACGATTATGTACTATAGACTCTCGGCACTAGCTTATCATTTTGTATAGCTAGGCTCATGAATCATTTTGATGAAGCATCGGGGACGCTTTACTGCTTTGTCTTATATGATCATTATTTACTGCTTCTTATTTTGATTGATTGAGACATAGATGTTCTGTGAGACCATAAGAGACTTGATTGTAGCATGCACTCCCTTGTCTCTTGACAGCCATAATCGTCGTATGACGTTTATATACCTTATATGGAGTAGCTGGCCTAGTCCGTCTCAGTATTTCGGTACTGAGGCGTGACAAGGTTTTATTGGTGGCCCATACAGGTCTCTTTTTTTAGACTTATGGGGTGTTGCGATTATAGGAGTCTCAATCAAAACATGTTCCCTTTGATCTTCTGATTCGTCTTCTTTTTCTTCCACCTTGATTGCTAACTTGATTGTCATTCTCGATTCCTTCTCGTCCTATCTTTTGATACCTTGTATCCTTTTTTTTAGGGTCACATCATTCTCGGCTATTAGAGGAGCCGACATAGAAGAAAATCCAGTAGAGCAGGGACCAGTCAGAGATCCGTAAGGGGTAGCCCCTCTACCTGGACAGATTCACATCGAGAATGTTATCGAACATGAGCCAGTTGAGCCGCAGAGGCAAGAGGTTCCCGTACCTCCAGTGATGCCGATAGTACCAGTAGCACTAGACGCACCGGCACTATTGCAGATTATCAGAGGGTTATTGAAGACCCAGCAACACCAGACGGCAACCCAACAGTAACAACAGACCCAGCAGCAAGAATAGAATATATTACTGAATCAGGGGTTACAGCTAGCTCTTGAGAGGAGCGTCAGGAATGACTCGGGAGCTTCGGGGAGGTTTTGTCGACTTAACCCGAGATACTTTGACAGAATGGAGGATGCCATTACAACGGATGCTTGGCTTCAGGTCATTGAGGCCATATTGATAGCAGCAAAGGTTCTAGCAGGGGAGAAGGTTGACCAAGTCAGATTGTTACTTCAGGATCTCGCCCGCGACTGGTGGGCATCCGAAGAGGTTGGAATGAGGCATCCTGTTCCTTGGGATAGCTTTAGCACCAAGTTCAAGGCCAAGTACTTTGGCATGGTAGCTCGGTATGAGCTTCAGCAGAGATTTATCAGCCTTAAGCAGGCTGGTAGGACGGTGGATGGTTATGCAGCGGAGTTCTGCAGGTTAAGTACGTTTGCTCAAACGATGGTGGTGACGGAGCCAGAGAAGGCTATGAGGTTCCAACAGGGACTTCACTTAGAGATTATGCAGCTGGTTGAGGGGCATCGATACAGTATTGATGGCGGCTCGGAGGCACGAGCTTACTATTCAAAGGTTATCAGCAAGGACTGGAGGCCAGAAGAGGTCTCATACGCAGAGTACGGAAGGAGGATGAGCAGTACCTCGGACGTCAGCACCAGTGCCTGGCATCCATATTCGTGATGCAGTTCTGGTCCCGACAGTTATGACGGCACCAGGTCGACAGCAGCAACCGAGGTACCAGAAACGTCAGGAGGCACTAGTGGGTTGCACTTATTGTGGTAAGGGAGGGCACACTCGAGAATTGTGTCGGTAAGCGAATGGGCAGTGCTTGAGATATGGGGGTTTAGACCATCGTATAGCTACGTGCCCACAGATACAGAGGCCAGGAGGGCCAGCTCAACAGTTTCCGATGTTGCTAGCTCCAGAGGTAGCACCGTATCAAAGGCCAGCACTAGCAGTGAGGCCACTAGCCCAGCGCCCATTACTGACGCAAGCTCAGATGTACCGACAAGCGCACCATCAGGTAGGACCACATCAGGTTGGACAGCAGAGGCCACAACAGCAGGGCCAGGGAAGGCAGCAGAGAGTCCATCAGGGGCAGAGCCAGGTAGAATTTGGAGTATTAGAGCAGAGGTTTGCCGAAGGCGGTCAAATTGTGGGTAAGTTTTGAGTATTATTCATAATTCCTTGAGTTCTATATTCGAAGAGTGAAGGCAACTATCTCACTCATCTGCTTTCGTATCATGTGATACGTAATATCTATCATGTGTCCTGACTATGAAAGTATGTCCTGGACAGAGTCTTGTTTTTGATTAAGTCATTGGTACTGACTTATCTCAAGTATTGACCCTTGTCCACTTTGAGAGCCAACGTGGGAACGTGAGGATGATATTCGATCACAGTATCCGCACCTATCTGACTCATAAGGTATATTTCTTCCGTATGCCTTGATTGTCTTGATTTTGCATGCTTATCACCCAATAGTTAGAGATTGCTTGATGTCGTAGGTTGATAATATAGATATATTACTTGCTATTGATGTTTTAGGATGATTATTTGCTAGAATTGCTTGTAGTTAGATTGGCCTAGCCTTGACAATTCTAGCCTTGATAATTCTAATTTTTTTAATTTTATGCTAATTATTTTTCGGTATTTTATTTCTGCTTTTACTTAGCTCTTGGTTTATTTTGCTCATGTTGAACCAACTTGGTTCAACATGATAAGAATGGATGGTCTAGATTGTGTAGGGAGGAATGGATGGTGGAAGATTAACATGACTTGATACTTAAACCCCTCTTCTCTTCTCTCTCCTCACAACTCTCATTTTCTTTCTTCCTCCACCAAAAACCCTAGCCATTGGAGAGAGGCAAGTACATCTTGCACCAAATGGAGAGATTCTTGTATTTTTTTATTTCTTGATTTTTTTTTGATATGATTTGCCTATATTGTTCTTCTCATCATCCTCTACAAGTTTAGTTCTTGGAGTTTTTGATTTTAATGGCTAGTTTTGTGTAGATCTAAGTTTGTGCCATTTTCGGTTTTCTTGGGTTTTGATCTATCAAACTTCTTTGTTTTCAAATTCTAGTTGTTCTATGTTGTCGAGAATTTCTTTCTACCCTATTTTGACCTATGGAAGTCCAAATTTGGACTTACATTGAAGGTTTTACGGAGCTTGGAAGCTGTGGGTTCCATGGCCATCCTTCTCAGATTTTCGGAGAAGATGGGTACCCATTTACCCAGCCGCATAGATGAGTACCCATCTACTGCCGCATGAGATTTTGTTAACCCTCCCACATGGGATTCTATCTATGCAGCCGCATAGATGGGTACCCATTTACCCAGCCGCATAGATGAGTACCCATCTACTGCCGCATGGGATTCTGTTTACCCAGCCGCATAGATGAGTACCCATTTACTGCCGCATGAGATTTTGTTAACCATGCCGCATGGGATTCTATCTATGCAGCCGCATAGATGAGTACCCATTTACCCAGCCGCATAGATGAGTACCCATCTACTGCCGTATGGGATTTTGTTTACCCTACCGCATAGATGGGCATCCATCTACTGTCGCTCATAGTGCCTATTTTGGTTGTTTTTGTATGTTTTATGTCCTATTTGGACGATTCGTGGCCAGAATTTCTTCCAACTCCCAACATAAAAGTTGTAGATTTTTGTCTTGGCTTCAAGGACCTTCATGTCTCACTTTAACCAGAATTCATATGTGACTTTTATGTCACGAGGGGTCCACGTGACTTCCTGACTTGACCGTGTTCCTGACCTGATTACCTGTATACGTGCTGGTACCTATTCTAAGTGTGTATTGAGATGCTATACTAGTATGCACTGCAGTACTATTTAATGAGTGTACTGAGGTGTGACTCTACGTGCTAAGTGATCATTCGTGTTATATGTCAATATATGTGTACCTTCCAGCACAGTCATGGTAATTGGTCAGTAATAGTGTCGTGGTATGTTGATTATTGTTTGAAGCATTACACTAAGCATGGATCTAGATTGAGCCGATGTGGATTCATACTTAAGGTACACGTACTATGGTACGACATATAGGATGATGACCATGTGACCACGACATGTAATTCCAATATCAAGATAGGGTTAATCTAAGAAACTTAACTTGGTAGATGCATTGGGTGGGAAGAATCCCGAGATCGTGCCATACTGGCCACCCCAGGTCCTGTCCTGACGTGTTGGGTTGGCCGCCACGGATACAGTTTCATCCGCCTATAGTGGATGACTATATCCGACTCCTACGTGCTATGTGTTATATGTTTTAGCACGGTGGCCTTACGGGAGATCGGTGCATAATCAAAGTGCCAGGTGTATGTGTATATTATATGGTTTGGCTAGCCCTGCTGGGTTGACACGATCTGAGGATTCCTATAATTTGCATGACTGAGATAATCCAGACAAATCATAGAAAGCCGTAGGATTGATTGGCCGCTTAGAAGCTGACTTGTTATGTGATATATTTTCTTCTGTTAGCAACTGAGGAACATGGACTATCGTGGTGCATGGTCCAACCTATGTCTTTGTTTGGTTGTTGGATTGGGCTATTGTGCTACGATAGGCTATGGACCGAAGTCGCGACCAGAAGCCCTTTACCTGCCCATGGTTATAGGATATATCTTATCTCGGCACGATATTGGCACCGTTTGTCCTTGTTTGGTTGTAAGGGTGTCGTATTGTCTCGATGCTATGGTATAAGCCTATAACTCGTGAATCAGGTCTTATTATTATTACGCTTGGATTTTATATCACTCTTTTGTGCTCCCTTGTGGTACTTGCTATTCGGGGCCTGACCCCGCTGGTTTTGTTTGGCCAGATCTCGTAGCAGCGCCAGAGGATCCAGCCTTCTACCCAAACAATGGTGCACACCAGGTGTATGGGCGCCAGGGACCATGAGTGGATTTCTTCTTCTCCGCTCTGATATCTTCTATTTTGTACTTGGCATTTAGCCACCGGCACCTGTTTAGCCGGCTGTTCTGGACATTAGTTTCCTTTACATAATTGTAATTAAATCAGACTGTAGCTGACTACGATTATGTACTATCGACTCTCGGTACTAGCTTATCATTTTGTATAGCTAGGCTCATGAATCATTTTGATGAAGCGTCGGGGACGCCTTACTGGTTTGTCTTATATGATCATTATTTACTGCTTCTTGTTTTGATTGATTGAGACATAGATGCTCTGTGAGACCATAGGAGACTTGAATGTAGCATGCACCCCCTTGTCTCTTGACAGCCACAATCGCCGTATGACGTTTATATACCTCATATGGAGTAGCTGGCCTAGTCCGTCTCAGTATTCCGGTACTGGGGCGTGACATCTACCGACGTTTTCCGATGCATACCGACGAAATTGACGTCGCTATATGTCGGTAAACTGGCAATATATGCCAGTTTAGCGACGTCTACAGACGCAATATGCCGTCGAAAAGCGTCTATAAACGTCGGTATACATCGCTAAATTTGAAAAATAAATAAATTGTAGTATGCAGTTTTCTCCACAGAATTATTTTCTCCCTGCAGTTTAATCTGAAACACAATACACAAGCAAATTTTATCCCTGGGTTCGCCGACCCCTTCGGTAGAAAACTCAACACCGGTAAATTAACATCCAAATGAAACGAATAACATAAAATAACCATAGTCCATACAACATATATAAACCAATATCCAAATCGTCATGGATCTACACAACCAATAACCAATGTATCTATGCAACCAACAAACAAGTGTCACAAACAAATACAAAGAAAAAACAAGTACTCAAACACTCAATACAAACAGTCCTAACTCGGACTATTGGGGATCTAGAGCAGGAGAGGGCGCGCCGCGACGAAGGGATAAAAAAGCTTATAGTCCTCCTGTGAAATCGACACCGATAAAGAAGGTAGTGACGTCGGTGGAGTTGGTGTCGATGAAGAAGGCAGTGGCGCCGATGGAGTCGACGACGATGAAGGCGCACCCGGAGGACGATAACGCTCCAACGCTGTAAGTCGCTCGTGGTATGAATCCATGGTAGATAACATTCTATCACTGCTATCAGCCACCGAATCTTGCACCAATCTTAGCCTCTCGCCCATGGTCATCTGTGATGCCTGCAGATCCAATACGCTGCGCTCCGTCGACGCTCTAAGATCGGTGACACTCCGCTCTGTCCGCTCAGTCATATGCCGGAGCTCTATAATGCTGCGGTCGAGCGCATCTAATCTTGCTATAAGCGTAGGCTCATCCGACTAGTGCTGAGACTGGTCCTGAATCCGTCGTAGCAGCTCGTCCCGGAGAGTCTCCATCATCTGGTGGACTCGGGCAGACTCCTGGGACGGTTGTGGACCATGCACACTAGCGGGGGATGCCCTAGAGGACTGGCTCGCAACTAGGGTGCCATAGGATCCCGTACCGTAGTACATACCCCTACGGAGGCCACCAGCGGCGGTCATCTACAGCTTGTCCGCCGACGGAGCTTGAGTGGGCTGCGAGGAAGTACCGGCCTCTTCCGCAGTAGGTGCACTAGCAGCCGCCCGGTCCCGAAGCCTCTGATACTCGGCCTAGAAAGTATGGATAGTACTCTATGATTTCTAATTTCTAATTAATTACTTATTATTACTAACTACATGAATATTTATTTGCATGCATATTTACTAAGTTATATTAAAATTAACATGAAGTATTATAACTAACAAATAGTATTGTAATACTTACATAGGCTTCCACGGCTCTCTCGTCAATAAGGGCTTTGCCCTTCCGATGGGTGGCCAGGAAGACGGTCACCATGTCGATGTTACCGACCTTCCTTATCTGTAATTAAATATATTATCTTAGTAATAATTTATCGGATTTGCATTAAAATAATATTTCTGAAAGAAAAATACGTACCAGACGACGGAAATATTCCGTCATCGGAATCGACTCCCCGCACCACTTCAAGGCATGCTGCCTAGCCGCCTTGGCCTTTTCGGCCTTTTTCTTGTACCTTGGCTCGTTGAATCGAGCCTTCATCGCATCCCACTGATCAGGGGTGATCCAACCTTGGATCGGCTTTCCGGCATGATCACGAGCCTTCTGATCATTGATAGCGTCGCGGATCAGCTTAGCAGCGACAACAGGAAACATCCCCTCGATCAGCTCGGTCCGGTGCGGTGGATAGAAAAACATATCCTAGAAGAGTACGCAAACCAAATATTTTTTAGTAATATATAATATGCATAAATCAAATGATTCATGTTAAAAGCAAATCTATTTTAACCTTGAAGCGCGCAAACCAGTAGGCCTTCCTATCGTCCGGAGCATCCGAGTAGTTTATCCAAGGACCCCCATAATTTTGCCTCAGGAGCTGGCCTAGACGTCTCTGTACCAACGGGGGACGATATCTATACAGACATATTATATTAATGAGAAAAGTTAATTTATGATAAACACAGAAAAAATGATAAACCAAAATACTTACTTTGTACCGTCGGCCCAGATCTCCGTCCTCGTCTCCTCCGGAGGTGCGCAGGAATCATCTGCCTGATACTAGTCGGCCGCCGACGCAGCCTCCTCCATCTGCTCATCTTCCTCCATCGTCGTATCAGCAGGAGGAACGCTACTCTCACTACGCCAAAAACAATAATTTTTGACTCCTTATATTTGCTATTAACGACGGACTAAGACGGTAGTTATATTTTCGATGGACTAAATCTATCATTTATATTAATCTCTATTAAAATATTAAATTAGGGGTCGATCGATGTTATACAGATCTCTTTTCCCTAAAATTTTTGCCGCCTAGGTAAGAAGTTCCCCTCTTAAATTTTCTACTCTCATCTCTTCTCTCAAATTTTTGGTCCCCCTTTCAAATTTTCGGTCCCCCTCTCTCTCTCTCTCTCTCTCTCTCTCTCTCTTTCGCCTCCTCATCTCTCTCTTTCTTCCGCCTGGGATTGACTGAATCCACAACACTAGGTAAGAAGTTCATGGTTCATGAAAGAACAAAAGGTTTTTTTTCTCTTTGTTGAACGAACCCTAGGTACTTCTTCTTCTTTTTCTATTTTTTTATCTGATCTATCTAGTGTTATTTGTTCTAGGTTTTGAATTTAGCTGGTGCAAGTTTCATATCGTTTAATAAATGATAAGAGTAGATCATTTACATGTTCATATATGTTCCTCAATCATGTTTCTTCATATGAAAGAATTCTTAATAAACAATTAATTTTAACTTCACATAACATATATCCTTACCCAGATATGTCGGCTGTGAAAATTTGCTTTGCAAAAATGGGGGCTACCTGAATAAATGCAGTATAATGGATCAGATGTAGGAGTCAGTTGCATATAAAGCAACATTTAAAAAAATATGATTCCATAATATGGAAGGTTTTTTAACATATCAGTAATATTGCTTCCAGAAACTTCTTTAACAACTCCAAATGTTTGAAAAATTCAACAACCATAGTAAAACAAGAATGAGGTTTATTGAGAAGCTCAACAATAATGGAGTTACTTTATTTAGGAAAGTGAGTACAACCTATAGGAAAGATTAAGACTCCCTTCCTTTGAAGTATAGGTACCGGTGCGTCACGACAATTTGTAAGAATCCACGGAGAGCAAAGCCTACCAATGCATCTTCATGAGTTCATAGTAAAATTAAGAGTCTAAGTTTCTTTCATAAATTTTAGTCTGAAAACTATGTAGCTTGAGTTTAAAATAAAGGAAAAAAGTAGATTTCTTAAACAAAAGTACCAAAGCTATATTTTCAAACAAAATGTCATATCCATTGACTTGCACTAGAAATTACCCACCAAGTACCAATGAAGTACCAAGTACCAACACATTACCTGAAATTAAAATTGCAGATACAAATAATACAAAATTTGGTGTATGTAATATGTAGTAACTACCAAGGACCACCAGTATCCGATACGGGCAAGCCTTCATACATGGAGTACTCGTGCTTCATAGTTCCACAGTGTTGGGATGTCTTGAATGTCAACTGGTATTAGGATTAGGAATCCTTGTTTCCTTATTAGGTTCCATGGGCTCAGACCTCCCAATCCGGTTCTAGTAGGAAAATTGGCTAGGGTTCTGCCGACGGTGCACTCGTCTCTTTCTTCCGTTGTGACTGCAGTTGCGACTGTAAATATCATTCTTTTTTTTGCATTTTGCCCTTCAATAAAGTTGACTTTTGCATCAGCAAACTTTATCCGCTAGGGAAGTTTACGGATTTTGATCAAGAAAACATTCAATTTTGATGGACACGACACATCCTTTAGAAGTATCATGCTTGATGCTATCGGACACGACACGGCCACTTTAGAATACACTAGGGAACGCGAAGTCAATGTTGTGTCTGTGTTCTGTGTGCACATAGTGTACGTATTGGGTCTTGTTTGTCTTATGTTAAGCATATTGCCTGTGACCCTAAAGTTCCAAGTTATCAATATTCTGTTAAATTATCATTTCTTGTGAAATATATGAAGGTGCATATCTTGGTGACAAGTTTATAAAGGTTTTTTTGACGTAGTGGTGGTGATGATGATTCTAATGTGTTTCAAGTATAGGAAAGTAACACATTCGTACACTATTATTTACCAATTCTCTACTTGTAGTGTATTTGATATAAAGACTGAATGAAATAGTCCATACCTTAATTTAATTTTGAACGCTAATCTTATATCACAAAATTGCTGGAGCACTGAAAGCTTAGTTGAAATTGGAAGGTTCAGAGTTTGAATTATCTAACTACTCAACCTTGAAGCAATTGTTTTACATCGATACATTTGTAGCTTGCCAGTATCGATGATTTCGATATAAGTAAAAGACTAAAATTGGAAAGTCAACCACCTGGCAGTTATGGAAGGAAGCATATCAATGAAAAAGAAAAAAAACCTTCTTTTAGGTTATGCAAACATGAAATCTCAGTGTACTTTTGTTGTTATTTTTTTCATACTTATCAACTAAGTGAATTTAATGTATGGAATTGTTTGCTTGTACTAGTATTTTCTTTATTAAGCTGTGTTGCATTTATGTACTGGTATTTTCTCCGTTTAGCTTGTGTTGCATTTATCTACATCTATGCTAATGAGATGACCGAATTACAGATTTTGATACTTGATAAGCGTTTGTTGATAGGTCTTGTCGTACTGCTGAGTCCATACAGGCTGAGAAGAAGAGGGTATCATACCCCTAACATCCTAATTCTTTTTTGTTAATTTGTTTATTAATTTATGTTTAACTGTTATTTGGTTTATTGATGCTAATGTTATATTTTATTAGATGTCTTCTATACACCCAAGTAAGGAATGAATGGATGCGCCTCCATTGTCAGATGTATACCTAGAAGGTGTTGCATCATTCATTTAGTTCACAAAGGACAAATTAGGTGGAAATGGTTGGTATTGTTGTCCATGTGACAAATGTCGCAATTATAATTCATGCAAAAAAAACTAAGTGAAATAGCGGAGTATTTGGTTTGTAATGGAGTGGACAAGTCATATCGAACTTGGTCGAACATGGAGAACTACCTCGTAGAATGGTTACCAATGCTGAAGCTCCTAGTTCGTCAACTATTGATCATACTGAAAATGCCTTCCCAAGAATGGAAGACATGTTCAACGATACATTTGGACGTGTTTATCCTATTGACCTTAATCAACAAAATGCTGCTCATGTTCAAGATGATCCCCCGGTGGATATTGAATACAAAAAGAAGTTGGAAGATGCAATACAGCCACTATATCCCTCTTGTGATGGCCAGCATACAAAACTCTCGGCTATAGTAGATTTGTTGAGCATGAAAGCAAGATATCTATGCTCTGAGGCTTTTTTCACATAATTGTTGCAATTTATAAGGAAGGTTTTGCCATATGGGAACACTATACCAGAAAACTTTCAAAAAGCTAAGGATATGGTCAAGTCTTTTCGCATAAAGTATCAGGTAATCCATGCTTGTCCTAATGATTGTATACTCTATTGGAGAGAAAATGCAGATAAGGATAATTGTTCCAAGTATGGTGAAAGTAGATGGAAACTGAAAGAAAATTCAAAACCAGGAGGTAAGAAGTTGCCGAATAAGAAGCTAAGATACTTTCCATTGACCGAAAGGTTGCAACACTTGTATAGTGTTCCATGGATAGCTGAGAAAATGTCATGGCATGATCGTGTGGAATATACTAGTACACATATGCGACACCCAGTGGATTCTCCTTATTGGAAGAAGATAGATCGGATGTGGCCTGAGTTTGTTGTTAAGAAACAAAATGTTCGACTAGGTCTCGCAATGGATGATTTCAATCCTTTTGGGATGCATAACTCGTACAGTATCAATAGTTATACAAACACTTATATTGATTAGTTATACAAACACTTATTTTCACTAGGTCTCACAATGAAGATTATTGATTAGTTATTTAATACATTTTGATGATCAGTATCAATAGTTATACAAACACTTTTATTTGTGTTAGTTAATAAGATTTCATAATTTGGTTGGTTCCAACCTTTTATCATGTGAATGGCCATTTATGGGTATTATGCTATTTTTATTTTATGTCTGTAAGTTGTCTTCTGCATATGCAAAACTTTATATGCTTACATCATAACAAGGTGAAATAATGGGATAGAGGACCACTGCATGTACATGCTTCTTGGTTTCGAACAAGCTGGCAGTTGTTATTAGTGTTGAGAATCAATAAAGGACTTTTAGTCCCACATCGGAATATGTTATATGTAGAGGAGCTAGACTCCCTATAAGTAGTGAAGTAGTCCATCAATAAAATCATCTAACTATTATTTTCTACATGGTATCAGAGCCATAACTCTCTCTCCCTCTCTCCACACAAAAAAAAATTCTTCTCTCCCTCCCTCTAGCCGACCCACCCCCCCTCCCGACCCCCCCCCCCACCCGCCCGACCCCCCCACCTCGCCGCCCAAAGCAGCACCCCCCTAGCCGCTCCTACCTAGCCGACCCCCCCCCCCCGCCGCCCGACCACAGCAGCACCCCCCCCTCCCGACCCCCCTCCCCCGACCAGAACCTCCCCCCCCGCCGCCCGACCACAACAGCACCCCCCTCCTCCCGACCCCCCCCCCACCCGATCCCCTCCGACCAGGACCTCCCCCCCGACCCCATTAAACCCTAACCCTAACCCTAGTTTTTTTTGCCATGGAAACCCTAACCCTAGACCTAGCAGCCCCATCAAACCCTAACCCTAGCTTTTAGCCAAAAAAAAAAACCGGCGTATTTCGAATAGAGACGGCTGTCAAATCTTTATTTGTACCAACTCTGTTCCGTGCTTACGCCGTTTGGAACTAACAAATGCTTTATTTGTTATTCCTTCTTCACATCGGGATCTTTGCAGAGACTGATCATGTCTTCTCTGGTATCCTGACGTGTTCACTTTACATGCGCGCGCCGGTGCTAGCCAAGTTAGTAGCGCATTAGTAAAGTCTCTGGCGTTGAAGAAGACGACGTTGACGACGAAGACGACGAAGATGACAAAGACGACGACGTTGGGTCAGTTGCAGACTCCGACGACGACGAAGAAGACGACGAATTGAGTTCTCAGTTGATGACGCCATGGATTCGATCAGTGGCAAACTGACGGCCGATGAGATGAAGGCCTTGGTTGATGATATCTTATCCAAGAGATTAACCAAGGTAACCCCACGTGTGATCCATACTGATGTGGATCCGTCGCCTTACAAAATGGGAAAGCTGGATAAATTGGAGACGAAGTTGGAAGGAACTTCCAACTACTTGAAGTGGTCGCGGCAGGCGATGCGGACACTGAAGGGACGTGGCTTGGTTGGCTATGTCACTGGCCAAGCCATGGCGCCAGTAGATCACTCCACCAAGGAGTTTGCTGTGTGGAAGATTGTCAACAACGTCGTGGCTGGGTGGTTGACTGCCTCTTTAACCGACCAGGTGTCGGGTAATGTCGAGGCTATGGAGGCTGTTGCTGATATATGGCAGAATCTCAAAGATATGTACTCCGGCTCCGGCAACCCTATGCGAGTCTTTCAACTGCAAGATGAACTCGATAGGGTGGCCCAAGACGACCGTACCATCTCTGAGTATGCGGCCCTGTTGAAGAAGTATTGGTCTGATCTGGATCATTATGATCCTCTTGGGATGGAAGATGCACAAGTCGAACCAGCCTTCGCAAAGTACTTTCAGACGTTCCTGGCTTATATTTCCCGACAGCGTATGATGAAATTCCTAAAGGGACTACACCCTGTATTTGAGCAGCGACGGAATATCCTCCTTTCCTAACCCACGCTCCCGACCTTGGAAGAAGCTATAGCTGTCATGACACAGGAAGAAGCTCGACTGAAGTTGATGCCCAACAAGGGCTCCTCCCAGGGGGAGCCAGCCGCGGTTGAAAAGTCTGCCCTTGCTACCTTCAATCAACCTCCATCTATGGGTGGTGTTTGTCACAATTGTGGTAATTCCGGACATTACATCCGATTTTGTCCTAAACCCTTGCACAATCAGTCTACTGATCGAGGACAGGGTCGTGGAGGCCAGCGTGGTGGTAGAGGAGGATATGCCGGTAGAAGGAGCGGACACAAAGCAAATCTAGCGGAGGAAGGGGGAGAGAATCAACTAGCTGCAATAACCCCGCTTGAGCGGGAGTTCCTTGAGAAGTTGCGAGGCACAAAACTGGGTTCGGTCGACTGTCCTGGGGCGTCTTCATCCTCGGGAGATCACCTCACTTGCTTTGTCCAAACCAGCACCGATGATTCTGCACGTGCTCTTGCCTCTATCCATCAGTCAGGATGGATTATGGACTCTGGGGCATCTCGCCATGTCACGGGGTCCCGTGATGCATTTTAAGGATATACTCACCTACCATTGCCGGAGGGTATTCAGACCGCTGATGGTACATCCAGACCTGTAGTGGGTACAGGCACTATCGCATGCACCCCTTCCATCACTCTAACCAATGTCTTACATGCTCCATCTTTTCCTATCAATCTTTTATCTATTAGTGCCATTATACTTGATCTTAACTGTACTGTTTTCTTTGACATTCCTAAGGTGACTTTTCAGGAGAAGGGGACAGGACGAAGACTTGGGACTGGCACATGGCATAAGGGGCTGTGGTATTTAGACAGGACTGGACTGGACAACGCATTGGCATCCTTGGTAGCAGCCGCACCACCAGAAGCTTCATGTCGCAGTGTTGAAGCCGACTTGCTACTCCACCACCAGCGTGTCGGTCATTCCTCTTTCCAAGTTCTTAGTCGAATGTATCCGTCCTTATATCAAAGGGCTGATAAAGAGAAGTTATTTGTGATGCTTGTGAGTTGGGAAAACATACCAGAAGCTCGTATGTAAGCTCGGGGAATAGGAGTTCAGCTGCTTTTGACATGATACATTCGGACGTATGGGGCCCTTGTCCTACAACCGGAATTAACGGTTTTCGATGGTTCGTCACCTTCATTGACTGTTATACCTGCGTGACATGGGTCTACCTTCTGAAGAATAAAAGTGACGTCCTTGCGGCTTTTCGGGACTTTCATCGCCGGGTGGAAACATAATATGGCACTAAAATTAAGTGTTTCCGGTCTGACAATGGGACGGAGTATACTAATAAGCAGGTTGCTGCGTATTTTTCCACCCATGGAATACTACATCAAACTTCATGTGCTTATACTCCGGCACAAAATGGTGTGGCTGAACGAAAGAACAGACACCTGTTGGAAGTCGCACGGACGATGATGCTGGCTATGAATGTCCCGAAGCACTTATGGGGGCAGGCTATTTTGACGGCCTCGTATCTCATCAACAGAATGCCGTCTCAAGTATTGGACTGGAAGACACCATTGGAGATGCTTACTGGGGCAACTACATACACTGTTCCACCAAAAGTTTTTGGATGTGTGTGTTTTGTCCAAGATAATAGGACTGGCGTTGGTAAACTGGATCCTAGAGCAGTTAAATGTGTCTTTGTCGGTTACACGGCGACTCAGAAGGGATATGCCTGTTGGAGTCCGGTCGAGCGGAAGATGTTTGTCAGCATGGACGTTACATTCAGAGAACTCGAACCATACTATGGTTCGGATGAAGGTTCAGCATTTGGTGACACATCTAACACAGGTGGTGTTCGATGTGAGGGGGAGATAATAAGCCCAAATGTGGTCGTCGGATCGGTTCCGTGTCCGGTTGTAGAAAACTGGACGAAAGGGGGAGAGCACAGTGACTCAGATACAGATGAAGAAAAAAAAGATACATATGTTACGCAGGAGAAGCAACAGACAAGGAAAAAGGAGCTCCAAGTCTACAGAAGGAGACAACAGAAGTCCAGTACTGTGCCTATGCCGTGTCCTGTGCCTACTGTACCAAGTCCCTCGTCTACTCCTGCTCTAACTCCTGAAGATGTTGCCCCCGCACTGAATCACTCGGATTCTGATGCGGATCTCTCCGACTCGGATGGTATGATCTCTCCACCACCTATTGCTCCCTTAAGAAGATCTTCTCGCATCAATGCGGGTAAGGCTCCTGCTCGTTTTGATGATTACGAACATGACATTGCCAACTTCTTGTCTTATTCTAATATTTCTTCGAATTATCGAGCCTTCATTGCATCGTTAGACTCTACTTCGTTGCCCAAGTGTTGGCAGGAAGCAAAGAAAGATCCAAGGTGGAAAGCTGCAATGATGGAAGAACTTGGGGCATTGGAGAAAAATAAGACATGGGAGCTGGTTCCATTATCCAAAGGGAAGAAAGCTGTAGGATGCAAATGGGTGTACACGGTGAAAGAGACGCCAGAAGGAAAGGTCGAGCGATACAAGGCGAGGTTGGTTGCAAAAGGATTCACACAGTCATATGGTATAGACTATGATGAGACGTTTGCCCCAGTAGCAAAAATGAGCACCGTGAGAACTCTGGTCTCTATTGCAGCGAACTATGGATGGAAGCTGTACCAGCTGGATGTGAAGAATGCCTTTCTTCATGGGGACCTGCAAGAAGAAGTATACATGGAGCTCCCGCCAGGATGCTACGCGACGGAATCAAACGGAGGGACGTCGCAAGGAAAGGTGTGTAAACTGAAGAAGTCGCTATACGGGCTCAAGCAATCTCCTCGAGCCTGGTTTGACAGATTCAGAAAGGCTGTTACAGGCATGGGATACCGTCAAACAAATGCAGATCATACGGTCTTTCTCCAGCATGCAAGAGGCCACATCACTATACTTGCTGTATATGTGGATGATATAGTGATCACAGGTGATGATGAAGTCGAGATCACTAAGCTGAAGTCAAAACTCGCGAAGGAGTTTGAGGTGAAGGATTTAGGAGCGATGAGGTACTTTCTAGGTATCGAGGTGTGTGAAGGCGAACAAGGAATTGTTCTCTCACAGAGAAAATATGCACTAGATCTGCTAAAGGAGACAGGAATGCTAGGATGCAAAGCAGCAGTCACTCCAATTGACCAGAAGTGCAAGTTGGGAGCAGAAGCAGGAGAGCCAGTTGATCGTGAAAGATATCAACGACTTGTAGGAAGATTGATTTATCTGGGGCACACTCGCCCTGATATCTCATTTGCGGTGAGTGTAGTGAGTCGCTACATGTATGATCCAAGAAAGGGTCATATGGATGCAGTATTTCAGATCTTGAGATATCTGAAAGGAACGCCGGGAAAGGGGCTATGGTTCAAGAAGAATGGACGTATAGAAGTTGAGGGATACTGTGATGCAGACTGGGCGAGCTGCATAGACGACAGAAGGTCTGCCACGGGATACTGTGTTTTTGTAGGAGGAAATCTGGTCTCATGGAGAAGCAAGAAACAGTCAGTGGTAGCACGGTCGACAGCTGAAGCAGAATACAGAGCAATGGCTCTGGGAGTATCAGAGTTGCTGTGGGTGAAAGCATTGCTGACAGAGTTGCAGCTGGATAAGGGAGCACCATTGCGTCTTCTGAGCGATAGTCAAGCTGCAATAAGTATAGCTAACAATCCAGTTCAGCACGACAGAACGAAGCACTTCGAGATTGATTGATTCTTCATCAAGGAGAAGCTGGAACAGGGGATACTGAAGATTGATCATGTCCGCTCAGAAGAACAAATTGCAGACTGTCTGACTAAGGGTCTTAGTTCATTAAGTCTGTCAAAGCTATGTAACAAGATGGGGATGATCAATATCTATCGCCCATCTTGAGGGGGAGTGTTGAGAATCAATAAGGGACTTTTAGTCCCACATCGGAATATGTTATATGTAGAGGAGCTAGACTCCCTATAAGTAGTGAAGTAGTCCATCAATAAAATCATCTAACTATTATTTTCTACAATTAGGCCATCTGATATTTCTCCATCAGATGCTCTTAGATAGTGATATTAGAGTAGATTTTCTTTTTCACTACTAGGAGAAGCCTTTATGTAATAGAGTTGATCCTTTTGTGTTCTTGTTCTACACAAATATACCAAACTATTTATCGTTAGGTACAATTTCTGTACATTTTCTCATGTTCTTGTCAGTACTTATTTATATGTCAAAACTTTCATTATGCCAAGGAAGGGAATGAGTGATGGTATTTAGAAATGAGAAAAGGGTGAAGTAAAAGCCAAGTTTCAGAATCCTGAGTTTGTTTTAATTGGTTCTAGAAATGCCAACTAGAAAACTGCCAATTTGGGTTTCAGAATTTCACAGTGTGGGGTTTCAGAAACGCAAAATTCTCTAAAAATTCTAAGATCTCTAATAATAGAGTGTTGCAAACCACGTCCTCAAGACCTCCAGGCTCTAGCAATTACTTCATGTTGTGCTATGCCCATCACAAAAAATCATAATTCTAATATCAAATCAAATAACAAGTAACCAAAATTTAATTTGATAATTAATACACACTTGGATTCCTTGTGTTTATGCCTATCACAGTTAGCATGTTATTGCATTATGTTTCTTCTTCCATTAGTATCCTACATTTTCAGATTCATTTGCTACTATTTATACACACTGTCCATATCCAATATTTGTGATTTTGCCTCATTTAAAGAACAGAGCAACGTCATTTTTTCCTTTGGACCAACTTTATCCACCGACTTCCTGTTATCTGATTTGCCATATTGGTCTTGAGAGTGATATCCACATGTGTGCGGAGGTGTAACTAAGCATTGACAGGTAAGACAGTGATACATCTCCAGGTTGTGTGTGTGCTGATTTGGGGTTAGAGGTGTCAATTGATAGATACATGGGTGTCAAGGAACATTATAGTATGGAGAAAATTCGGTTGCAAAGGTAGAGCGTGTATCAGGTGCAGTAGTTACAAGAAGAGGAAAACTATAGCTGTGTATATGTATCAATACCAAATAGGGGATCAAGATTGGAGAGTCCAGTTTAAAGGTATCGGTAGGTAAAGAGTATGTTATCCAGCAAGTGTGCTGTGCCCTGGAATTACCTACGGATACGCACGAGTGTGCGTAACAAAGAGCAGGGGGCTTTCTCAGTGAGATGTGGGTTAGTCATATGGACAGGTATCGGTAAATAGGGGTATCAGAGGGAGTCGAAGGATACATATGTGAGTAGGTTGGTTACACTGAATAGTTTTATTCTGAGGTAACAAACCTATTACCTGTTACCTGAATAGTTTTATTTTGTGAATCTGTATAACTAGTATCCTCAATTTTGACTCCTAAGTAAGTTGTGTTATCCTAGTACAAACAATATACTAGTAGGTGGTTCCTAATGGTCTAGGCTACGATATTATAGCATTCGTTCATGCAATTTGATGCTTTTCAACTATCCTATTTGGACATCTTACATTTAGCTATAGTAACTAATCATCATTGTAACTTAATGGCAACTAAAACACATCAGATCTTGGTAATACCAAGACAAGACAGCTCAGGATGTCAACTCCTCCATAAGAAAAATGCAAACTGATCAAATCTAAGACTTTAGTGTGAGTAAATGTGATTTATTTGAATTTTTTTTGTTAAATCTTTATGTATGTGTAATATTTGAAGAAGATTGATTGTCTTTGCAGAATAAGTATGTTGTGCCTGAATATTACAAGGCTAAAGTTTTGGAAAATGCTAATATTATGGGAAAAATTGGAAGTCCAACCTCCGAAAAAGTGTGATATGTATCCAACCGTTGCTGACCGAAAAAGAAATAGGCCTTGTAACATTGTAAAGAAATAAGATTGGGAAGACTTTGTTGATTTCTGCTCTACTCCTGAAGACAAGATTCGCCGTGAAGTTGGTAAGGAAGCGAGGAAAAAGTAAAGGTACTACACACAACTGGTAGGACTGGATGCGCGAGGGTAGCACGTAACCTGGTAATTACTTAATATACATATTTCTCTGTTTTCTTTTTCTTTTTTTCTTTTCTTATATTTTGTTTCAATATGGTATTTTGTTGTGATTTTTAATATAGAAAAAGGAGAGTCCTACTGGAGAGGTCAATAGAAGTGTGTGTTGATATATAGAGTGTTATTGGGCTTTAGTCCCACATTGGCTAGAATGATAGGAGAGGAGGCTAGCCTCACCTATATATATGTTGTTATTCCATTCAATAAGATATCTTAAATTCTCTACATGGTATCAGAGCCTAAACTTGCTTAGAATACCTACTTCCATCCCAACCCTAACCCTAATCTTGTCCCCCCCCCCCACGCCACCGCTGCTGCAGCGCGCTGCTGCGCCGCTGCCGCTGCCGCTGCCGCTGCCGCGCGCTGCTGCGCCGCCGCCGCTGCACGCGCTGCTGCGCCGCTGCCGCTGCCGCTGCCGCGCGCTGCTGCGCCGCCGCCGCTGCCGCGTGCTGGTGCGCCGCTGCGCTGCTGCCGGCTACTGCCGCTGCCGTGGTTGCCTCCGTGCACACCACTTTTAGGGCACCTACGGTGTAGGTACGCCCGAACGTGAGATTTATTTCATCTGTGGCACCTACGGTGTAGGTAAGCCTAAGCTTGAGATTCATTTCACCTGTAGCTCCTACGGTGTAGGTAAGCCTCACGCTCGTTCTTGAGATTTATCTCAAGGAGATGTCGATGATCCCTAGATCCGATGAAATTAGACATATTCGGATTTAGGAGAGGACGACGAGGACGAACGTGAGTCGTGGAGCAAGTGCGACGTGATCAAGAAGAAACATCGATGGAGGAGATCCTCAAGAAGCTGGATGCTGAGGATGTGGCGACGTTGCTGAAGTTGATAAAGGTGTCGGCTGGTGAAAGCACGACACGAGCACCGCCAAAGTTGGAACTACCCTCCATCGATCTGAAGTTGGATGGACCAGCCACCTATTTGAGTTGGTCACGACGGGTGAGAAGAACCCTTGCAGGTAAGAACCTGGAGGGATTCTTGACAGGCGAGAAGACAGAGCCGGAAGAGGGCTCGACAGGACGCGACGAGTGGAAATCCACTCATATGGTGATTTATATCTGGCTTCTCAACTCCTTAGTCCAGTCTATTGCTTCCACAGTAGATGGCATTGAGATGGTGAAAGACGTATGGGAGAAATTGAGAAGAACCTATGAGGCATAGGTAACAATCTACGGATTTTTCAGATAAAAGGGGAGATCGACGACACCGTACAAGGCGAGAAGACGGTGCAGGAGTACGCTACGGAGTTGGAACGTCTCTGGCTGGATTATGATCACCATTCCAAACGGGCAAGCTGCGGGGACCCAAAGTGCAAGGAGAGACAGGTGTGTCTGCAGGAGAGGACGATGAAATTCCTTAAGGGACTGACTGCAGCATTCACACAGAGGACCGCCTTACTCCTCGCCCAGCCAGAGATCCCTAGTCTCGAGGAGGCTATCTCAGCCATGATTCAGGAGGAGACGCGGATCAAATTACAGACAGGGACAGGCGCATCATCGACAGGTGCTTTACCCGAAGTGAAGTCAGCACTAGCAGCTACCGGTTCGGGGGATACAGGATCCAAGGGAGAGCTCTGGCAACAGAATCGGCAGTGCTACAACTGTGGGGAGATGGGCCACCATCGATATGCTTGTACCAAACCTCCTAAGGAGGGAGACTCAGGTGGTGGACGTGGACGAGGATATGCTGGACGTGGACGTGGTCGAGGAGGCCGACGAGGCGGTCGAGGAGGCTATCGGGCAAACCTGCTGGTGGCAGATGGGAATGGAGGAGCTGGCGACGCCTTTACTGAGGAGGATCAGGCGCTACTGGACCTGCTGGAGAGAAAGCAAAAAGCATCAATCGAAGGAGACAGGAGGAGCGGAGCAGAGGAGGCATCCACTCCATTCTTCAGAGGCAACACCGCTATGTATGCCCATCCATCAGAAGGTACTGACGAGTCTCATGCTCTTGCATCTATGTCTTCCCTTAAAATGTCAGACTGGATTATCGACTCAGGAGCATCTCGGCATGTGACCGGAAATGCTAGTAAGTTTTCCTCGTACACTCACCTAGCATCGACAGACACCATTCAGACTGCGGATGGTACTTTCCAACCAGTGGTCGGTAAGGGTACTGTTAATTGTACGGGTTCAGTAAGGTTATCCAATGTTTTGCATGCTCCATCCTTCCCAGTCAGTCTCTTGTCTATTAGTTCTATAATTCTCCAACTAAAATGCATTGTTTCTTTTGATATTCCTAAGGTGATCTTCCAGGAGAAAGGGACGGGACGAAGACTTGGGACTGGCACTTGGCATGATGGACTGTGGTACCTAGATCAAGACGGACTGGACTCAGCATTGGTGTCTATGGCAGAGAAGGCTGGAATGGAGGAGCTGCAGCAGAGGACTGAAGACACTTTGATACTTCATCATAGGAGGATGGGGCATTCTTCATTTGATACTCTAAATAAGTTGTATCCAGATATGTATGCAAAATCAAATAAAAGGAAATTAGTATGTGATGCATGTGAGTTAGGAAAACTTACTAGGAGTTCATATGTTGGAAATGGTCATAAGAGTTCTTCAGTCTTTGAGGTAGTTCATTCTGATGTTTGGGGCCCATGTGCTACAAACACTATGAATGGGTATAAGTATTTTGTTTCGTTTATCGATTGTGCATCTCGTGTCACCTGGCTGTATTTGATGAAGAACAAAAGTGATGTATTTGCTTGTTTTCGGGACTTTCATAAATATGTCCAGACTCAGTATAATGCAGTGGTGAAGATACTGAGATCTGACAATGGGACGGAGTATACCAATAGGACACTTGCAGAGTACTTGTCAGCACATGGAATACAGCATCAGACCTCTTGTGCATATACACCAGCACAAAATGGAGTAGCAGAAAGGAAGAACCGACATCTTCTGGAGACCGCAAGAAGTATGATGATCGACATGAATGTCCCACAACACCTATGGGGATATGCGGTGTTGACCGCAGCTCAACTTATAAACAGGATGCCTTCAAAAGTCCTGGGATGGAAGTCTCCATGTGAAGTATTACAAGGTAATAATAGTGGAATACTTCCACTAAAGGTGTTTGGATGTGTGTGTTTTGTGAAGGACAACAGACCATTCGTTGGAAAACTTGACCCTAGAGCAGTCAAGTGCATCTTCGTGGGCTACTCAGCAACTCAGAAGGGGTATGTATGCTGGAGTCCAGTAGAGAAGAAGAAATTTGTTAGTATGGTCGTCCACTTCCGGGAGCATGAGCCATATTACCACCAGGATGGAACTTCGTATAACACGCCTCCTACTACAAGTATAAGGCGAGAGGGGGAGATAGAGAACTTGGAGAACCTGGTGGTAACCGATTTAGAAGTTTGGCATAGAGACACGGTTGAGGAGGAACATGAAGGTGAAGTGGAACAGAGGGAGGAGACGAGAAGTGTAACACCTACGGCTCAGGGGGAGTTACTGACCTACAACAGGAGAAACAACAAGCAGACTACAGGACCAGTACCTACAGTGTCAGTGCCAAGTCCCTTGCCTGCGCCTGTCCCAACTCCTGAGACACCTATACCACCATCCTCCTCATCTACACCACCACCCTCCTCAGGTGATATCGTTTCTCCGATGTCTCCCATACCACTACCTACACGAAGGACTACTCGCAGCAATGCGGGAAATCCTCCGGACAGATATGGTTGGGATCTTGCTAAGTTTGTTTCTTATGATCATATATCTTCTTCTCATGGAGCATTTATAGCATCTTTGGATAGTATTACTGTACCTAACAATTGGCAGGTTGCCAAGAACGATCCAAAGTGGAAAGCGGCAATGCACGAGGAGTTGGGAGCTCTTGAGAAGAACCACACTTGGGAGCTGGTGAGACTGCCAGAAGGGAAAAGAGCAGTTGGATGTAAATGGGTTTTTACTGTGAAACAGAACCCAGATGGACAGGTTGAGCGCTATAAAGCTCGACTGGTGGCAAAAGGATACAGTCAGACGTACGGCATCGACTATGACGAGACCTTTGCACCAGTGGCGAAGATGAGCACTGTCAGGACCTTGATCTCCCTGGCAGCCAATGGAGGGTGGAAGCTACACCAACTGGATGTGAAGAATGCATTTCTTCATGGAGATCTAGTAGAGGAGGTGTACATGGAGATACCACCAGGATTCGGCACAAAACAGACAGAAGGCAAGGTCTGCAGACTGAAGAAGTCTCTCTATGGACTGAAGCAGTCTCCTCGGGCATGGTTTGACAGGTTCAGGAGAGCAATGATAGGGATGGGATATCAGCAGATCAATGCTGATCACACTGTCTTCTTCAGACGGAGTGGAGGCCATATCACCATGCTTGCAGTATATGTAGATGATATGATTATCACAGGCAATGATGAGCAGGAGATCGCCCAACTCAAAGTAAAACTTGGCAAGGAGTTCGAGGTGAAAGATCTTGGCCCCCTTCGATACTTCCTTGGGATTGAGATTGCTCGAGATAATGAGGGAATCGTTCTTTCTCAAAGGAAGTACGCACTGGACCTGCTTACGGAAACAGGGATGATGGGATGTAAACCAGCTACGACACCGATAGACCAGAAGTTTAAACTGGATGCTGAAGCTGGAGAACCAGTTGACCGGGATAGATATCAGAGATTGGTGGGCAAGTTAATCTACTTAAGCCACACTCGACCTGATATCAGCTTTGCGGTAAGTGTAGTAAGTCGCTACATGCATGACCCCCGGAAGGGTCACATGGACGCAGTGTACCAGATTCTGAGGTACTTGAAGGGAGCCCCCGGGAAGGGACTGATCTTCAGAAGAAATAATCACGTAGGCATTGAGGGCTATTGTGATTCTGACTGGGCTAGCTGTGCTGACGACAGGAGATCCACATCGGGATACTGCATATTTGTAGGAGGCAACTTGGTCTCTTGGAGGAGTAAGAAGCAGTCAGTAGTGGCCAGATCAACAGCTGAAGCAGAGTATAGAGCTATGGCCTTGGGAGTCACAGAACTGTTGTGGTTGAAGAATATGCTGACGGAGCTAAAGCTGGACCAGGGAGCAAAGATGAAGCTATGGTGTGACAACCAGGCAGCTATTAATATTGCCAACAATCCAGTGCAGCATGACAGGACCAAACATATTGAGATTGACAGATTTTTCATCAAAGAAAAACTGGATAAAGGAGAACTAGAGCTGGGCTATGTTCCAACCAAAGATCAGGTAGCAGACGGACTGACAAAGGGGCTTAGTTCTATCAACATGATGAGAGGATGTGACAAGATGGGCTTAGTGAATATCTTTCGCCCATCTTGAGGGGGAGTGTTGATATATAGAGTGTTATTGGGCTTTAGTCCCACATTGGCTAGAATGATAGGAGAGGAGGCTAGCCTCACCTATATATATGTTGTTATTCCATTCAATAAGATATCTTAAATTCTCTACAGTGTGTTATATGTGACCATACATATGCCCAAGAATGCTAATTCCTCTACCAGCTCGAACGATTATATTGTAAGATTAGCTATCTCTTAACTGAAATAATATTTTTGTCGATTTTGAGTTTCATTAATCATATACATGAACCATTTTTATATCTTGCAGGAAAAAATTAGAAAGCTTGAAGAAGATGATCCGCACTTGGGACAAAATGATTTGGACAATGACCCTGTTGCAATGGTTTGTGAGATTAATTTTTTTATATAAATAGTTTGTTTATATCTTGTAGGAAAATTTAGAAAGCTTGTAGAAGATGATCCCCTTGTGTATGTTTAGGTACTTGGACATGATAAAAAGGGCTATGTTCGTGGCATGGGTGAGGTGTTTCAAAGACGGAGATTCGTGCTTCAACGGCAAGTAGAGAGAGTGCTCGTCAATTAAGAAGAAAAATGAAGCTATGAAGACTGATGTAATCACACTTATAGAAGAAATGGCAATAATCAAAGAAATAATAAAAAGTAACCCTCCAAGAATAGCACATCAATCATCATCATCAGTTCATGGTACTTCTGAGGTATGGAGACTATTACTCTACTTCTTGATACTGCTATGAAGTCTGTTACTCTACTTCTTGATACTGAACTTGAAAAAATTAAATTTAGCATGGGCACCAGACCATATGGGTTGCTGCCACCAATCTCATGCAAAGCCTTCAACACTATGTACTCAGAAACTCAATCTTTGACTATGGTCTTGACAGTGACCATCTGCCTCTATGCATTCATAACTAAGATCGGTCCCCAATTGCATTCAAGCAGCTTGGCACAGAGGTGACCATCATAGGAAAAGGAAGCATCTCCTGTTGGAAAATCAATCTCCTCCAATTGATAATTTTGTGCAGACAACTGCAAAATTGGGACTTTCCTCTCTTATTTGCTTCTATTAAACTCCCAACCTTCATCCAAGGAACCTTCCCTGGTGACATATCTCAACCTTAGCAGCTGTATTTCTACCTTCTCATTCCAGTGTGGCATGTGGATCTTCTATAACACTATTAACATGAGAAATCTCTGAAATCTGAATTGTACAGACCACTGCAAAATTGGAACTTCCCTCTCTTATCTTGCTTCTATTAAACTCCCAACCTTCATCCAAGGAACCTTCCCTAGTGAATATCTCAACCTTATGCAGCTGCATAGCTACCTTCTCATTCCAGTGTGGCATGTGGATCTTCTGTAACATTAGCATGAGAAGTCTCTGAAATTTGAATGTTAGCATTTTAGCTAACTTAATATATGGATGCACAAACATCAAACAAAAAGTTGCACGATATTTATGCCAATTTCCTCACAAATTTAGTTGCTCATGTGTACCCTAAAGCTCCTTGTTTCTAAAGCTCCCCGTAGCTCATTGTACCTCTTGTTTCTAAAACTCCTTGTAGCTCATGCCTAGTCTCATTGCAAGATACTAAGACGGATACACAATGAATTTGAGGAAGTAATATAGGTAGCTTTAAATTTTGGTAGGATAAGCTTACATGATTGTAATTCTAGGACTTTAAATTGATTGAATTCCTTCTTCGTCAATGCCTTAAATATGTCATGCCCATTTGAAAGGATGGGGGAGCTCCACACCTTAATTTGCCTATATTGACTAGTTCTGCTACTTGAAGCAGCTGAACTCCAAACCTTGCTTATTTCTGCTTGTTTCGCTCAACTCAACCCAGCTTCTAACACTTATTTGACTATGATATAACCAAACCTGAGCATACCTTGTGAAACTTTGTCCGAGTTGACAAGTGCACAAGCATTTCGTTTTGTACTCCCAATTCCCTAAACTCTTTTACATATTGACTTCTTTGCCTTGTTTTTCTTTTGGTTCCTCTCTTTTTCACACTTCAATTCCTCTTCTCTGGAAGGGTGTTCCTAACTTCCATCTTAATTCATGATGCAGCACATTGACAAGGAGATCAGCGAGTTAAAACTATCCTTAAATACCTATGGGCCACGGAGCCTATTAGCTACCGAATTTCCGAAGCAGTTTATCTACTGTTTTTTTATTTTACTTTAACTATACATGAAGAATAATGTTTACAGTTAAAATCTCCGCTGGTTATAATGCAAAGCTTTCTTGGATTGTTATGTTTCAAGCATGCTGATCTACAGTTACATATATATGAGCCATTTTAAAGTACAACCAATCTTTGTTACAAGCCAGAACACAATAATAGAAATTTATGAATTTTTTTATATGTGAATTGTTATGTTGCTGAGACTTCTATATTTCTAGGAAAAACTTTTTCATTATCAAATTCATGGAAAATTTATTTAGGCCACAGTAGGCCAATACTTAGTTAAGTGTTTTTGGGAGAGCTAACTAACAAGAGTAATATTTACTTCTACTCTGCAATATAGTCTACAATATGAATTATAGTAGCTAATGTTAATGTAACTTCGTGTTTTTATGGTTGTAGGTACCTGAGCAATCTAACTTGCCTAAGACATGTTTTCTAACGGACTTCAAAAGAATGTTGCTTTCAGACGCTTAAATTCTGATGCACCACCAAAGGAAGATGTCTACAATATCAACGTCGATGAAATCTTTGATCGCAATGCATATTTGTTTGAAGGAGATGGAAAGTTTGAAGAAGTTATGCTCGGTGATTTGATCAATTGGCCAAAAGAGTCTGTTCAGTTTATTAGAATTTGAATACTAGTACTTGGATATTAGTAATTGGCCAAAACTTCGTATGTATTTTGAAATTCTAATGTTTTTCTTATTTGGATGTTGTGTGAGAACAATTGCAAGTACTTGGATACTACAAAGACGATGACTAATTAGTGATATTTAATATCAATTGAGATTCTTAAATGATTGGTGGACATATTCATTTTGAATTTTGTATGCAATCTCAATTGAGTTTCTTGAATTACTTTTAGAATGAATTCTGGCGTACTTGTTTACTAAAACAAGTTTAATTAATTAAAAAAATTATGGTGAATATTTTTCAAAAATTCGACGGGTATTGTCTGTCAAGAATGAACAACTATGCAGAAGTAATTTTGCGGGTTACTTGACGGATCAAACCAGTCGTTTCTAGTTTGACAGACAAACTCCGTCGTTTACTCGACCTTCTTCTCGATGGTAGAGAACCGTCGTTTAAAATAAACTACAGTTTATTTTTGACGGACCATATGACGGTTCAAAACCGTCAAAAAGTGTAATTTTTCACGGTTTTGGTCCGTTGAGAAACACGAATTCTGGCGTAGTGAGTCTCAGACCTGGAACTACTCGTCCTAGGAGATTTCCCCGTAGCATCGTGGCGGGTGGAGCTACTGTCCGATACACAGGAGTACTGGACGACGAGGATCCAGAGCCGGTACCAGTAGGAGGTACCGAAGAAGAACCCCATCCTCTAGCAGTACCACCAGTAGGTACCGAAGGAGTACCCTGTCCTCTGCCAGTATCAGTACCCCGTGTCCCATGTCGGCCGGAAGTACGGAACGATCCGCGATGACCTGTCATGCATGATAACAACATATGATGAGATACAACAAAGACAACAAATAATAAAGACTAGAAATATGAAAGTGCAACAAAGACAAGATAATAACCAAGACAATATATGATGATACATTTTACAAGAAACATCTAAGTCCAGATAGTATATTTTTAAGAAACATCTAAGTTCAGATAGTACATTCTACAAAAAATCTAAGTCCAGATAGTACATTCAGATAATAACCAAGACTAGATAATAACCAACTCTACATAATAAGAAAATGAAAGTACGTCTCTCTCAATCATCTTCAGAATAATTATCTTGTTCGTCTTCCTCGACCTCATCTTCCTCCTCATCTTTACTTTTATCTTCGCCTTCGTCGGCTTCGTCTTCCTCTTCGGATAATTCTACATCTTCTACATTATGTGTCGTGTAATGCGTAACTTCCGTGGAGTCCACATCAACAATATTGGTTACAAGAGGTAGCTCGTCCTCCTGATAAGCTTTTTCGTCAACATCAAAAGTATCTCTAGCTTTAGTCTTGCATACTGCCCACCATTCAGACTTCGTTGCTCCCCATCTCGGATAAGCTGTGAAGTACACGAGCTGAGCTTGAGTTGCTAGGACAAATGGTTCGTAGCCTTGATATCTACGCTTGTAGTTTATATCCACAATACCATGCTTGTCAATTTTCCAACATTGATTTTCAGTCGGATCGAACCATTCACACTTGAACAACACGATCTTTGCAGGTTCTCTGCCATAATTATACGTCAACTCCACAATCTCTCGTAAGATGCCAAAGAAATCATTTCCTGGATCGACGTCTTTGTAGTTCGAAGATTTGATACACAAACAACTGTTTTTCGTGGAATCAAGATCCAGGAAGCTGTCTCTGATCGGAGCATTTGTCGACTTGAACCGAAAGCCATTGACACAGTAACTTGGCCATATTTTAACAAAAGTAATTGGTCCTTTGGCAAGAGTTCTAATTAATTCAATCTCTGGTGAAATTAAACAATCGACCTGAATACCAAAGAAGAGATAGTAAGTTATTTATTGTGCAGTGCATTAAAAGGCCAGTAATTACCGGGCTGCTTACATATTCGCTCAACCAAGAAAGAAAATGACGTCTCATTTTTTGTTCTAATGCTTCGTCTGTTAGGTAGGGTCTAACCGACCTCAACTCAGCATTATATGTGCTGAAAAATAACGAAGCAACCGCCGATTAGTACAATAATATTAGCTTATACTATTACATTAAGATGACGTAAACTCATTATTAATTACTTACCCCTCTAGCTTCTCCACTTCATCCTCGTCGCAATTGAGTAATAGACAACTGAGCAGTCCTTAGCTCTTCGTCATTCAAATATCTTTTCTTCATTTCTCCGAAGGCTTTCCGGATGCATTGAATACTTTCAGTATTCCATCATTAGATTCTTGATAACCATCGTCGTTTCTTGGAGCCCTCGTTCTATTCGTAGCAACATGAGGTTTGAAATACATCAAGCAGAAGTTTGTAATCTCCTTTCGAGCCTTGTTTTTCACCTTCCTCTTTAGGTGGTTCAAATGCCTCTCAAACGGGTACATCCACCGATAACCAAAGGGTCCACCAACACGTGCCTCGTAGGAAAGATAAATTGGTAAATGCTCCATGGAGTCGAAGAATCCTGAAGGAAATACCTTCTCGAGCTTGCACAGTGTTACCACAATATCGTTCTCCTGCTTTTCTAGACGATCGACGAGCAACTTAATAGAACAAAGATCTCTGAAGAATATGCTAAGCTCGGTCAATGGATCCCAAACAACCGGGGGTAAGAATTCCCGAAATACAATCAGAATTAACCTCTCCATGAATGCGTGACAATCATGGCTCTTCATACCTGTCAGTTTGTTCTCCTTAAGGTCGACGCATCTTCTTAAGTTCGAAACATATCCGTCTGGAAATTTCAGACCTTGAATCCACCTACAAAGTCTCACTTTATCCTCCTTCTCCAGTGAGAAAATTGACTTAGACTACTTCAACTTCCCATTTTCGTCCTCTATCAAATGCAGTACAGGACGTCTACATATTTTTCCAAGTCCAATCTAGCCTTTGGATTGTCTTTCGTCTTCCCCTTTACGTCCATTACAGTATTAATTATGTTGTCAAACACATTCTTCTCGATATGCATGACATCAAGGTTATGTCTAATCAGATTGGTGCTCTAATATGGCAGATCCCAGAATATACCCTCTTCGTCCAGTTATGAATGCGACCAAATCCGTCACACTTGTAGCCCGTAGCAGGCTCTTCAATAGCTCTTGGTAAATCTTTTACCTCTTCCCATATCGTGTATCCGGGCCACCTTGGCGGGGGATTAGCTTTCTCCACAACGCCAGCACAAAAAGCATTCATGTTCCTCCTGTACTGATGATCCTTCGGCAGGAATTATCGATGACAATCGAAGAAGCACGGTTTGCCTCCGTGTTTCAAACAGAAAGCCTTAGTACGGTCCATGCAATACGGACATGAAGACGACCATGCGTGCTCCATCCAGATAACATACCATAGGCCGGAAAGTCGTTGATGGTCCACATAATTGCTGCCCGTATCTAAAAATTTTGTTTTCTAGATACATCGTACGTGTTGGAACCTACTTCCCACAGCTGATTTTAAATACACATCGATGTTCCTTTTCGGATTGTTCGGGCCTGGGATAATAATGGTGAGGAACATATACGGAGTCTTCATGCACATCTAAGGCGGTAGATTGTACGAAGTGACGATCACAGGCCAACACGAATACTCGGATCCCGAAACTCCGAATGGGGTAAAATCGTCGGAGCAGAGACCCAATCTGATATTACGCGGATCAGAAGCAAAATTTGGATACTCTCGATCAAAGTGCTTCCATGCTTCTCCATCAGATGGTTGATCCAACACTCCTTCGGTCTGTTCCCGCTTATGCCAACTCACGTTTTCTGCAGTTTCCTTCACCATAAACAACCGCTGCAACCGCGGCGTCAACGGCAAGTAGTACATCAAATCGGTAGGCTTCCTGGCACCGACAGACTTTTTTCTACCACTGCCCTTGTAGCGATCGGCACCACAAAATCTGCAGGCGTCTTCATCCTTGTCGTCTTTGTAGTACAACATGCACCCGTTGTGACATGCATCGATTTTATCGTATCCCATCCAGAGCGATCTCACCATCCTCTTAGACCGGTAGAAGTCTTTAGGCAACTTAGCACCCTCAGGTAATATTTCTATAAGCAACTCCATAAGACGGCTGTAGCAATCTTGCGACATGTTAAAATCGGACTTGATGCTCAACAATCTTGTAACCACCTCCAACGGTGAATGATCCTCACAACTAGGATATAATATCCTTGCATTCTCCAGCAACTCCATGAACTGTGCAGCATCGGCGTTCGGTGCCTCCTCAGGTGCATCATGATCGTCCGGATCGAAACTAGGCCCCGCCACGTCAAAAATCATGTTCACTAACCTATCGTCGTAAGCAGCGTTGTTGTGGACATCCACATAAGACTCATACTCCGATACTAAAGACACAAGTTCTCCGTGCGCGCTCCACTGATTGTAATTCGACGTGAAACCCTTCGAGTATAAATGATAAGTGACTTCCACTTTGGATGATATTTCAAGTTGCGACATCTCACACACAGACACTTAATTTTGGTACCGTCCATGTACTGAGGGAACGCCTTGGCAAACTGCAGGAACTGCTGTACACCCTCTATGAATTCATCCCGCACATCGCACATGTCATTAGGATGACGGTTGTACATCCACGAACGATTTCGTAAGTAGTAATTCATATCCATATCCAATTGAGGATAATTCTGTAAGATAGATACATGCACATTGCAGTAAGTGAATGAATGTTAAGACAGTTTAGATATGGGTGCGCAACATAAACTGTTCATTCATTCCACATATTACAAACAAAGAATTTGAAGGAAGAAACAAAAACAACTGTGTTGGGACTAAAACAATTGTCTTGTGTCAAAGTGTCGTATCCGATAGACCGATACTAATTCGATACGGTCGATACTAAGTATATATGGTCGAGGTATAATTGTACTTGTAGGAGCACACGACACTAAGTGCATACAGCCGATACTAATCTGATACGGTCGATACTAATCCGATACCGATTCTGATACTCATCCCAACTGTCCAATATCGACCCTTTGGGTCTACAAGAGTTACTTCACCCAGTTTGTCAAAAAAGTTAAAACTTTTTAAATTAATATCCAATATCGACCATTTGGCCTGTGCTTGAGCAGTATCCTAACTCAAACTATCTATCCTAACTAATAATTAATATCCTACTTTAACATCTACTAACTCTCATATTCCTTCTAACATAAACTAATATTCTAATCTAAACTAACCCTTTAACTGAAACTAATATCTAAACAATGCTAATCATGAACTAACACCCTAACCTGGAAGTCCACACTTCTCAAGCACAGGCCAAAGGCCAAGTTATAAGGCAAAATGCAGGCAACTGCCTGTAGCTACAAGGCAAAACAAAATGTTGACGGTATATATACCGTCAACATTTAAAAAGTTACTTGTCTTGACAAAATGAGTGAAGTAACTCTTATAGACCGAAAGGATACTCTATACACTCTATGTAATACGATATACCAATCATACCTACACTTCTAGGATATTCTATACACTGTAGGTACTAGGATACTCCTTAGTATATTAGATATCAAAATCACTTAGTATGACACAAATATGAGTGTGCATTTCATAGAAGAATCTAGACATAAACTATAAGAATCTAAACTAAACATAAGCGACGTCACTAAAGACGTCGGTAAACGTCGCTATTACATATATATACATGCTTACACTAGTCAACTAGGTCAATCCTAGTCCAGTCAAGTCTCACTAGGCCTAACCAAGCCTAGGCAATCAAAAACACACCATCAGAAGTCATAGAGAACACATATTACATATATATACATGCTTATATTACATTCACATATTTGAACTTGCATTCATTCAATCATAGGCATATTTACATAGATGCTTGCATTTCTACATTCATTCATGCATTCATTTCTTAACATATATGCATTACACTTGATTATTAGTTCATGGCATTTATGCATACATATATGTCTATCACATATGTTATCTAAACATGCATAATACATTCACCCATTCTATTCTTTATACATATGCATATATCTATGTATTCCCGTTTGCATACATATATGCATATTGCATTCATATGTGCTTACCAACTTGCATATATTCATGTATTCCCATTTGCATACATATATGCATATTGTATTCAGATTTAACAGTGGTGCAAAAGTGTGTGTGTGTGTATCCACATTCAGATTTAACAGTCGTTGATGTAAGTGTGTGTCTGTGTCGTGTCAGTGGAAGATAGGGTTAGGGTTAGGTATACCTGGAATGGGTCGGGTAGGGGTCGCCGGAGCAGAGCAGGGGACGAGGGGGTCGACGATGGAGGAGCGACGACGAGGTCACCAGGGGGGAGCGATCGCCGGAGACGAGAGGGAGGGAGGCAACGCCGGAGGGAGGGGGAGAGAAACGAGGGAGCGATCGTCGAAGGGAGGCAACGCCGGAGGGAGGGGTCGTCGGGGGGAGGCCTCGCCGGAGGGGAGCTCGTCGGGGGGGAGCGATCGCTGGAGACGAGAGGGGGGGGGGGAGAGAAATGAGAGCGCTTGGCGGGAGAATGAAAATTTGGGAAATAAAATAAAATCGATCGAGTTCCCAGAACCCTAAATAAAAGTTTTTAGTGACGTCTAAGTGAGACGTCGCTGTTCAGTAATAGGATAGCGATGGACATGATTAAATATGCTAAACATCGCTGAATAAAATACATCAGCGATATTTTACGACTACATAGCGACTTGTTCTTTCCAAACTATAATTACAGTCGCTACTAGTCACTAAACGTCGCTGATAGTGACGTTTAGCAACGTCATTTATATACGTCGCTAAATACACAAAATATAGCGACGTTTTCAACTGGCGTCGCTAAATTCGTCGCTAATTTGACATATTTTAGTAGTGTAATTAATAGAGAATAAGAAATTATATGCTCTTTGTAGGAGATGGAATAATTCTGGAGATCATAAGGTATTTCGACTCCGATTTTGTTGGATGCCAACACAGCAGGAGATCCACATCAGGTTATGCTGACTAATGGAGATATATTTTAGATGAGTGTCAAACATGCACTCATAATTTTTTCTACCATGACAGCAAGGTTTATAGCATGTTGTGAGGCATCTATTCAGAAAATATGGTTGCGAAATTTTGTCACAAGGCTGCGCCTACAGTACGGTGTTGAAAGACCACATAAAATTATGGTGTGACAATAAATCAGCAGTACTGTATTCTAATAACAACAAGAACTTGTATAAGTCAAAAGATGTTGACATAAAATTTCTAGTTGTGAAGGAAAGAATTCAGAATGGTAAAATTGTCCATATAGCACATTAGGACAAACTCCATGTTAGCGGATCCGCTCACAAAAGTATTATCACCCAGGGTCTTTCATAAGCATACTGCTCATATGGGTGTTATCTTAATTAAGAATATGGCAATACGGTAGGAGTTTGTATTTTATGTATTTGGGTGCTATTTGGTTTTGGACACATTTGTGTATTAAAATATTTTGGATATTTATCTGATCAGATATATGAAAATTCAGTTCATTCTGTTTTCATTATGTTAAACTATTGATCTCACTAAAGTTAAGGAGGACCAGTTGGAAATAGACACGTATTGATCACATTGCGTGTAATTTCTATGCTACGCATCCATGATTGATCTATGTCGTTTAGCTATATTGGTATATGTGACCATTGATGGTTTAGTTACGCTATATATGATGAATGTCGCTTGATCATATGTTGATATGGTTAATGGACGAGATTGTCCGGATATACCCTAAGGATTAAGATAGCAATTTATGAGCTCACTAAGGTTAACACAATTATAAGGTTACATATGTGGCCCAGTGGGAGATTGTTGGAATTATTCAATAATTAAGGGGCCACACATGTAAAATTAATTGTGTTTGGGCTATCTAATAATTAAGCCAAATTAAAGTGGTCTATTTGGAAATTAGCTTAAGGGTATAATTGTCATGAAATTAATGTGTAGATACCGGAGATAATTCTAATTTGATGAGGGGCCAAATTATAAATATCAAAACACATAAATATATGTATTCATTAGGGTTATGGTCCCCAACTTATACGGCCACCAAAGAGAGGTTTTCTCTTTTCTCTTCTGCATCCCCATCAACAGAAAGAGAGGGACAAAAGATTCGGATTCTTCTTTGTCATTAGGGTAGTAGCAAGTTGGAAGATCGAACTCAATAAAGAGACGTTCGCTTCAAGATCCATCAAGTCTAGTAATGGATTCAGATACGCTTCCGTAATTTAATTTATGTTCTTCATCTCATGAATCGACAGGGCACAATAAAATTTCTAACAACTTTTGTTTAGATAAAAGTTTTTGGTGAAAGAAGGATTAATAAAAAATAATAGTTACCAAATATCTTGATTACATATGTCATAAGATTAAATTTGATTGAATTTTAATTAGAATATGTCAAAATATCTTCACAAGTGAGGAAGCTAGGAAACAACATGTTGAAAGGATAAAGAAATGAAGAAAATTATATTTTATATGACAAATAAGGAGATATTTAAGACTTTTTAAAAGAAATCCATCAACCCCCGTTATTTATCCTTCGATTTGGAATTGAAAAACAATAGAAGAAAATGGTCAAACAAACCCTCATTTAATCATTTATGATCTCTCTCCTAAATCGCTACTCTCAAACCAAATATTTTTTTTCCTCAGTTAACTTTTTCTCACTTTAACTCTCTTAACTTTTTTTCTCACTTAACTCTCTTAACCCTCAATCTAGAATACCTATAATAAATGTCAATTTTATTTTTATTATTTATTTTTAATCTATATATCTATCAATATAAATAAAATGTCTCATATTTGATCTTTGTTATCTGTTTTGTATCCATCTCGAACTCGGAATAGTCTGCCATCACATATTTTTTGTAGGCCTTGTTTGTCGGCATTCACCGCAAACTGCAATTTTGAAAATCTTCTGCACAAATAAGTAATATGAAATATTTTACCATACATTTTAACTATAACTACTAGCATATGTGCACACGTATATATTATTTGAAAGATTAAAAGACACAGTCAAAATTTGTTCATTTTCCAATGAATGAATTATGCTAAAAAAAGTCCATTTTTTAATTTATTTTAGATACATTTGAAGAGTTGTTGTAATAAGGAATATCAAAGGACAACTCTTGTATTTACCTAGATACCCCTCATTAATTTTAATTGATCTTTTTAATTAGTAAATATAGTAAAAGGCATTTTTGGACATAAAAGTTTCACTGTGAAACATACTTTTGGCATTGTATATACTAGCATATATGCACGTGCATTGCACGTATTTTAACATTCTTTTAATGAACTTAGGTTGACTACTCCGGAAGACCAAAGGCAGTCTTTGTAATTATTAAGTTGTCCTTATTAAAATTAATGAACCATTTTAATTAGTATATATTTGCCAGGGTATTTTTGGAAAAATATTAAAGGTGAAGCCTAACTTTTGACATTATATATATATATATATAGATATATATATTATATATATATATATATATATATATATATATAGGGAAAATGGGATATGAGCCATAGGCTCATACTCTTATATGAGCCATTCCACATGGCTTCTATGTGGACCAATAAAAATATAGTGACTTGAAAAAAAAATTAAATAGGTAGAAATAAAAGATCTCACAAAAGATTTGATAAATAATAACTTATCATATCTTTGCCTAGGAACTTACCAAATATGTTTACCTAGAAATTAAATAGATAGAAATAAAAGATTCCATAATATTAATATTAATGTTAATGTTAATGTTAATATTAATTTTAATTTTTTTTAATATTAATATTAATATTAACGTTAATGTTAATATTAATATTAATGTTAATATTATTGTTAATATTAATTTTAATGTTAATATTAATGTTAATAATAATGTTAATATTAATTTTAATGTTATATTAATATTAATTTTAATGTTAATATTAATGTTAATGTTAATATTATAATAATAATAATATTAATATTAATGTTCATATTATTGTATATATTAATTTTATGTAATATAATGTTAATATTAATTTTAATTTTAATGTTAATATTAATAAAAAATTAATTTTAATTTTATTGTTAATTTTAATTTTAATTTGGAGGGACAAATGGCATTTTTCTATTTAAATTCTTAGGCAAATTAATTTGGTAAGTTGCTAAGCAAACATATGGTAAGTTATTATTTATCAAATCTTTTATAAGATCTTTTATTTCATCTATTTAAATTTTCTCTTCCAGTCACTCTAATTTTATTGGTCCACATGAAAGCCACGTGGGGCTCATATAAGAGTATAAGCCTATGGCTCATATCCCGTTTTCCCATATATATAATATTATTATATATATATATATTTATATATATATATATGAGGCTTCAAAACGGCTCAGAAGTGAGCCGTCTAAGCCGTATGTATATCATGGTCCATTTTATTTTTAAAAAAAATAAATTATGTAAAAAATTGTTGAAAAAAGTTTAAATTTGTTATATATATTCAACATGGAGAATCAAACTCAACCAAACAATAAAAAATAACTAACACCTTAACCACATGAGTTAGAAGAGATATTGACTATAATTTGATAATATTCTTATTATACGTACAAAGTGTTGGGTTGTATCTCGTTTCCGGTTGAGCACTCAAATGAGGGTGAAAATGGAGTTGGTAATTTAGTCCCACATCGGTTAGGATGTGAGATCATGAGGTGTAGAAAATTGGGATTGGTTCAGGCCTTATATGAGAATTCTCTTTTAAGGCATATGGGTCCAATTCAATATCGTACCTCATGGGCCAACTCTGGTTCGGGTCACACCGTGTTTCCAACAAGTGGTATCAGAGCCCATGGTTATGGGACTGGTTTGAGCGGCTCTAATTGGTTCGAGACAATGGTGCTGAACGTTCATGCGTATACACGGATATACGGGCTCTCTTCTCAAGGTGGAGTAGGAGCAAATATACGAATTGGCTTCAAATATGTGTTTGTCGAGATGACATTATGTTGGATCTCCTGGGTGCTCGGCTGGCGGAAACGAATAAAAAGTAGCAAGGAGTGCTAAGGTTGTTCGGCTGGCGGGAACAGAAAAAAAGGTCGTTGTGGTGCTAAGGTTGTTCGGCTAGCGGGAACGGACAAATGTAGCAAGGTGCTAAGGTTATTCGGCTAGCGGAAACGAGCTAAGGTGGAGATTGTTGGGTTGTATCTCGTTTTCGGTTGAGCGCTCAAATCGGGGGTGACAATGAAGTTGATAATTTAGTCCTACATCAGGTTAGGAGGTGGGATCATGAGGTGTAGATAATTGGGATTGGTTCAGGTCTTACATGACAATTCTCTTTCAAGACATATGGGCTCAATTCAATAGCCAACATCATCGGCCAACTCCGGGTCGGGTCACTCCAGACCCATGCATTTACTAGTATATATAATTCCTCACTTACAACTTGAACTGTTCCGCAAGCACTCAATTTATGGTGAAGTTAATTTATATGATTAGAAGTGTATTGGTTGTGTACAGTTATGGGACGAGAATTCGGTTTTAACCGAATCCAAATCGTCAAAACTAAATAAATCGAACTTCTAAAAACCCAAATTGAAAGTGAAATTAGTTCCAATAATCAATTCGGTTTATTCAATATGTTAGGTTGGGTTATGTTTATTGATTTATTCAGTTGTTCGATTAGATTATGTTATTGTTGGGTTATATTTTTGTTTAATAGACCATATCCAAAATTGAGATTGCAATTAAATTATGTTGAAGAATATACTTTTATACTTATATTTGTATATTTCAAAGTTTAGCTCAAACTTGGACTACTTATTAAATTCAAAGTTGGACTTTAACACACATATATAGAATTGTTATTTTCAAAATATGCATAAAAATATACGCATTATCATAAAGTATGTATAAGTTTGACGATAATTATATAATTTCGTAAGTCTTAATCAATTTCAGTTTTAGACGAAGAAACTCAAAACCAAAATCGAGACTAAATAATTTTTTAGTATATTTAACTGAATCTCTTATTCAATTCTCGATTCAAAACCGAACAACACGTAAGCATTTTCTATTATGGTGTTCCGTCCAACCAAAATTAATTAATCCTCACGTGTTTGCTATGCAGAATACTATAGAGCCGAAAATTCTAAATTTTCGAAAATTAATTTCAAGTAATTAAATTTCCTGAAAGTTATATCCAATGTTTGGTGACTATATAAATATTTTCGAAAAAAAATGATAATGGATAAAAAAAAAATAAGAAAAAGGATTAAAAAGGGGGGGGACCCCCAAAAACAAAAAAGGAAAAAAAGAAAAGAAAGAAAAAAAGCAAAAAAAAAAAAAAATCAAATAAAACGGAAAACAATCAAAAAATTAAAATAAGAAAAAAGTCCAAAAATGAAAAAAAAAAACCAAAAACGAAAAAAAATGATAAACAAGATCAAACAAATAAAAAAAAATGGAAAAGGGATCAAAAGTGAAAATGAAAAATAATAATAAATTGAAAAATAATAAAACAGAAAAAGCGAGAAAAAAGGCCAAAAACGAAAAATGACAAAAAGAAAAAAAAGGATAAACAAAAAAACGATAAAAACGAAAAACAATCAAAAACGAAAAAAGAATAAATGGGAAAAAAATGGGAAAAAAATCAAAAACAAAACAAAAAACAAAAACGATCAAAATGAAAAACAAAATAAATAAAAAATGAGAACAAATGATAAAACAAAAAAATTGACAAAAACCGATAAAAGACGATAAAAAGAAAAAGACCAAAACCAAAAAAAAAATGAAAAATGATAAAAACGGTTACAAACCAAAAATCAATCAAAAACAAAAAGATAAAAACAAATAAATTGACAAAAAAAGATAAAAATCGTTAAAAAAACCCAAAAATTATAAATGATAAAAATGTTTGCAAACCAAAAAATGATCAAAACAAAAAAAAAAGATAAAAACAAGCAAAAAAATAAAAAAATCAATTGTCATAGAAAAAAAATCTACCTATTTTTAAGGGTTAGGATTCGTATATTTAATGGATAAATTATTTATCCGAGTATTAATAATAGATTTATACTATAATTTTTTGGAAAAATAAAAAATTACCGTGTACCAAATTTTTTTGGGAAAATAAAAAAAGGGGTATTTTGTAAAACCTCCCCTAAATAATGGGCTAATTTGCGAAACCCCCTAAAGATCTCGAATTGGTAAAACCCCCTTTCCGTCAAGACGCTGTTAGTTTTGGGTGACGTGGCAATCCGTGTGTGTTATTAAGTTAAAAAAAAAGAGACAGACGAAAATACCCCCGCGTAGAGAGTCCACGTCCCTCTTCTCCGACGGGTACTTTCGCTTCGCCGCGTACTTGGGGAAGAAGATATCGTAGGGAAGCTCCCGAGCTGCCCGGCCAGTACGTGGACGTACCCGCGCGGCCCGAAATCTCCGAGCCACACACGGATTTTTACTTACAACATTTTTCAGACAGAGCTTCTTCTCCTTCTCCTTCTTCTCTTAATCTTCCTACGTAGCACCTCCAGAACGGACTGGGCGTGCATAAGCGATCGCCTGGACCGTGACCATCGGGTTGACGCCGAGCGCCGTGGGGAACACGCTGGCGTCCGCGACGTACAGCCCTTCCACCTCCCACGTCTCCCCGTTCGGGTCCACCGCCGACGTCTCCGGTCCTTGAGGAAGGCCATCTCGAGGGACTCCCACGGGGAGGGGGGGAGGGGCTTGAGGAGGAAGGGCGAGTGGAGGTGGGGAAGGGACGACGGGGACTTGGTGTCGGCGGAGGGCTCCGATGGGTCGGGAGGAGGAGTAGAGCGCAGCCACTCTGGAACTCGAGGGCTTCTTGATGTCCCTCTTTTGTGGGGGTCCTCCATAGAGGGATTGGAGGAAGAAGAGAAGCTGCTGAAGAAGCCATGGCTGGGTCTCTTGGAGGAGGAATGGATAGAGTGGACTCAATGGAAAAACCTCAGCAAAACCCTTGTTTTTTTCCTTTTTTGGAGATGAGAGTTTATATGTAAAAGAAGGTTGACAGCCCGTTCCCCATCTCCCTGCCGCCCGCCTCCCTCACGAACCTCTCGAACTCGTGCGAGCTCGCGGCCTTCACGTCCAGCCTGTCCCCGCTGCGGTGGTGCGTCCGACCTCCGCCGCGCCCGCCGCGGCCAGTATCCTCAGCGTCCTCTCCGTCCCCCTCCTCAGGCTCTCCTCGTCGGAGCCCTCCATCCGGTAGCTTACGTGCCCGCGGGGCCCACGATGCCCGACCCCCGGTCCCGCGCCAGCGTGAACACGTGCGCCGTCTCCGCGAACCGCGCCATGCGCCCTTGTAGTCGGCGCCCGACGTCCACCGCTCACCACCGAGAACATGCCCTAATTAGAGAGAGAGAATACCCCTGCGTATATTTTTGGGATATTTTGCAAACCTCCCTAAATAATTGACTAATTTACAGGGGTATTTTCGTCTAACTTTTATTTTTTTACTTAATAACAACACGGATTGCCACGTCACCCAAAATCAAACAGCGTCTTGACGGAAAGGGGGTTTTACCAATTCGAGATATTTAGGGGGTATTTCGCAAATTAGCCCATTTTTAGGGGAGGTTTTTACAAAATATCCCATAAAAAAATTACCCTTTGTTACCATACTCTTAAATAGAACGTAAACCCTTTTTGGTCCGCAGGACGGACGTGTCAACCTCCCACTGGCCCCTCCTCCCTCTCCAATGAGCCAGCGACATGTGGCTCACGGGTAAAGCTGTGATCCAATCTGCGGAGAAAGTAGTTGCTCTAAATAGAATGTTCTCCCTACTCTAGTAGAGTTTGCCCGTTTAATAGTGATGGCTTGGCCCCTACGATTTGGCTCTATATTTGTTTCCCACACCGAAAATGTAGATTGTTTAAAGGGGTATTTGCAAAAACAACTTAGAAGAGAGGGAATAACGTGCGAAAGAGAATCATGAGGAAGAGACGAGCTTTTGAGTGACTAATAAAAATCGCTTCTCCTTTCCTCCCCCACATTTATTCCATTCATTCTTTTTGGCCCTTTCTCTCTTTCCAGACAAAAAAGAGAGCGCTCCTTTTCTCCGGAAATCTCTGCACTCGAACTCAAAGAAGAAGAAGAAGAGAGGAGGGTGTGAGTAGTGATCTTCTGGCGATTCCCATTTCGAACCGCAGCCGTCGGATCATATACCATCATCAGCGATCAGACGGCGGTGATGCAGGCGAGCGGGGGGCGGCGGCCGATCAGAGGGCTCCGGCGTCGGCGGACACCAGGGGAGGCACCGGATCTTGGCCGACTTCAAGCGGTTGGAGCAGGAAGCTCGATTCTTGGAGGTGACTCGGAAAATCTCACCTCTACAATTTTTCCCTCTCCGCAAGTTGGGTTAATTACAACCATATGTTGCACGGACACGAATATGACTCGCCACTGTACGGACACGGTGTCACGGAACCTAATTTGGTCTGATACGTGTCCAGCATGACTGACTAATTGTGTGAAAAGCTTAGATCTTTAAGTAGAAAAGGAAGATTTTTTATGGAAAAAAGAGTTTTCCGATGCGAATTGCATAGCACTTTCTTGATTTGATATAGTACTAATCAGCAATGGCTTTAAAAGGATGTGAATATCTAATAATGGAAAAAAAGTGAAACTTAATTGTACTTTGGAGCTTTTATGCTATTTTTGGTATCACATTATTGGCACAAGAAATAATTTATGATTTGACTTGCCATAGAATGCCTTTCAAAAGATTATTGCTTTTGAAAAGAAAAATGCTAAGTTTACTACCAAATTCTTACAACCTTCTTACAACTACTCTCTCCCACCCTTTACACATTGGTCCCACCGGGTCCCACCACCACTCTCACCCCCCCCCCTCCCCCCCCCCCCCCCTTGCTATATGGGCTCCATCCGACCCACCATTTCTTCCCCTCCTCCAATCGAAGTCCGACACGTGTCCGATTGTAGGGGGGTTGTAAAATTTGGTTGTAGGTATAGCAAAGCTCTTTTGAAAATCGCTTCAGCTTATTTCATGCTTTTTTACATGAATACCCTTTAGGGTTCTCTGGCATTTTATCTTTATACCTTTCTATTTTTATCAATAAGAGTGAGTTTCGTACGTGGAATACTATATAGTCATGATTATATATTTTCAGGAATCAAATTTGTGGAAAAGTTATATTCCCATGTTAGGTGAATATATAAATATTCCCTGGAATATAGTTCGTATAAAAAATATAACATTTTTGATTGAAGATTAAATATATGTTTGTTACTATTTGTTTGTGACTTTATAGTATAATTGGTTAAGGTGATAGACTCATATTCAAGAGAACGAAATTCTACTTGACATCATAATTTAACCAAATAACGAAACAAAGAAGAAGAAAGAAAAAAAAGGAAAGAAAAACAATTAATATACCCATGGGTTGAACCCGGACTCAACCGAACTCGGATCCGAATAGACCAAATTTGTTTCCATGAAAAATTAACATACCCACGTTTTTTAACAGATTTCCATGATTCATGGGAATATTTTTTTTCGGACATTCAAAATTTCCAGGAATAAAAAAACGAAACATGGTACTTTCCTAAAAAAATTCGAAAAAAAAAATTTGCGTACCGAACGCACTCTAAATATCTATTTTGGTCATTTTCAATAACTTTAGCACTAAAAAAGCATGCTTATTTCTTTTGATAGTTGCTTTTCATGGTGCAACTTTGACTCCAACGTGCATATACAGCTTGTTGTAGTAACTTTTAACAAGCTTCAACAATACCAAACCCACCCAGAGCCGGCCCGGAGGTTTAGGTTGCCCTATCCTGAAGCTAATTTTGGTTGCCCTTTAACCCTTTGGTAAGGTTATGCTGAGCCTAAGGGGTTGCCCTAGCATAGAGAAATTGTCCTAGCAGAGGGGGGTTGCCCAAGTCCCAAGGCTTGTCCGGCTTACCCCAGGGCCGGCCTTGAACCCACCCTTGGTGAAAACTCCATGACTCGTGATTACGATTTTCCAACAAAGATTCTTGGTTGTGATTTGTTTTGATCTTTAGTTGTAATCTGTGAGAAGTTGCCTTTTCCATTAGGATCTAAGTTTTGTTTTTTGTCTACTAGAACTTTATAGGATTGTTTTCCGGTTACATTAGCTTAAGCTATGTAACTAACATAATAGGATTCCCTAAAGGTAAACTATTATCTCAGGTTTTTAAAATGTCACTTGTTTTATCCCTTGTTAGCAATCACCCGAATAAAACTCGTATTATACGCGAATTTTTTCGTATCTTTCAAAAATGTATAATACTTGTATACTTTTGACAGATTATCAGTATGTAAATTTAAGCAAGTGAAGTTTTAAACTTGTTCCGTATAAATTATTGAAAAATTTGGCACAAAAACGTGGTAGGAACATGTTTAATTAACCAAATTTGACAATATATTTAAGAATGTGAAGTTTCCTAACCTCAATATTTTTATTTTTCGAATATTTGACCGAATTTTTGAACGTTTTTATTTGCACTGAGCCTATTTATACCCGTACTTTTGTCGTCCAGATTTTTTTCCATTTGCCGACTTGCTAACAAGGGTTTTATCAAATGGATTGGAACTTTGACCGTTTTAACCTTTTGATCTTAGGTTGAGAGCCCATATACAAGTGTTTTCAACTTGCACAACTTGCATACGTGCATGAACTCATTTTTACTGATTGATTGCATGACGCTGATGGTTTCCTCACCTGAATTAGGCCTATAAATTGACAAACTTAACTACACGACTGAAGTCAGCCAGTACTAGACGACATCAGTTGACTTCGGAGGGAAGTGAAAAGGCGATGAAATCCATGCTAAGCAACTGCTGACATGGCAAAAAGTATAGGTAGGACGCAATGTCCTGTTACAGATTTGAGGATCATAGAATAGGAGAGATCCTACATTGCGTAATATGGACATCGATATGGATAGGACACGATATGGATATGGGATGCGGACATTATCAGCTAGGTACAATAAGTAATCATCTATCTTGCACAAATACGAACACGGATATGCAACAGGATATGTATGGACATTTCCCGCGTTCATGCAAAATAGGAGGGACAACTCACTTTGTTGGAGAATATGGTAAGTTAGAATAGGTGAAAAACAATCTTGGTGTATTTCAGGATTAGTCTAGAATTGGTTTACTAGAATTAGTCAATCTTCTAGATAGAGTTGAGAGTCCATATTTGTCTTTTCATATGTATTATTTCTCTATTACAAATAAGAACATCTCTCTATGAGAGCAAGTTGGTTTTCTTCAAATTATTGATCTAAAATATTTAGGAATAGCCACCATCATCTCCTCCTCTCATATCTCCATCCCCATACCTACACCCACATAAATTTCCACGCATTTGTTTAGGATTTTTTAGTGCGAGGAATCTAGAGATTGATGTATACTTTAAAATATGACATTATGTCATATTTGGTTAGTGATCCTGCTTATGAATCTTAGTTCCCAATTTGTTAATCTCCTACAAAGTTGCAAAAGAATAAGAGATGGCAATTAGGTCATAATTGAGTAGTGTTCGTAGCATACATGTGTTGAATGTAGGTTTCATGATTCTTATACAAAGAATTTTGGGTGAGGATTGGTGAATGGCTTATGTATAAGGATATATAGAGGTACCCCTTTGCTTGCTCCCGACATTATTACACATGCTTGCTTTCTAAGGTTTCTTTGTTACATCTTGGAAGTAAAACAATAACATGGCTGTATCTTATACTTGCATTTCTGGATCACTGTGGACATATCCTTTTCACCAACATTTCTTATCACTTGACATTTTTCATAGAAGCACATCATTCCTTGAACCAGTCTAGTTTTGAAACAACTTGCGTGGATCTTGGTCTTGTTTGAAAGGTAAGTTTGAATTACATTCTTTGTCAATCAGACACAACCAGGTTAGTACACTTAATGTGAAATTTCGTCGATTACTGAGCTTTTATCCTGTTGACCTGATGCGGACGTGAGAAGGGCCCACCCAATCCGGGCCTCAAGACAACAACTAGCTCAAACCGGGCCAAAACAACCACCAGCCTTAGCCCAAATAGGCCAGTCCAGCATGGAATTCCAGGTTCATGCAAGTCCAGGGGATCAGGAAAACCTGAAAGTCTGTTGGAATACCTGGTCCAAGCGGCTGGGAGGGTATCGGGCTGATTATGGCCATATTTTGATGGATTTTAAAAATCTTTTTGTAGTGTTCTTTTCTTGTTTAGTTAACTCTTTTGGATTGTTTTCTTAAGCCTTAAGTAATTTATTTGCTATAATTTAGGAGTTTTTAGTAGGAAGAAGACTAGTTTTGATTAATGTTGCTCCATAGGAGTTTCTTGTTGATTGTCATATTTGAGAATTGAGGTTCTAGTCTTTGTTATCTTGGTTGTTGGCTCTCAGTGATCGACGTTTTCTTGATGTGTCGGGTGGTATCAGAGCCTCGACAGGTCAAGAGGCATAATGAGAACCAATGACGACCAACTTCTCCCTAAGGAAGTGTAGGGTATTGAAGGCCTCTTTGAGGTGTTTCGTCACTTTGAATTCTCTATGCGGGAATTGAATCTACATGTCCGATGAGTTGAGCATGTGGTAGGCTTTCAAGACTGGCGAAAAACTAGTTTGAGATAAAAAAAAATGACGTAATGGGTGAGCAATGCCCGTGGCCTCTCTGGAAGGTCACACATTAGTATAAGATAATCGTCCAGAAACTCGTATGAATTCGTCTTGTACGAGCAAGAATTTTAATAATCTCGTCAGGAGGGGTCGTTATGACGATCGTGACACTGACAAGTCGACTGACCAACAGAATTACAACGGTTGGAATGGCATATGCGGATGCAGTCGCTATGACGATTATGGTAGGAAATATTTTCGCGACGATGGAGGTCGGTATGACGACAACAACGCTTATCAACATGGTGGTCGTGCAAAAGAATCCAGAAAGAAATAGGTGACCAATAGTGTGTTAAGGAAAGTCGTGCTAACACCCGATAAGATGATATACGCAAATGGACAACATGTTCCAACATGTTTTACCATCAACGACACAAAATAGAGTCATGATCAACAACGACAACCAGAAGAACATCATCAACTGACAAATTATCGAAGAAGTGGGGGTTGACTTTCGAAGCACCTAGAATCGTATTCCATTGATGGGTTCAGGACATGCCAAGTGTAGGGGTGACTGAGCGGTGTCGTGTTCCGTCGGCTGGATGGGTATGATGCTGATTATGGTGTCGTGTTCTCCATCGGCTCATAAAGAGACAAGGTCTATTGCGACATGATGGATGAACTTGAAATTTGTCATATGTTTGCTTGGAAAATCGTAGCAATTTGATGTTGACACACAACATGATGGATGCGTCAGCACGTATCGACCGGTCAAACGATAGGACAAAGTATACACTTACACCTTCGAAGTACAATGTCCGGACTAAATCTTTACAAGAGGAGGGAAAGGTTTCTCTTTTTTGTCACGGTATTTACGAAGGAAGCAAAAGCGAACTTCAAGGAGGCCATGATTTGGCTTCTAAGGGAAATATAGATATTGAAGTGTCAACAAGAGGGGAAGCAAGTTCAAGAGGTATGGCTAGTCCTCAACGAGTATCGCTACGACGCTATATCCTTTCGGAGGAGTTTCCTGGAGCGACTATCAATCATGTACAATCCAGTACAACATTTTCCTGGAGAAGATATATCGAGCTTACCACATTACCAAATGGACCCACGAGAACAAGTTTCTTAGGAAAGAGGCGGAGAGTATGAACTTGTAAGTGCAAGATTTTCAACATTATTGGTGACGTCATGGTGTGCTTTCGGAAGGGGATGAAATCGATTGGACAGTTGATCCAGATTACGACACAAAAAATTAGGATCGAGTTCTCTATAAGATAAGGGCCTATCGCAAGGACCCAACCTAGTCCGGACCTCAAAATAGGAACTAGCCCAAACCGGGGGTCCCAAACGGACAGCCCAAATCGGGCCAAAACAACAACCAACCCAGCCTTAAGACCAAACAAGCGTGGCCAGCCGAAATTCTGGGTTCCTGGAACCTGTAAGTCCAAGGTCAGGAAAATCTGAAATTTTCGTCGGAATTTCGAATCCACACGGCTGGACTGGTACGGTGCTGATTATGGCCAGATTTTGACGAATATTTTAAAATATTTTTGTAGTTTTCTTTCCTTGTTTTGTTAAATATTTAGAAAATGTTTCTTAGGTTTTAAGTAATTTTTGGTATAATTAACTGTTTGTAGTATGGAGAAAAACTACTTTTGATTAGTGAATTGCTCCATGAGAGTTTATCTTGTTGCTTCTCGTGTTTGAGAATCGAACTTACAATCTTTGTTATCTTGGGTCGTTGGCTCTCAGCGATTGACGTTTTATTTTGTGCCATGAAGAGTTTCACATCCCAAACTATGGTAGGCTAAGGCCTTAATAAAGTATTGAGTTGATCAATTTATGATATATGTAACAACTAAGTTCCACTCCTTGATCTTCAATGGTCTGGATTTATTGTCAGATGTACTTGTTCAGGTTAGAAGCTTATCCTATTGAGATAAAGCGATTCAAAGATCACGTATAATTTTCGCTTTTATGTTATGCCCCCCGCCCCACTATCAAATCACGCATACATTTACATCCTTCAACTTGGCTAACAGACCTTTGCAGCCTAAAGATGAGATTCCCATTGGCAGATGAATTTTGGTTTCTTGTCTGGGTCTTATTTCCTTTAATTCTAGGTTTCACAGTAAAGGTGCGTTTATGTTATGCCCCTATCACTATTAAATTTTTTTTCTATAATAGAGTTTTTCCAGAGGAAAAATTATATCTCCAATAGTAATTTTCATATTTAACGTGCATTTGATTGCAAGGTGGAAAATATGTGGAAAAGAAATTAATTCCACGGAATTATTTTACTAGAAAAATAATTCCATGGGATTTAAAAATTTTCTTATGGAAAACTTAATTTGTGTGTTTGATTGTCATTTTTCCACGAAAAATAATTATTTTCCATGGAAAATGAAATTTTCCTATGGGTTGGTGGAAAATTTGTAATGGAAATATTTTCCATGGAAAAAAGCCCAATCAAACAGCCAAGGCTCTATCCTAGGCGGAAAATATTAAAATAAAAAAGCTCTACATGTAGTGTCTATGCGGCATATGAAAATGGGACCCACAATATTTTTTATAATTGGATTTCTATATGAAAAAAATAGTTGACACATAAGCTTCTTAAAATGACATGTAGGATATGAATAAATATAGACCAACCAATGGAAACATTTTTTTTATATATATTTGGATTATTATAGGGAAAAAATGCCACAGAGACACAAAAACCTTCCTAAAAGGACTTGACGCAGGACAGAAACAAAAATATGAATAACCATTGGAGAAGTCCTAATTATAGATATTAATATGATCTAACATAAATTTAGATGTGTGTGAGCGCACATGTGCATGCAAGTGTTAGTGCCCTATATAATTAGCTTGCATAATTGCATTCATACTTGATTTTAAGTTGTAATCCATTCTGGCAGAGAATAGGAGGTAGGCTTCCAATTTCCTGATCATTGCTACAGATAAGTTGAGCGCATTGGGAATATACATATCCTAACATACCATTGGATCGTCGAAAATACTTATGGAGCAAGCAATTTATACCCAAAATATGTTCATCCTGCATTGGATCATATGATATGTATTAAGCTTCCAAAATATGTTCATCCCAAAATATGTTCATCCTGAAAAGGAAGTAGGCTTCCAATTTCCTGACCATTGGATCGTCGAAAATGCCAATGAGATGGCGTATGGAACTTCCCAGTTAGGTACTTGGGTTCCATATCTACAACTGTCCGCGACTCCACAGGTGGTGTACCTTAGCTTCCACCTTCTCGTTTGGTGTCATCACGAGATTTTGCTTTCTAAATAGTCTGTTTGTTGTGAAGCTAAAGTTCCATTCACCTACTCATATCATCCAATATTTTGATTACTCAGGGAGAGTTGGAAGAGCTAGAGAAAACAGAAAGAGTGTCAGCTGCACTGCGAGAGTACGTACGATATTAGCACCCACTTGATGTTGTAAGCTTCGTCAAACTATTGATCGACTATTTGACTCTTAATTGAACATTTATCATTTCCTCCAGATTGTTGCAGAAAGTGGAAGAGAGACCGGACCCTTTACTCCCAATGTAATGCAACATATCCAACTTTTTTTTGGTTATCCAGTAAAAGCTGCACATGATTCCTCTTGCTCATGCATTTCCCTTGTTCTGCAGCACTAATGGACCTACAAATCCATATTGGGACCGCTGGTTCGAAGGACCTCAAGATATGCAAGGCTGCAAATGCTGGATACTCTGATTCCTACAGTTTGAAATAATACACAACTGTTTCCTGATTATTTGACCCCACAAGTTTGGGATAAAGGTTTCCTTCTTGTTGTTGATTATTTGTGATTAGCATGCACCTAAACAGAAACATGTCTAAAGAAATTGGAGGGGAACATGTGCAAATCCTTTTAAAGTAACAAAGAGTGGAAATTTAGGTCGACAACATTATGGGAAGAAAAGGAATGGAGACAATCTTGTTGCCCAAATTTAAATCTCTAATTATAGACAACACGAAGCCCTCCCGATTCTAAATCATGCGGCATTTGGCTTCCCACCTACTTTCTGGGCTATCCATCCCAATCCATCGTAGAGTCCTTCGCCTGTAATAGCACAACATGCTTGGATGTGCCAGTCATGGGTCTTGATGCTATGTAGGGAGAGGGCGTCAGTGATCTCAGCAGGTGACATAGCATCCTTGAGATCCTGCTTGTTGGCAAATACAAGCACCACAGAGTGCTCCAGGTCTCCATGTTGGAGCAACCTGAAGAGCTCATCCTTCATGATGGAGATCCGAGCTCGGTCAGTGCTGTCAATCACTACTATCACGGCATGGGTACCCCGGTAGTAGGTTGCCCAGGAAGCTCTTAACCGATCTTGTCCCCCAAATCCCATACCTGGATTACATAAAATGAGTACAAAACCAAATGCGTGTTAAATGGCTTGAGGCAAAAGACTACTAGCAAAATAGACTTTTAAAATTAGTGACAATGTTATGGTTAAAAACTGAGGCAAAACTATGAGCATGATGACTTGTGACGCTGATCTAAAGATCTAAAGTGGTATTAACACCATATAGAATAAGCTAACAAGACTACACAAGACTTCGAGAACATATTTCCTGGCTTCCATCACAGGAAGAAGATTAGACGAGCAATGATCGCATTGAGAAATTTTCCTCCTGCACTGTGAATATATATTTTTCTTGGTGCCAGTCATACCCTCATGGTATGAGTAGAGAAGTATAATTCTGGCCATCCATAATCAGAATGAAGCAGAACATGACCACGTTGAGACTAAGACAGTCCTTTAGGAAATAGAAGGTAGAAATGTGTCGCTGCAATTTGAATAGTAAACGAAAGGACATGCCTAACTCCTGAAGTCGGACTTAGAGATAGGAAAATACCTATTTGATACGGGAAGTAAGGTGAGAAGCTTATTGTCAGTCATCCTGTTGATCTTATTAAAGAAATAAAATAAGGCATGAGATGATTACTGTTGTTTCAAGAATAAACCAGCTTACTTATGATCTTATTCAAGAATTTGGTGTCCTAGTTTGTTTTGTAGTATCAGCGTCCAGTGGCGTAGCCAGAATTTTTATCTAAGGGGTGTGACGCTTACTATTAAAAAAATAGAATAAACAAATTTATAATTCCAAAAATATATATCATTACCAAAGGTCATAAAATTTTACTAGATTAATATGAATAGGAACAATATAAAATACCAACCCAATTAATGGATTAATGATAAGAACATTTATGATTCACCTATCGGCTTAGGTTAAGTAATTCATTAATTGGGTTGGCTCAGAGTAAGGAATATGTTGCCACTGTAATCAATATAATAATAGTTTCAACATGCCTATTTGAGTTTAAATTTGACTTTATTACACATTTCAAAGTCACGGATACCAGTTTAATATTTCAAGATTAAAGGCAGACAACATGAGCTTGTTTGTGTTACATACACATATCGAGTATCAGCTGGATCAAAATTGAATTGGCTCATATGAGATCTAGACAATAATACCCACTTTAATTGCTTTCGCAGACATTCCCATGTAGCTAAAGAAGAAAAAGATATGTGAACCGTGAGGACGGATCATTTTCGTATTTAGGTTCAATATGAATTAAAGTAATGAGCAGGTTATGGAAATAGGTCCCATAGGAGTACGATAGACCTAACTGAGCTGCTCCAAACAAAGCAGTAATTACTTGACATAAGATAATTGGACAATCTTGACCAATGTGACATCAGATTTCTACTAAGATACAAAAGTTGGAAGATTGAGAATAAGAAAACCCAAAGCAAAATCTTGTATATATTCCTGAGAAATACAATTGATAGTGTTGATTTTTTCTAACCACCATGTTCAACATTGCATGAACCATGGTATTAGCGCTTTCCGGTTCTTCAATAATCAACATATGTGCTGATGGCATCATCTAATACTTTGAAGTTAGAAAAGTCCTACAAGCTACCTAATTGTCTTTTTTCATTATCAAGTCATGTACTAAGTACTACTTTCTGTGTTTAGATCATGGTTTAAAGTATCGGCCGATACCGATCCGATACGGACGATACCGATACGGTTTGGCATGTTCCGATCCGATACCGACCGATACCAAATATTGACCGATACCGATATTGGGGGTCTTTGTTCCGGTCAATTCGGCAAAACCAATCGGTAAGGGTGACTACTATTCATATAATTTCAAAACTACTAAGAAATAACGCTGAAATAATGTATAAAATAGTTTTTAAATGTAATAATTTATTAATAATTATTGTTTTCCGATACCAAATCCGATACTCCGATACGATACCGCCGATACACTACCGATATCGCCGATACCAATACTCATAGGAATAGTCCGATACCGATTCCGATACCGATATTGTGAACCTTGGTTTAGATAGGTATACAAACATCTATATAAATAAATAAAGAAGAATCCGTATCTATATAAATAAATAAAGAATCAAAATCCGCAACCTCATGGGACCATGTAGCTACGCCACTGTCAGTGACATGTCCGATGTGTATGTTACATGGACTCAACATCAATTTTGGAATGACCAAGCTTTCTAGACGGCACAAGATCTTAAAGCTATAAGCATCTCCAAGTTTGATGCATTTATTGGCATAAATGAACCATGAGAGTTTAAACTCCAGCTATTATTTCTCAAATCAAAACAAGTTTTCCTCGATTCAACTATAGGTTGTTCCTAATAATTTTTGAAATGTTATGAGGAAGGATAATTTATCTCAACTCAAAAAATGAATGTCAAAAGTGACTCCATAAAGTCCATACGATGGTTACAGGTAACGACTATTTAGTAACCACATAGCCTGCCACGAAATACAATTGCAGATAACCAGTTATCGCATAACCCTCTCAGTTCAAGGACACTCTCTTTCACCAAACATAACATGACCACATGTATCCAATTACTGGATCCTCCTATATGCATATCAGCAGCACGAACTTTTATCTGCCTCTACTGTCACAAAATACCATTTTATAAGCATATAAGTATAGAAATATTACTGAATGGTGTCATTAGATTGATTCACTTTATTTATTCTCTTACACTGTTTTTTTTTATCCTAATGCCAATAAGCTCCAAACTCCTCATATATCTCTACATGAATGGTAGGCTTCCCAGCTACCATTAAGATCATGACAGTTGAGTTCGACCATAAACGACTATCAGAGCATGGAAAGCAACTATATGAGTCAAAGTAGTTACATGAAACACTCATTGATAATAGAAGTACTGTGTTTCAGGTTTGCTTCAGCTAAAATATGATGCCTATACGAAGTCTTCAACCATATTGCAAGTCCTTTCAATTGCATGCATTTGTTGGATTACCAGTAACAGAATAGTGGTATCCATATTTAGCTGCCTCAGTTAATGTTTCCTCCGCTTCAAACTAAGTCGATTACAGAACCGAGTGATAGAAGCGCAAGTCAATGGCTTCATACCAACTCAAAGAAGATGAGTTGAGTACAGAACCGAGTGATAGAAGCGCAAGTCAATGGCTTCATACCAACTCAAAGAAGATGAGTTGAGGATTTCCCTAGATTAAAGTGATTGGAACTTGATAGGTTACTTTTCCTGTATGATATGAGTTTAAGGGAGGAATCACATTAAGACATTAAGTCAATAGCATCACATTTTCATGAAAGAATCTGTAGAGGAATGCTTGATGACAACAACCCAATATCAATTATACAAAATTTGCATTTGTGGAGGCATAAGAGAGTTCCTAACTCCAATGGAAGCACGGTTGATGCATAAAGCCAAACAAGACAAGAGAAGGGTTTCTAACTTATTTGGGTTAAGATCAAATTCAACTTGAAGCTTATCATCATGCCAATATTCAAAATCCTCCTCCATTCAATGGGTTAATATGCTAGCTAGACTCACTGGTGATTCTAAGGGGGTTTGGTATGCGGAATACTATATAGCCGGGAATTCTATATTCCCGGGAATCAAATTCCAAGGAATTAAATTCCCGAGAAAATTATATTCCCATGTTTGGTGACAATATAAATATTCCCGGGAAAAAAATAAAAATAATAATAACGAAAAAAAATGAACAAATATAAAAAAACCGATAAAAGGACAAAAAACCGGTAAAAACGAAAAAACGTAAAAACGACAAAATAACAAAAACGACAAAACGATGAAAAACGACGAAAATCGGTTAAAACGACAAAATGACCAAAAGCGACAAAAAATGTATAAACGACAAAAAATAACAAAAAAGGGTAAAAACGACAAAAAATAACCAAAACACGACAAAAACGAATAAAATCGGTAAAAACGAAACGACATAAAATCGGTAAAACGACGAAAAAACCAAATGCAGCAAAAACGACAAAAAAAATCGGTTAAAACGACAAAAAATCGGTTAAAACAAATAATCGATAAAAACGACAAAAAACACAAAATCGTTTAAAACGACAAAAAATCGGTTAAACGACAAAAAATAACCAAAAAGCGACAAAAACGACAAAAAACGGTAAAAGCGATAAAATTGATAAAAACGACATAAAATAAAAATGACCAAAAGCGAAAAAAAAAACCCGACAAAAACGACTAATATCGGTAAAACAGCAAAAAAACTACAAAACGACAAAAAAAAATCGCTTAAAACGACAAAATTGACAAAAAAGCGACAAAATGACAAAAGTTTGATAAAACGACAAAAATAATCAAAAATGACAAAAAGGGTAAAAACGACAAAAAATTGCTTAAAACGACAAAAATGGGTAAAAACGACAAAAATGACAAAAAAACGATAAAAACGACAAAAATAATCAAAAGTGACAAAAAAGACAAATGAGTAAAAACGACCAAAATTGTTTAAAACGACAAAAATTGCTTAAACGACAAAATGACAAAAAAAACAATAAAAACACAAAAAATAATCAAAAAGTGACAAAAAAACAAATGGGTTAAAACGACAAAAAATCGCTTAAAAAAAAAAAAAATTGGTAAAAACGACAAAAAATGACAAAAAAGCGATAAAAACGACAAAAAATAATCAAAATGACAAAAAGATAAAAATGGATAAACGACAAAAATTGCTTAAAACGACAAAAAATTGTTTAAAACGACACAAAAATTGGTAAAAACGAAAAAAAATGACAAAAAACTGATAAAACGACAAAAAATAATCAAATGTGACAAAAGACAAATGGATAAAATGACAAAAAATCGCTTAAAACGACAAAAAATGGTAAAAACGACAAAAAATGACAAAAAACGATAAAACGACAAAAAATAATCAAAAGTGACAAAAAGACAAAAAATGGGTAAAACGACAAAATTGCTTAAAACGACAAAAATTGGTAAAAACGACAAAAATGACAAAAAAACGATAAAAACGACAAAAAAGAAAAAAAATGTTCAAAACTAATCAAAATTGAAAAAAGAAGAAAAAAAATTTAAACAAATTTTTTTTTGCCCGGCAAAAAAAAAATACCCACCTATTCTCAAGGGATAGAATTCCCATGTTTTGTGGGAAAACTATTTACCCGGGTATTTATAATTCCCGGGAATAATTTTTTATAAGCCAAACAAACGTGGTAATAGATTCTCATCTTAAATTTTCCCGGGAATAAAAAAAATACCGCGTACCAACGCCCCTAATAGATAACATGCTCCAACATCATGAGTTCCTCATGGCTGTTTAAATCATGCTTATAAAATGGTTCTCAGTGGGATTTAAGCGTTCATAACATGTTCCCTCATTGCAATCGTTATATTAATATTTACAATAAATTAGTTCAGAAAACTAAAACCTGTTAGGTATCAATAGTGTCTATACCCAAATAAAAACATTGAAACCTCTGATCTTCACTACGGAAATGTTCCGCAAACGGTCCTATGTGAGTCATACTTCATCCCAAGTTAGGTATCAATACTGTCTATACACAAATAAAAACATTGAAACCTCTGATCTTCACTACGGAAATGTTCCGCAAACGGTCCTATGTGAGTCATACTTCATCCCAAGTTAGGTATCAACACTGTCTATAACAAATAAAACATTGAAACCTCTGATCTTCACTACGGAAATGTTCTGCAAACTGTCCTCTGTGAGTCATACTTCATCCCAAGTTAAAACAACTTGAACCTAACAAAAATTTAACCAGATAATAGTGCTTGTCAGTTTATCAGAGAAGGACAATGGGAATCCAATAGTTAACCATCAATACCTAACATCCAGTGTTCACAAGAGAAAGTGAAGCACAAAAAGAATGTCGACATCAGATTCACTGAGAAAGAGTGAAAGCTGAATATATACTGAGGACAGTTGACTGTGAATCAATGAGGGATCACCTAGAGCCATCAACTATATAAGAGACAATGGAAAGATACTCAGACAATCCTCAAAAGGCCAAGAAATAAATAGGTACTAATTTCTAAGCCCAATGTATTATATACCATATACTGCTATACAAAGGGATCTAAAACGGCATTTAAGCCCTTCAACAGGCCATGAATAAATTACAACCTTACTCTCTTCTTTAAGGATTAATAATTTAATAGCATCATGTACGTTTTGTAATCATGAACCTTACAGTAATTGCTATACCAAGGATAGAGGGCACTCTACGCCTGTATTTAAGCCCATCAACAGGACATTAGCTAATTTCAATCTTACTTTCTTCATTAAAAATTCATAAATTAACAGCATCTACTCATAATTGCGAATGTCCAGTAACTGCAAGCACACCTTTCAATCTTCAAGTTCCCCCCTAACAATCCCCGCTCACACCCACAGCCACAACCACAGATACGGACACATACAGAGAATCAACACCCCATAAGGGTATAAAAAGGCAATCAATTCATGGATCACTACAGCTACCATGTGTTGAAATCATTGGCATGAGAATAGCTCACAATACTCACAGAACTTATAACTATAACTAAGGTTGACAATAGCTAAAATATCCCCAAGAGAATAATGTGTGGCTTTCCATACCAAATAATTCATTATTAATCCTTCAGTATAGGATTTACTTCTCATAAACAGCACAAAACCGCTTCAAGACACTCCATAGCTCGTTTTTTTCCCTTTTCTGAGAAAATAATAAATAAATAAATAATAATTGGTTCACCCAAAGAGAGAGAGAGAGAGAGATGCAAACTCTTTTACAAATCTTTCAAGTGCTAGTAAAGCATTGCTCTCCAAACTTCATAAACAGCTTGAAACATGCTTTTGCTTAGTGCTTATTTCCCAGTGTAACAAAATTTCCAGTGAAGATAAAACCTCTTTTACTGGGTATAACTTGATATCTTGTTATGGTTGGCGGTAGAGAAATATCTTTATCCTTCCATCTAAGTTGTCATCATCAACCTTATTCCATAGCATCAGCTATCTAGCATTGAAAGCTCCATAACGGATTTGATAAAGTTTTTGTGACCGGCTATCAACGTCATCAACCCCCTATGATGAATCGGTGATGTCAAGTTCCTAGCAAATCTCGCTATGAGTATGACAGGGACATGCAATAATCTGGAAGGCCGGTTGGCAAGTAGGTAGATCTACCTTTTGGATATATAGTTTAAGCTCGCGCAACCAATAAACACACTCCAAATTCCCCTAAACTATAAAGAATCTAGACAAAGAGGTAAGATGATACAATTTGCTACAAAGAACAACATTCATCTTTATGACAATTAAGCAAAGAGTGAAGATGAATCATAATCCTCGTCCTCTCATCTAAAGTATAAATATAACCAAGGAATACCCTCCAATTTTTTCTAGGCTACAAAGAGTCTAGATAAAGAGGTAAGATATACAAATTGCTACAAGGAACATTATTCATCTCTATGAGAATTAAGCAAAAGAGTGAAAAGGGTACTTGTCATCTAAGTATAAATCTCAAAGTGAAATTTTGGAGAAGAGAAAGGAAGATAGGAGAAAGAGAAGAGTACAAGAGCCTAAATTTCTAAGTTGTATCTTATGTGTATTTATATTAAGATATGTTAATAAACACCCACAAGTAAATGATTGTACCCACATAAGAAAATAGGCTGACTTATGACTCTAACATCCCCCTCAAGCTTAGATATCCGACATGCCTAGCTTGCTACATAAATAAAAAAGATACTACAAACAAGTGGTTTGGTGAGGATATCACTCAACTAATCCTCAGACTAAACACGTGGAGTGACAATCTGTTTCTTCACCAACAAATCACGAATAAAATGATAATCCACCTCGATATGCTTAGTGCGCTCATGAAACACGGAATTACTCGCGATGAAAATTGCTTATGTATTGTCACAAACTCCATAGGGATAGAAACCATCATCCCCATTTCATAAAGAAGACATTACACCCGCATCATCTCAGAAATTGTAAAGCCATAGTACGATATTCAACCTCGTACTAGAACGAGTCACAACATTCTTCTTCTTAGTGTGCGACGTCACAAGATTATCCCCAACAGAGGTACAATATCCAGAAGTAGACCTCATATCACTCCGACTACTTTGCCAAATTAGCATCACTGAAACTCCTCACCGTATGAGTCTATGATGGTTTGTACAACAAACCATTTTCGATCGCGCCCTTTAAGTATCGTATAATACGATATATAGCCATCCAATGTGGCTGTTGAGAATTCTGCATAAACTGAATAACTACTCCAACTGCATATATAATATTTGGTCGTATAACAGTAAGGTAGATAATCTTCTCAACAAGTCGTATGCACAGTTCAATATCCTCAAATAAGTCCCCCACGTCAACATCAAATTTGACATGAGAATCCATAGAAGTATCAAGAGGCTAAGAGTCCAATATCCATGTCTCTAAACAAGTTCAAAATACTTTGATGCTGCGACATATAGACACCCATCTTAGAGCGGGCAACCTCGATTCCAAGAAAATAAAGAAGAGTACCTAACTCTTGGTGTAAAATTGACGACTAAGGTAGGCCTTCAAGTCGAAAAATACCAATATAGTCACTCACATATATAATGATATCATCAACATAAATAATCAACACAATAACACCGCATGTAGAAGATCGACTAAGTATTAGATGCTCTGACATAATGCGACGAAACACATATTAAATGAGAACCAAAAGAAACTTATCAAACCAAGCTCGAGGAGATTATTTAAGCCCATAAAAGGCCTCTTCAATCAACACACCATATTGTCACTACTAGATGCAACAGATCCTGGTGGCTTAAACCTCCTTATGTAAGTCACAATACAAGAAAATATTCTTGATGTCCAACTGATACATGTCATTGACGATTAACTGTAACATAGATAAGAATGCTAACGAAATTTAGCCTCGCTACAGAAGAGAGTCTTCATATAATCCACACCTAATGTTTGTTTATATTCTTTGCAACCAAACGTGCCTTGAGACGTTCAACAAACCATCTGGATGATACTTAATAATGTACGTCCCCCTATAACCCATCATTTACTTCCCAACGGGAAGTGAGGTAAGCTCATAAGTTTGATTTTGATACAAAGCAGACATCTTTTCATCCACTACTCTTTTCCAACCAGAATATGACATAGCTTGTTTGTAAGTTTTAGAAATGGAAACATAAGACAATAAGACAGCAAAAGCATGCAAAGAATGAGAAACATGATGTAAGAAAACATAATTTGAAATAGAATGTTTAGTAGTACAACTATGACTACATTTTCTGAAAGTAATAGGAAGATCATTTGAACCTGTGGTGGAGGAAGCTGGATTCTCATGCACGAAATGAACAAATGCAACACGCCCAAACACATGAGGTAAAGAAAAAGGAGACACATGGATGTAACATCGAGAAGAAGACTTGGTTATTCAACATCAATGTTATAAATTTTGCTAGACGGATTCGGTGCGCGAAAGGGACGCCATGCGGCCGAACTGAATTTTTTTTCCTACGTGTAATAGATATAAGTAATTTGTATGTGTAATAAATGACACACAAGTTTATGAGTTCTCATAGCTAGTGGGATGTGTTTAACTCATGTTAGGGGTAGACTGATGGTCTGGAGTTTGAATCATGATGAAGCTTGTTTTTTATTTTTATTTTACATTTGGTTCGGGTTTGGGTGCGGGTCCAGCTTCGAATTCGCCCCACCCAGCCATATAAACTCACTTCCTCTCTACTCTAAACCCACCCACTCCTTTCTCCACCACTCCTCTCCACTCCAAACCAACTCTCCAGCAACAACAAGAGCAATATAGCAGCAGGAGCCGCCGCCGTCGGAGGTAAGTAAACTTTTGTATTTTTTTAATATTTTAAAATTTGAAATTTGAAATATGAATTTTTTGGTTTTTTCTGAAATTTTTCAAAAAAAAGGCTGAACAGGCCGTCAAGGGACACCTAGGCCAAAATCCGCCTAGGACCACCGCCTAGGGCGTTTCCGGTGCGGCCGACGGCCGCCTAGGCTGAAATTTAGAACATTGTTCAACACATATTATGGCATATGATTAATTAAATAACACAGTAAGAATTGCATATGCCCAATACTGTTTAGCTATATGCATATTAAACATGAGAGTCCGAGCTACATCTAAAATGTGTCGGCGCTTGCGTTCAGCTACATCATTTTGTTAAGCTATGGATGCAACGAGGATAATGCCACGATCAGCACAGAAAGTCACAGACAATTGAGTATACTCCAAAGGATTATCAAAATGTAAAACTTTAATGCATTTACCAAATTGAATACATATCTCATCAAAAAAGTTGGATAACACATGTGAAAACTCATACCGTTTTCATTAAATATAACTAAGTCATTCTGGAACAATTATCAACAAAGATAACAAAATATTAAAATTCTTTCGAATTTTGACTCTAAAAGGACCCCAAATGTCAGTATGAACAAGATTAAGAATTACAATTGACAACTCTTAACACGACGATAAACGGACTACGATAATACTTGCCTAACCGACAAATTTTACATTCTAAAACAGAAACAGAACTCAAACTAAAAACAACCTGACGCAACTTAGCCAAAGACGAATGGCCCAAATGACAATATTAATGCAACGGAGAGAGAGAATGAAGTAAAAGCATTTCCAAGTAAATCCAAGTAATAAAGTCATCTCTTTCATGTTACGAACCAATCATCTTCTTCGTCCTTAGGTCTTGAAGACACAAAATTTTGGGGAAAAACAAATTACAGAACAGTAAAGTGATTTGGTTACGGTTAACTGGCTCACAGAAATTTAAAAAAAAATTAGGCACATATAATGAATTAGATAATTACAAATGATTAGGTAGGGTGAATGACACATTTTCCAAGCACAAGACGAGTAGACTCATAGACTACCCGTCAGCCAAGATAATATTATGTTTCATAGGACAACGATTATGAAAGAGTGAATGTATACCAAACATATGATAGCTTGCTCCAAAATCGATAACCCAATAGGGGGATGATGACTGAGTTATAACAAAGGCCGGATTACCTATATGTTCTACGGTTGCAGTAGGTTTGGAGGTGGTACTAGCAAGCACATTTAACTTCTAGAGGATTTGTTCAAGTGAATTAGAGGTATTAAAAGTTGAAGTCAGCTTAAAATCGAAAGCATCATGTCCAAGAACATGACTGGACTCTACGTTTCATTATACACGTGATGTGCATACTCGAATTTACCCCACTTGTCCTAACAGTACTATTCGACGTGACCGAAAATGCCACAATAGTTACAGTTTTGTGGCATATCACGAACACCACGGCCCAACACTACGACTAGAAGTACTAGTAATCAAGACAAAAGAGTCATTACTCAGTACTACATAACTATGTCTTAGAAATGAACGATTGAGAACTGAGACGTGAGAAAGTATCTATAATGTTCGAGCATATGATCCAAGCCAACTAGGATAAGTGAAATATGGATTTCATCCTTGTCACTGAGCTTTCTTAAATCAGTAATAATCGGATGATACTGCAAGAGATCCTCCCACAAAGCTTTTTTTGAAGCCAAATACTCATTCACATGCTCCACATTTTGATTTGTATTAAAGTAACCCGTACAACTCGCAGATACGAGACACATTCTGCTTCTATGAATAAGAGTCTTCCAAAGATGCTAAATCTGTTAGGAGGACTCACACCACCGAACATTAGAGGCAATGTATGATTCCATACTATGTCACTTATCCAATCCTCATAATCAATCGATATCAGATGGGGGCTCTTTTACCAAAATTTTAACTTTTTTCACCCTCAACTATTTTAGTAGACTTAAACTAGATAAGGTAGTTCGCACCATTAAGTTTTACCACAATAATTGCTTTCCTCACTTCATTATTATCATGAATAATAACAAAAAGATTGTCCGGACCACCACCACTAGTAAGCACTAGAAGATTCAATCCCTACCATACTCATAGATTCAACAAAAACACGAGATCTCAGAAATCCTATACCTCATAAAGAGCCACAACCAACAACGAACGACCAACTAAAATCTATAGAAATCCTAGATCTCACAACGAACAACGACGAACAACCACAAACAAAGAGATCACAAAACATTATGCAACCATTAAACAACGCCTAAAAAATTATTAACATATTTGTGGAATGGATGCAGAGTACCTTTCAAGTTGGTATGTTACCAAGTAAAATTAGTAGAAGAGAGGAGATGAGAGAAATAAGAGAAAAGATTGCACGGGCTTAAATCCTATTAATCGCTTACATGAAAAGGCAAGCGTTTGTCCAAGGATATCACCCTTTGGCCTATGCATTTGCGAGAATGCAATACTTTAGAGGTTGATGCGTCATTGGACTACTTAGCATGGTAGACCTAGAAAGAGTGTTGTTAACACAAATGTTACATCTCATGTGTATTTATATTATCAGATTATGATAAATGCTTCCCCAACTACTTGAATGTACTCACGTAAAAAAATAAGTCTAACTATGACTCTAACACTCAAATTTGAAGTATGGAAGCTATTTACGGAAGACATCTAAACATTTGGGGTCTTCAAAATTTGAGTATGCTTATAACCCACTTTGCTGAGGGATCCAAGTCTTACAAGTGTAACACTTGTTCATTTCTATAATCTTTAATTAGTATCAAAAGTTCAACCTAATAACTTGGGCTAATCTTCTCCATCAAAAGGGCAACTTGCAAATTATATACATTACCCCTCCATAAGTTTCCCTAAGTTAACAATTTAGCGTGTTCTCCAGCTACAAAAGAACCTTGAGCTTTTACTTCTGGATAAATCCCCCTAATAATCAATCAGATAAGCCATGTCTTAATCATTATTCGATGGCTCCTATTTGAAGTTTTGAACTTGACAAGTCACCTGGAATAGGGTGACCTAGAAGCGGGAAGTCAAGGAAAGAGGAATGAAGATAGGAACTGTGGGGGTAGGTTTCTTCAGAAGTCTTGGTGGAACAAATATATTACTGTGGGATATTTCTCAAAGCTCACTTATATTTCCAGGAGCCCATTTTTTTTATATTTTTGCTAGTATAATCCAAAACCAAGTGAAGAACATAATAAGTGGTAAGGAATCCAAAAGTCCGCTTACATTTCCTTTCCAAGGGCATATTTGTCTTCTCTCTCCCTACCTTGCGAGCTAAGTTACCATCTGCCACGTATCCAGATCGAACCCAAAGGCCAACCGAATAACATAACAAACATAAATTATAAGGAATTCAAGAAGCCATTATATCTCAATGGTCTTTATACATAAGGGGCTATTTGGTTGCTCTGTCCTTACTATGCCAGCTAAGCCCAGATATCCACTTTGAATGCAAGGCCAACTGGTGAACACAATAAACTCAGGAATCAGAAAGCCCATTATATTCCTTAGGCCTTTTTTGTTTTCTTTATCCCGCTTCTGCTTCTGCTTCTGCTTCTGTCCTTACCAAGCAAACAAAAGAATAACCCAAAGCTTCTCTCTCTTTGGTTAGTCTTCTGATCCCTACCAAAAAAACTAACAAAGGTTCTTTACACTTCTTCCAAAAGCAAGCATAAAAATCCCAACAAAAAGTTCCAGACCACACATTTCTGTGGAAAACTACATTAAGCATTCTGGATGGAAACGTTCCGCTATTTGATTCAGAATGAATGTTCTCGAACGAAAGTTGTTGAGGGTTGAACTCTTTATGATCTCTGACATTGACCATTATGTCTATAAAATGGAACATTTATTTGTCAACATATTGGAGAGTATCAACCTCATGAACTGAACTTTGGATTCCAAGAAGCAATAAAGATGAGGATTTGGCTGAGAAATATAAGAAAACAAATATCAGTTTGGTGGAAAAATTAATTGGGTTGACAGGATCACTGCATAGAGTCGGCAAATACGGTGTAACATAAAGTCACTTGGCAAGTATCAGGATGCACAACCGTAAGTACATAAATCATGTTCAAAAGATGGATAGACAATTTCAGTTTCAAAAAGTGCATAACTATTTAAAAGGCTCTTTTTCTCTTCAATTCGGTCAAGAGTATCCACTGTCCAACAACATGGCAAGCTGCAAAGTGCACTAAAAGACTTTCCACCTCCTTCAATCTTTCAAAAATCATATACTACAGCCATTAGAGTCTAGCTTCAAGTTTTTAACCCAGTGCAAGAATGTACAATGCATCTTGAGAAGTACTTAAGCTGAAAATGTTGGCTTCAACATCATTACAGGTGGCAACTAAGTACTTATTTCCTCAAGATGAACAAGGAGCATTCATCATAGTATTAAGATATTTTGAAGAGTTAAACCCATACAACACGTACAAGATCAAATTTGATAATATCCCCTAAATTTCCAATTTGTCACATTGGGTCTCTCTAGTGTTTAATCTGGGATGGCCTCTGGTCAATAATACTATTCAGGTCCACCAAATTTTTATGTTGATCCATAGAGTATACACAGGAACTTAGTAACATCTGAGCAACACATTGTCTAAGCTACTGAACATTTTGGGCAGAGAGAGAGAGAGAGAGAGAGAGAGAGAGAGAGAATTCCACAAACAGTAAGAGGGAAGAATCAAGAATATAAATATCTGTGCAAGAACAATGGTAAAGAGAAGAACTGATATGGAGAATCATCTTAGAGGTAAAATGGTGGTCAGAAACAATGTGAGGGCCTTGAGGAAGGTGTGTTACAAGAAAATGCCAGCTCTGATAACACAAGATTTAATGCAAAAAAGTGGAACTGACATGGGAGGAGTTAAATCCCTATGATGACAGTGTCTAAGCTACTGAACATTTTTGGCAGAGAGAGAGAGAGAGAGTTCCACAAACAGTAAGAGGGAAGAAGCAAGAATATAAATATCCGTGCAAGAACAACGGTAAAGAGAAGAATTGATATGGAGAAACATCTTAGAAGTAAAATGGTGGTCAGAAACAATGTGAGGCCTTGAGGAAGGTGTGTTACAAGAAAATGCCAGCTCTGATAACACAAGATTTAATGCAAAAAAGTTGAATTGACATGGGCGGAGGTAAAGCCCTATGAAGACAACGTCAATACTTCCAAAATGTAGGTCTGTAACATGTAAGCCCAAGAGATCATATTTTATATAAAACATGTTAGTAGGTTAAACACGACAAAAGACGAAACAATTTAGCCGATAAATAAAGATTAAATGACAAGGGAAGGGAAGTCACTAGTTGGGGTGATTCAAATCACCAGTGCTCAAAGCAATATGACCATACTGTCATTGCTCCAAGGACCAATAAGTTCAAAGGGATCTTCTACAACACTCTGCTTCACTGTGTTGTGCTGCCAAGAGCAAACAAGTCAGTTGTTGGACGGCTTCTATCTCGGTGATGCAGGATTATTGCAATGTTGTCGCCACAGTACTGCTTCTATGGCGCTGATGCAACATATTGACACGCACGAACCGCACATGCCAATTGAACAAGAGAGAGGTGGATCAATATTTTTTTCAAGTATGTTTCATACTAAAGTGTTGATCCTCTTATATAGATTTGTATGACTCATTAACTAGTGCAGTTAAATGTATCATTTAGAATCTAAGCAGACTCTAACTAACCCATTAAGCTGGTGCACTTAAGTGCATCGGTTAGAATGCAATCAAACTGATGATTGATCAAGTCACATGTAACTCCTGACCCCTTAGCTCCATGTAACCGTCATATTCACCTTGGTGCCATGTACCTGCGAAGTAGCTGTGAGGCATCTAGCATGGCGCCAACTCAGCACATGATAGCAATGAGCTGGGTGTGGGTCTAAGATTCTGACATGAAACGGATCCCATCAAGGTGTGGGTCGAAAACTTTAGAACTAATGTACAAAAAATATATGCTTATGATGGGATTCAAACATTAGTCTGCATATACACTCCAAGAACTAGTTTTACCACCAATTATAATTCAACTCCATGTCATGCATTGAATATTCATAAACCTTGTAGTAAAATACAATAAAGGTTTGGTCCTAAGTGTAACCTAGATTGGACTAGAGTTAGGATAAACCCCAACAAAACATACAAATGTCATTACAAGAAAAGCCAGATATAATACAATACTTTCTTAATCTAGCCAAAAAATATCGAGCCCAACTATATATTTTAGAAAATGTTGAGAGCGAGGATAATTGTTTTAGGATCTTTGACTGTTTTGACACCTTGAATAGAGGCCTCCAAGGGATTGAGGGGTCAACTTAGTTGTTGCTACTTGGGTCATCAGATTTGAAGCCTGGAAGGTTCCCATTGTGAGAAAAAGGTACCACTTTCAACCATTCAACGCATAGCTCCCTTTAACCGAGGTTTATGGTCACTTGAGGATGACATTTCTCCAATTTTGTGTAGGGAACTAACAAATACACAATAATTAATAGACAATAACCAAGAAGTGTGTGTGGAACCAAAAGATCTAAACTCTAAAGAGTTCCATATAGGTCCTCTTCTCTAATTTAGAAATACGAAGAAGAAAAATCTTACATTACACTGAAAAACTAGGAAGAATTTCTAATCCTATCCCCTACTTCATAGAACCAAATGAAAGATGTTGGCAGAACTAGTTTGCACCGACAGGTTCCTATTATTTGAGTCCAAATTTCACATAACTCATGGGCAAGACTAGAAATTTTTACTCTAAGCATACTTCCTGATTTTGTCTTTTAGGAGCAGAAGACAAAATTTCGCCTTCCTGTTGCATTTGCTATGAGGATTGCAATATTCCCGAGGATTTCATATTCCCCCAAAAAATTATTCCCGGGCATTAAATTGCTGAGAATTTTGTACTATTATGTTTGTTATAATATATCATATTTCTGGGAATATAGACTTCCAGACATCATATTCCAGATAGAAGGGAATATAGAACATCCACTTCCCAGGTCTGGTGGGAATCTAATGCACAAGAAAATTCCTTATTTCTAAGAATTCTAAATTGAGATTATGCCAAATCCGGTAATATCTATGGGATATCAAACTCAAATCCATATTACCGCATATGAAACGTACCATACGACCTCATTTTGTCAAATCCTTCAAGCCCTTGTCTATTAAATTTTTCCATACTTACCTAGGAAGCACAAACACTAAACAATAAATGCCACGTACCAGGGAGGGAAATCTTCATAGAGATTTTTCAATAATTTTCACCATAACACACCAATTAATATGGACATCTACTGCTAAAGTCATTACCAAAGGGTAGTAGTAGTTGTCGGGTCTATATGTTAGGTCTTAAGTTCAAACTAAGACTCATTTATTTATTTCTATTGGTCAAGCCCCCTTTGCCACGAGTCTCATTTGACTAAAATATCTGGATTCGCCCCTAGCTATGTCTATTTCGTGCCGTTTTGTACGTATGGCACACGACACAGAACACTCCAAAACACGATAGGGCACAACAAAATCGACACCATGTTCATGTCACGACGATCTGTGTATGTGTTGTGTCATTCGTGTCCGTGCAAGTGCAACATAGTTGTTGGTATTTGATCATAACCAAAGTCCAATCTAGTTCACACTTGGGACAAATCATTGGTGTATTTCACTATAATGTCTACGAATTGAATGCATGACAACGAGTTTCATTATTCTAGGTGGTCAATTCTCGAACACAAACATATATTTTAACACACTATTTATAAATCCTTTCTAGGCCCTGAACGGACCTATAACTGGACCAATTTGGTCCGAGTCCGAGTCAGACATATGGCTTTAGGGTGCAAAATGACATTTTGTTGGCGCACTTTGTACTTTATACTTAGTGCGTTAGTACCAGATGCTCTGATTCGTTCTGACACTAACTGATGCAGTTAACCGCACTTCTTTGATGTCTAGTTAGCTGCACTAGTTTTATGAGTCATACAAACGAACTCATAATTAGTGGGCTAGCTCCTCTATATAAGACGAACACTTTAGTCTGAGATAGACAATAAAATTGATCGACCATATACTCTGGCGAGCGCAGTTCGACTTTCGAGACAAAGTCAAGACGATAACATGCAGTAGCACTGCGTGATAGCGACACGTAGCCTAGCATTCCAGAAGTTTATTTCGATTCGCTTCGTCAAAACAATTGAATAAGAGTCTCATATTAGTAGAAAAGAGGAAAAAGAAGAGCCGGCGACCTCGAATCTGATGTTTTTGTAGACGAGCTCCTCGACGTTGCTGCCGACGGTGGGGTTGGTGGTGACGACCTCGCCGAGGTGCAGCTTGTAGAGGGTGGTGGTCTTGCCGGCATTGTCCAGCCCCACCACCACGATCTTGTACTCGCTCGCCGGGAACAGCATGAACCAGAACCGAGACATCAACGCCCCCATGTCCTCTCCTCCTCCTCCTCCTCCGACGACCTACGAAACAAGAAATCGAATCTCGATCGTCACGAAACCCGAAGAATTTATTTGGGGGGAATCGGAGGTTCTCTTTGGGAAAGGGGGAGAACCAGAGAAACCCTAATTTTGAAGGAAGGAAGGGAGAGTGGAGAGAGAATAAATGGTAGTATTTTTATAAGCGTCGTCAGCGGAGGAGAGAGAAGGAAGAAGAAGAAGGAAAGAAGAAATCGAGCAAATGGGATGGTGGTCACAGCGGGACATCCTCACGTGCGAGCTGGATGTCTTTTAGGAAGCTTACAAGTGGGTTACAATCGAACATTTTCTTTACAACATGTGTTGAAAGTGTCATTAATTTGCATGTTTGGTAGCTTATAAATACATTATAAGTATATTGAAATAGCACTTACACTAGTACTTTTAATACAGAAAAATACTTATGTTTATCTCCAAAATTTTATTTTTCCACGTCCCTCCACCAGGTGATCCTTCCTATTCGCTCATGTCTTCCTCCACCTCCTCCCTATTTGCTTCGGTCAATAAAGAAATGCCACGTGGTAGAGAAACATGAAAGAATGTGAATTTTGGAGGTACATATAACATCACTCTTTAATACATGTGCACTTGTACTACAACCGTTATGGTGTTTGATTAGCCATTAGAAAGTACATTGAAAGATTAAAAAATTATTGTAAGTAGAGGATTTTTTTAGTAGTAGAAAATGAGTAGAACTCGTTAAAAGTGCATAATTTTGTGACTATTTTTTCTTTATTAATTTAATTAAATTAATTTATCTATTAATTAATACATTTTTTGTTCATCATCTTTAAATGAATAGAAAAACACTTTTAGTATTTTTTTTATATTAATTATTTATTAATTAAAAAGTTAAAGAGAAGTTAATTTTATGTTAATTAGGGTTAAAATTATTTTTTTAATTAAGTTTTGTTAATTTTAAATAATCTATTTTTGTTTTTTTGTTTTAATTAATAGATCAATTCAATTTCCACCTCACTTTCGTGTTGTCATCTAAACATTGAAATTTCAAAATTTCAATTCTCACTTCGGTTGAAATCTCACTTTCACACTTCCAAAAAGTTACAACTATCCAAACAGCCAATACAAAAGACTTCTATTTAAGATAAAATTACAAATAGGAGTCCGCTTAAAGGGAAGGAATGAAAAAAGATTGAAATGTACAATCATCCAAAGCTTGTAACCCATAAACAAACAATCTAAGGGCTGTTTGGATAGATGTAACTCTTTGAAAGTGTGAAAGTGGCACTTGCAGCAAGTTGAGTTTCCGTGGACTTGCAGCAAGTGGCACTTTCCAAAATGTGTTTGGATAGAATATTTTTTGTCTGCTGCAAGTGGAAAAAAATTTGGTTTGGTGTTTGGATAGTTATGTAAGTAGAAAGTGGAAGTTTTTTTGGAGATATGGTAAACCTAGGTATGGTTACCCCCCAATTTATTTAAACGTCTCATTTATATTAATAATAATTGTTATTATTATCCTAAGTAAATTAATTACTATTTGAATGGAAAAAAATAATAATTATCATAATTAAATTTAATTAGTTATCATAATTAAATTAACAACGAATATTTATTTGCTGGAACCAGCTGGATTCATTCATTCTCGATTCTTCTTCTTCTTATTTTTTTCCTCACTCTTTTTCTTTCTCTCGTTGTCCTCCTCTCCTACACCGCCTCCTCCACAGCCTCCTCTCCTCCACCCACCTCCTCTCCTCCACGCAAGGCCCTCGCCGTCGTCGCCTCCGCGAGGACCCCGCGCCGTCGTCGCCTCCGCGAGGCCCCCTCGCCGTCGTCGCCTCCGCGAGGACCCCGCGCCGTCGTCGCCTCCGCCGGTTCCTCCTCCGCCCCTCCGTCCTTCACCCCTCCGTCCTTCGCCCCTCCGTCCGCCGAGGAGGGTGTCTAGCTGTGACAGGTGGCCGTCGTGGCTCGTCCTTCCCGCGTAGGCGGAGACCCATTGGTGCTGGTGCTGCTACAGTTCAGTTCCTTCCCACTTGCGGCCCTATTTTGATGCAACTCGATTGCATCAAAAAAGTTGCCCACAGCAACTACTGTTGCAGAGACGAGACACTTGCGCCTTCCAGTTACATGGTGAACCAAACGCCGAAACTGCTGTGACCTCCCGGGAGTTGCAGCAAAACCTCCCACTCTCCGGGAAGTTTCGGTGAACCAAACAGGCCCTAAGAGTCATGGACACTTTGGTGGCACAGTAAATCCTTTAAAACTACAAAAATGACACTTGAATGAAGCTCTAATGAAATTCAGAAGGTAGAAAGAGTTGCCATATTTTCTAAGGCCCATTTTCTAAATGCTTAAAGAAATTTACAAATCCAATACCTAACATCAACTTCGGAGGATACCAACACAATCATCGACTCTTTCCCAAAAGAAAAAACAGCCCATTATACAGTATAATGAAAGCGGGATAAACATCTACAACTCGCACCTTCAGGAAAGAGACCTAATCCGGAGTGGATTCATGTCAGAGGTGGTAGCGGAACTGACATCGGAGGGCCCGGCAAGATTCAAAACCCCCAATCACGTGTACGTGGAATATATATATATATATATATAACACAATATTGGAATAGACTCCTTAGAGCATACAGTATTCAGGAATTGCTTCAGAATAGAGGTGGAAAAACCATCAAGGACAACCAACAAAGGTGTAGAAGGGCATATAGGATTGCAGTAGCAGAAATATTGTCTGCTACAGATTAGGATTGGGCAGGCAGCACTATCAGGGCACCATGACCAAACTTCAAGCGTAATTTCACATTCCAATCCGGTAGACGACATTTTTAAGAACAAATGTCAGCAGCAAAAATGGATATTATAGAAGCACATTAAACTCCATAATCTACTAGAGATGATATTCGACCAAATTAATAACATTGACTAGTATCCAACATTTGCAAAAAAATACAGACAAGCACATCAAAGTTCAAACCAACAAACCCAATTCTTATCATAAAGAAAGTTCTCATTCAAAAAGACTGCCTAGAATATAAAGAAAACCAGGAGTAGCCTACTGGGTAACGCCCAACCACTTTGTGAAATTCTCGAACTCAGCATAATCACTATCGGTGACCATGGTTTTGTACCACGACTTTCCAGCAGCCTTGATAGCAGCAGCCTCCTCCTGAAAGTAGAGATCCAGAAAAGAAGACACATCAAAACTACAAACAAATAGTGGAAGTAATGAATTAAAGAAACCTATAAACAGCATCCAAAAAGCATCGATCATGTGTAAAACAATAACCATCTAACTGGATATTAGGAAAAAAAAGTCAATTTAAATAGTAAATAATGTATGTGCGAACTTTTAAGATTAAAAAAAAAGGCAAATGACCATTTGTCATGGATCGGTGGGGAGAACTTTTACCTTCTAGCTGTCTCTCACCAATGGTCCTTGTATTCTACAATGTTTTGCCAATTGCAAAATTTTAGTGGGTTTCTTTTACTTGGTGCTAAAATGGCATCAAATTTTGATTGTTAGTTTGTTCATGATAGAAAATTTGCTTAATGTGGAGTTTCTGTGAGAAAAATGGGTGGAATACTTTTGTTGAATGCTCAAATGACATCAAAATGTGATCTTTAATTTGTTCATTATGGAAAGTTCACTTATTTACAATGTTTTTGTGAGAAAACTTGGTTATCTTTAATTGAATATTTTAATACACGAATGTTATCAAAATATGATCTTTGGGTTAACTTTTTAATGGAGTTTTTGTGGGATACTTTGGTGTTTGAGCTGAAAAAACATGCAATTTTTAATATTGAAGTGAAAACTTATGAGTTGGTAGAATTCTTAGTGAGGATTTTCAAGCTCTTGTGGACCGTCGATCGGTTGTTGGCTTAAGACCCGCGTTTTGAAGCCACGTCATCAAGCGCCTAAGCCTCTCCTGCAACTCCTCCAGCAATCTTAATGACAACAGACGGCAGCCAACGGTGGTGGAAGCCCTGGTTCTTCAACAGAGACAAGGAGAGAGGAGGACGATAGGGAGCAGAGAAAGAGCATCAAATCTAGCAAGTCCGTCGGTGAAGGCGGAGTCTGGAGTGGTCGTTGGAGCTTGTGGTTCACCAATTAGGGTCATAAAGAGGCTCTGAGGTCAGTGGAGGTGGATAGATGTGACAGCTCTCCTCTGATAAGGAATGGAGAGACAATAATGGATGAGAGAGATTAGGGATAATTTGGTCAAGAAACTTTGTTGGGACAGAAGAATCAACTGCTAACTAACACAGTGTATCAACTTGCAACCCCTACATAGTTTAGGCTATTAACTAGTATACTATGAAACCTTAGGGTATCAAGATGCAAAACTGAGATAGTTGAGAGTATTTAGTTGCAAATTAGCCTAAAAACATTTTCTAGTAATTAATAATTCCAAATGTCCATGTAAGGACATTGTTTGGGTTACAATGCCTCGTCATTAGTTTTCCAATGCTCACAACTCTCTTACTTAAGACTAATGGAATGTATATATACTTTCTAACCTTTTTGGATATTCTTCAATTACTAGGTCAAATAATAATTATCAAACAAATTATTTGCATACATTTAATACTACTTAGAGGGGGTGACTCAATTCAAAAGAGCACAACACGAGGTCTTTTGAGCAGCAACTCCTACTCAAACATGAAAACTAATGAAACGATTGGCACCGTCATTGTACGGTGTTTAGCACATTCCAACCTAGTGTTTAGACAGTTTGTTAGCAAAGAATAAGCTACACAACCAAGCAGATATTATAAACTAAAAGGCCTTGAATGAATATTATCGAAATAGCAGCATTGATTTTTTAGATGGAAGGGTAGGTCAGTATCCCCAGGTATCACATTTCCCTTCCCAGTACTAAAAATCTCATCAGTCTTTCAACCGTAGTAATTTTATGTGTTATGAGATAAAATAACATCAGTATATTAAGACATCAATCACCACCATGTCAACAGCAATGAAACACATATCAGGGTCATCAACTAATACCAATATGATCAGCACTAATAATATAAACAAGACTAATAATCACATTCGCAATTATAATATTATCATATAAAAGTGAAGTAGTAAATAGCAATGATAATATCAATACCTTGGAGACCTTGCTCCTCTTCTTGTCGAGCTTCTCGGCCTTGGCCTTCACCCTCTGCGCCTCGGCCAGCAGCGACATCCTCCTCGCCGTCTTCGCGTACGGGTTCAGCTTCAGCATCGCATTCAGATTGTTCAGGGGGTTCTTCTTCAGGGTCCTCCTCTTCACGTCCTTCGTGATCGGCCTCACCACCGACTGCACCTCGTCGGAGTTGATAATCCTTCCCAGGTCAGCATTCCCCATCTTAGCCCGTGGTAGCACATACCCCTTCTTCACCTCCGAGCCCTTCTCGAAGGTCCCGAACACCTTGTCCAGCTTCTCGAACGCAGACTTCGTCCAGACGACGAACCGGCCGAGGTGCCCGCCGGGGGCGAGCTTCAGCAGGTTGAGGCGCTCGACGTTAGCGACGTCGACGCCGGGGATGTTGCGGAAGGCCTTGACGATCTTCGCCCCCTCGGTGCCGTACACGATGAGCGGGCCCTTGCGGGAGATGTAGCGGCGGTTGCGCATCTTTCCCTTTCCGGGGCGGATGGCGGTAGAGTCCTTCGCCTTGTTGGCGTCCGGCAGAGCGCCAATCTGGTTGAGGATCTTGATCGCGGCAGAGGTCTTCTCCACGGACTCGATGGAGTCGGAGACGACGAGGGGGAGCTCGGGGACGGACTCGATCTTGTGGCCCCTGGCGAGGACGAGGGAGGGGACGGAGGAGGCGGCGAGGGCGGAGACGACGGCGAAGCGGCGCTGGTTGACGTTTACCGCGGCGGTGCCAGCGGCGCCAGATCTTGGTGGGGGCGAACATCCGGCCGCCGCGGCACATGTTGCCGAAGGCTCCCTGGCCGGCGCGGTGGGTCCCGCCGCCGGGGACGCGGGGGATACGGGAGACGGCGCGGCCGGTGCCCCAGGACTCGGCGGAGGTCTGGTGGCCGGCCTTGCGGGAAACGGCGTAGGGCTGGCGGCGGTTCTTGGAGATGTTGGCGTGGACGAAGCGGACGACATCGGGGCGGATGGGGGCCTTGAGGACGTCGGGGAGGGGGACGGAGGCGGGGGAGTCGGTGGCCATGTCGCCTTCGAGGGGCTGGACGGAGACGAGGGGGCGGATGGCGGCGGTGGCTGCCATGGGTAGGGGGGACTAAGAGACCTAGGGTTAGGGTTTGGATGGAGAAAGGAGGAAATGGAGGCGCGAGGTTAGGGTTTTTATATAAATGGAGGGGGTTTGTTTATAAAGGGGTGTGGGAAATTAGGGTTTGACATGGAGTTTGGAGGAGTGAATTACGCATCTGACCTTGGGCTTGGGGCCAAAGAGATTTTATTCTAGAGGTTAGTATGGTCTGGTTGGTTCAATTTTTAGGTCAAGGTTGTATAGGATCACCGAATCTATGAAATTACACTCAACTAATTCGGCAATTTTGGTTTGATTCGGTTCAGTTATTTTTATTTTGCTCCATAAATTAAACAAAGTACACTAACTCTGTCTTTAAAAAAAATTAAGTGTATTCTAATACTTAAATAGAAAACATGTCCAAATTTATCAAGACATGTTCTAATTAACTATCAATTTAATACAAAATTTAGGATAAATAGTTAATCGCCAATTATAATTTTAAATTTATAAAGTTATTTTAGTATGATATGTTCGATTCGGTGTGGTCCGATTCCAAACAGAATTTTTAATTTTTTAATTTTGAACTTTTAAAAACTATAAGGCAAAGAAAGAATCAAACTGGACCGGACTATGAACATAAAATAACCAATCCAATTCGACCTAACCTGCAATTTTTTAATTTGGTTTGGTTCTTTTTCGATTTTGCACACCCTTAATTTTCTTGGCCACTTCACATGGTAGTGTTTTGTTTGGTGGCATGTAAGAGCATCTCTAACCCTATTGTGGGTTTGGAAAAAATGTTTGCCACATAGGAATGACAACCTTTTTTTTTAGATTACTTCTCCAATACAAATGTGAAATAAAGTATGGAGTTGGCATGGCAATGATAATGTGAAGTTGGTTGTCTAGATCTAGACAGTGCACTTCCCAATGACTTTATGTTCATATCATCAATTATGAATAAAAATATTTATAAAAAAGAGAGTAAAAGTTGTCTTTGAAGTTGTAAAAAAATACTTTGCATTGTCTTCTCAATACTTTTGCATCGGAGAAGATTTATCAAACTCATTGTCTTTTGTCAATATAATCTGGCCACATATAGATAGACCTGTCAAGTGGGCCGGGCTGGCCTAGCCCAGCACGAGCCCGGCCCAAAATATTGGCCCATGTGCCAGCCCGGCCTGTTTAATCGTGGGCTCGGGCTGGCCCAACCCAGTATACTGGGTCGTGCTGGGTCATATATATTGGCCCATAAGACAGGTCCGGCCCAGCACGGCCCGAAGCCCATGTCCGATCTGGCCCATAACCCATATGGCTTAGAGTCCGGACATATGGCCGCTGTTAACCATTATTTTTTTAGTTGATGTTCACCTTTGAATGTATCCCAACTGATGATGGCTTGGAGTCTAGACCTATAAAAGGGAGCTTCACTAAGCACAAAAATCAACAACCATACTTAGTAACAAGCTATAATATTACTAACATTATTGTTGTTAGCATTCAATAATGGATGATGGTTGTGCTTGGTGACATTATAGCTTGTTGCTAAGTTAGCCCGGCCAGAAACATTGCTAACCAACTGGTAAGTACGACTTAGTCTTCCCAGTTGGCCCAACCAAAAGCTAACTTGTTAGTCTTTCTAATCCCAGGCCAAGGACAAGTATTTAAAAATGATGGGTTTTTCCTTTTTAGGAGGTACTGTAGATAGTCAAGAATTTGTGAATACTGTAAGTAGTTTCATTTTTCTATATGATGGCCCAAGTCTGACCGGCCTGGCCCGGCCCGGCCCGACCCGGAGCCCACCTTGCAGTGGGTCATGTGTCGGACAGGGATCAACTTTTTACCCTTAGGCCCGGCCCGGCCCACTATATTGCATGGGCTTGTGAGGCCCGGCCCACCCAAATTCGGGTCGGGCCGGGCCGGCTGTCACTCTTGTTTCCCTTTATACGTATTTTTCAGGATACATATATGGATTTCTGACAATTGTCAGGTGGCCCGTGTTTTGACTTATTTTGCTTAGCTTAGCCTTGGTTTAATATTGACTTGATTTGGTTCAACTTGGTTCAACTTGGTTCAACTTGACTTGGCTTGGTCTTGGCACTCTTGACTTGGTCTTGGTTTATTCTTGGTTTGTTTTGGTTTGAGATGAAAATGGTTTGTATAAAAACCAACCCCTCTCTCTCTCTCTCTCTCCTCTCTCTCTCTCTCTCCTCTCTCTCTCCTCTCTCTCTCTCTCTCTCCTCTAATAACTCTTTCATTTACTCCTTCTTCTTCTCCATTACTCCTCCCACCCACTAAAGAAACCCTAGGCAAGTGCAATCTTGTCACGACCCGCACCCTGATTAGGGGCACGAGAACGTGGGTACGTCCAGCCTACGCCGCAGTGTCGGCGGTAGAACGCTGTATAGGTCATCTATAACAACTAACATCTAACAATAAGACATATAAACCTGTCATCTCCGCACGGAGGTATAACAGAATATCTCAACTCTATATCTCAAATACAAGTCTAGGAAAGATAAAGATAGAACATGATATGGAATCAGATGAAAGGAAGAACTGAATATATATAGAGTTATCACACCACACAAAGTAGATGTCCAACACAAATAAGTACAAGACCTGAAATATAACTAAGTCACAACTAACAATCGGAACAGTCCGATACAAAAGAAAACTGTAAACACTAGACTAGACTAGGCACCCTCTACTGAGCTAGATGCTCCTCAGGCTCCTGAAGGTCACCCTCATGTGTCCCATAGAAGGTAGGACAGTCACCATCATCATCTGTAATATTTTCAACAGGCCCAGTCAGGACAGGAACGAGCACAATACATCTCACGCAGTTCATATCAGGTTGGGAAATGTAAAGCATGCATAGCGTAAGATACATGAACTGTAAAGAATATATGTAAAACGAGAGAGATTTGATAACTGGAAATATCTATATATACGATAAGTAAGAACTGTAGGTAACCTGTGATTTAGAGCATGATATGGTTATATAAACGGGCTTAGGACATATACAAGATTTCACAAGAGTTTGTACAAGATGGGATTTGATCACATAACCATTTCCTACTCACCCTCCCCAATCAATACACAAGGATCCAGTCAAGTTACGTTACTTTGCACAAGAGGTTTTTATCATGTTTGCTCGCGTGATCATGAGAGTACAAGATTGCACAAGAGTATACATGAAAGCGGTGTACATGAAATACAAGATGTTCGTGAAAAGCACATGACAACTGTATCTGATGCACCCCGAGGGAGATAACATCGCATAACAAGATCCATATAGTACCAATCCGTGATAATGACGTGACAGCATCATGTAAGGTAATCTAAAGCAAGAATATAAGTCCTAACAAGCATGAAAAGATCAGAGAATGTACTCGCCTGTCACCCTGTATGACTGATATGAATAGATGTCCGAACTGGTGTCACAGAGTCCTATTTAGAGTAAAACAGGTCACAACATATCCACAATGGTAAAAATAGAGTATACAATGCATACTACATGATTCTAGGTCAATCTGGTCAAAAGTCAACTCTTGGTCAACTCTAAAGTCAAACTAGTCAAAGTTAGGTCAACACTAGTCAACTAGTTAGGGTTTTAGTCAAACTAGTCAAACTAGTTGTTTTAGGTCATACCTAGTCATTTCTAGGTTAACTAGGTCACTTTTGACCTAAGGTTGACTTTGGTCAACCCTTAGTCAACAAGGGTCAACAAGTTGGGTTTTGGGTCATTAGGGTTAGTCCCAAGCCATTGGCTAGAAATCCTAGACCATAGGCTAATGATGGGGTTTTCATATAAACCTATAACTAGGAGTCATATATATATATAGATACACACTATCTATCACCACCCAATATCAATACAAACCCATATACTTATAATACACTATACATACATAAAGAGACCTAATACAATATACATATATATCAATATATATATATATATATATACCTATATATATAACTCATACATATACTATATATATATATAGAGAGAGACAAAGGGAAAGAGAGAGAGAGACTGAATGAGAGAGAGAGTGAGACAGTGAGAGAGAGGGAGAGAGGTCTGGACAGGGGGAGGGGTTCCTGAAATCAGGAACCAAGTTGGCTCCCCAACACACACACACATAACATATATACATACATATGTATATATATACATAACTATCTATATACACTACCAAAAACTCCCAAATCTCACCCACACTCACATATACATATATACTACACATATACATACTAAAATACACTAATACAATGCATAAATCATTAACAAAATCGATTCAAAGATCGATTTTGCAAAACTGGAAATTCCCAAAAAACTGGAAATTTGGACTGTGAAAACCCGATTTGGGTTAGCTCAAACATCACCTAAATCGAGCTAAGGTGACCTAAGCTCGGTTGGTAATGATAGCCCCTAGGTTAGACTAGGTCCCTAGTAGCCTGACACGGTGTCACGACACGACACGGCGTGTCCACAGGGTTTCAAAGTCACACGGGTAAATTAGTATAACACTGTTACAGTGTAAAACCAATAGTGGTCTAGGACACGACACAAAGCGACATAGGCCTCGTGCTCGTGCCCGAAGGTGCGCCTAGGGTTGGGCTTCGTGTTCATGGGCCTGATACGTGTCCACGTGTCGTGTAGAGGGGACACGACACACGTATCAGAAGCCCTAAAATACGTGTTCAGACTGCGTGTCAGTGTTTTCGCGTGTCTCGTGTTCGCGACACGGGACACGTGACACCACGTGGTTGTGTCCAATGTGTTCGCCTATGGATAGGCTTCGTGCTCGTGTCAGTACAAAGTGTCTACGTGTCGTGTAGAGTGGACACGACACGTTCAAAGTCTAGTGTCTGTGTGTGTGTACACTGTGTATAGAACGACCCTTGCGGGGACGATTCCGTGTCCGACACGACACGAGGTCATCCCAAACTTTGGGGATGACCTGTCAGTCATTGCCCCCGTGCTCTGTGCCAATTTTGGCGTGTCCACGTGGCTTGTACAGTGCGTTGGGACACTGTGGTAGCAGGACACATTTCCTGTGCACTGCACTGTGTCCCGAGAGCCTGTGTGTCCAATTTTGGACACGACACAAGGTCAACTTGTGTTCAGTGACACAGGATTAGGGTTGGGGTTAGCTAGGCTAGGTTTTTGTTCAAAAAGTTTTGGAAAAAACAGTGATTAAAACACAATGACAGTGAACCAAAACAGTGTACATAATTAGGGTTCTATACATGTAGGATACGTGTCCAATACGACACCAAACACATCAAAATCCTACCAAACCTTACCCACAGTATTGTTATTCCTATATGAATGCATCTATGAAAGAAAAACAGGAATTTGACTAGGTTTGTGAGAAAATACCTATTTGGTGAATTTCCAAGGAAAATCAAGAAGAGGGGGTGTGGGTCCTTCAACTTGATGGTGTCCAAGTCCTTGTGTCCAGCTTGCTAGCCTCCCTTAGCACCCTCTAGGTTGTAGGAACCCAATGCAAAAGACTAGGATGAGTTTGGATCTATTTTGAGGAAGATATGAAGGTTTAAGGAAATAGGAAATTTTCTAGGTTTTTAAAACATGTAAATTATATGGAATGGATTATATAGGAAGGGGCATGCTAGGGGGTGCCTTGGCTGGTCATGGCAAGGGGGGGGGGTGTGTCTTTGGCTTGCTTCCTAGCTAAGGAAGGTTGACTTCTAGGTAAGGGTAGCTTAGATCTTTAGGTTTCATGAAATATCTTATAAAGCAATATCTAAGATATTTCAATCCTAAGATATTTACAACATAAAGTAAATATTTACACTTAGTCTTCTAGGTTAGTGGCTAACCCCTAGATTAGGCCTAACTAGGATAGGGACTAACATGGTACTTAACAAGAATTAAATAATATTAAAAATCACATAATCTCAAATAAAGTCTAGTAAATTACCAAAATACCCTTTAGGCTAAAAAGCCCTAATTTGATGTTCTAAACCTATGGTCAAGTTCTCATGGTCATGGCAACTTCTAGGTTAGAGAAAACTAGGGTTTACACTAAGTTATTCTAACCAAATCACAAAGTCATAAGTCATGACTTAGCATGACTTAGAAAATGGTTTAATCACACTAATAATCACCAAAAATCATATCATGACTAAAATACTATTAATTAATAATAAAAATAATAAATTTTCAAAAATCCCCAATTTCAGAAAACTGGGTGCTACAAGTCTACCCTCCTTAGAAAATTTCGTCCTCGAAATTAGAATGGTCATACTCCTTCTAGGTCAAACACTCAACAATCAAAGTCAGAGTTACTACTTAGCAGCATACAAGGTCAACAAGTAAAATGTGGATAGTAGACCTATACTGGGTCATGTCCAATAAATTGGGCTGGCTGGTTTAGGTCAAGGGTGTCCTCAATTTAAATTGGAATCAAAGTAACTCTATGGGGTAATTTAGGATGAAGTCTTGTATCAGAAAAGTCGTACTAAGCAATTGAAGTATAAAATGGTGTGCCTTAGTGGGATACTAAGGTCATGGGTGTAGGTTGTCAAGTCTAGGTCATGCCTGTGAAAGTGGTTTTGAGAAAACAACTAGTCTTGTGCTCCTAATTTAAAAGTCATGGTAATGTGCCTACGATGATCATAATTAGAGTGGGAATGGTCAATGGCCTAAATTTAAACCAGAAGTTGTGATGCAATAGTAGTACAAGGATAGGTTAAATGGGATAGTCTGTGACTATGGGTATTAGACTAGGTAGGTAAGAAAACAATGAATCAATAGGGTTAAGAGGTTTACCATTCTATGGTTAGAGCTACTCTTCTAAGTCAAAGGTATAGCACATACATCAATTCATTCCTAAAGGATTATATTAACAATTAGAGCTACTCCTACTTCTACTCCTAAGTAAGAGATAAAATCAAAAGAACTATCAGGTCAAATTCATAAGAAATAGGTAGGAGCATATGGAATTGGATTTCAAGACAGATATAATGAAACAAGATGGGAATGGATTTGAAAGAACAGAACCTGCAAGTGGCTCCATCCATGTAGAATAATATATGAAAGCGAACCAAAGTGCAATAGGTTGATCAGACCATCATGCACCGGCCCTGATTAGACAATATGTTAGTGGGTACTAGCCCCCAATAAAATATGTCGTGATCAAGCTCGATAAAATATAAGCTTGCAAAACTAAGGCTAAATTAGCAGTAAAGAAGGTCAAAATATAAGGGAGGTAATGATGAATAAGGTTAAATAGTCCAAGATCCCTTAAACATCAAAGAGTGAGGGTGAATTAAAACAAGAGGAAAAGGGTTTTCAATATCGAAGTTCAAAATACGATTCTCAAGGGTCGTCCCGGAATCCCTCATAAAATCCTAACAGTGATTGAGTATACTCTCATCCTAATACCTTAATTCCTATATTCTATCGCAGGCTCGTAGCAGTACAACTAAGTCGTCGTGCTACTACGAAATCGCACAAATGCGACTCTCGACCTGCGTGGGCCACCACAAAAACGTGTCACGACCCGCACCCTGATTAGGGGCACGAGAACGTGGGTACGTCCAGCCTACGCCGCAGTGTCGGCGGTAGAACGCTGTATAGGTCATCTATAACAACTAACATCTAACAATAAGACATATAAACCTGTCATCTCCGCACGGAGGTATAACAGAACATCTCAACTCTATATCTCAAATACAAGTCTAGGAAAGATAAAGATAGAACATGATATGGAATCAGATGAAAGGAAGAACTGAATATATATAGAGTTATCACACCACACAAAGTAGATGTCCAACACAAATAAGTACAAGACCTGAAATATAACTAAGTCACAACTAACAATCGGAACAGTCCGATACAAAAAGAAAACTGTAAACACTAGACTAGACTAGGCACCCTCTACTGAGCTAGATGCTCCTCAGGCTCCTGAAGGTCACCCTCATGTGTCCCATAGAAGGTAGGACAGTCACCATCATCATCTGTAATATTTTCAACAGGCCCAGTCAGGACAGGAACGAGCACAATACATCTCACGCAGTTCATATCAGGTTGGGAAATGTAAAGCATGCATAGCGTAAGATACATGAACTGTAAAGAATATATGTAAAACGAGAGAGATTTGATAACTGGAAATATCTATATATACGATAAGTAAGAACTGTAGGTAACCTGTGATTTAGAGCATGATATGGTTATATAAACGGGCTTAGGACATATACAAGATTTCACAAGAGTTTGTACAAGATGGGATTTGATCACATAACCATTTCCTACTCACCCTCCCCAATCAATACACAAGGATCCAGTCAAGTTACGTTACTTTGCACAAGAGGTTTTTATCATGTTTGCTCGCGTGATCATGAGAGTACAAGATTGCACAAGAGTATACATGAAAGCGGTGTACATGAAATACAAGATGTTCGTGAAAAGCACATGACAACTGTATCTGATGCACCCCGAGGGAGATAACATCGCATAACAAGATCCATATAGTACCAATCCGTGATAATGACGTGACAGCATCATGTAAGGTAATCTAAAGCAAGAATATAAGTCCTAACAAGCATGAAAAGATCAGAGAATGTACTCGCCTGTCACCCTGTATGACTGATATGAATAGATGTCCGAACTGGTGTCACAGAGTCCTATTTAGAGTAAAACAGGTCACAACATATCCACAATGGTAAAAATAGAGTATACAATGCATACTACATGATTCTAGGTCAATCTGGTCAAAAGTCAACTCTTGGTCAACTCTAAAGTCAAACTAGTCAAAGTTAGGTCAACACTAGTCAACTAGTTAGGGTTTTAGTCAAACTAGTCAAACTAGTTGTTTTAGGTCATACCTAGTCATTTCTAGGTTAACTAGGTCACTTTTGACCTAAGGTTGACTTTGGTCAACCCTTAGTCAACAAGGGTCAACAAGTTGGGTTTTGGGTCATTAGGGTTAGTCCCAAGCCATTGGCTAGAAATCCTAGACCATAGGCTAATGATGGGGTTTTCATATAAACCTATAACTAGGAGTCATATATATATATAGATACACACTATCTATCACCACCCAATATCAATACAAACCCATATACTTATAATACACTATACATACATAAAGAGACCTAATACAATATACATATATATCAATATATATATATATATATACCTATATATATAACTCATACATATACTATATATATATATAGAGAGAGACAAAGGGAAAGAGAGAGAGAGACTGAATGAGAGAGAGAGTGAGACAGTGAGAGAGAGGGAGAGAGGTCTGGACAGGGGGAGGGGTTCCTGAAATCAGGAACCAAGTTGGCTCCCCAACACACACACACATAACATATATACATACATATGTATATATATACATAACTATCTATATACACTACCAAAAACTCCCAAATCTCACCCACACTCACATATACATATATACTACACATATACATACTAAAATACACTAATACAATGCATAAATCATTAACAAAATCGATTCAAAGATCGATTTTGCAAAACTGGAAATTCCCAAAAAACTGGAAATTTGGACTGTGAAAACCCGATTTGGGTTAGCTCAAACATCACCTAAATCGAGCTAAGGTGACCTAAGCTCGGTTGGTAATGATAGCCCCTAGGTTAGACTAGGTCCCTAGTAGCCTGACACGGTGTCACGACACGACACGGCGTGTCCACAGGGTTTCAAAGTCACACGGGTAAATTAGTATACACTGTTACAGTATAAAACCAATAGTGGTCTAGGACACGACACAAAGCGACATAGGCCTCGTGCTCGTGCCCGAAGGTGCGCCTAGGGTTGGGCTTCGTGTTCATGGGCCTGATACGTGTCCACGTGTCGTGTAGAGGGGACACGACACACGTATCAGAAGCCCTAAAATACGTGTTCAGACTGCGTGTCAGTGTTTTCGCGTGTCTCGTGTTCGCGACACGGGACACGTGACACCACGTGGTTGTGTCCAATGTGTTCGCCTATGGATAGGCTTCGTGCTCGTGTCAGTACAAAGTGTCTACGTGTCGTGTAGAGTGGACACGACACGTTCAAAGTCTAGTGTCTGTGTGTGTGTACACTGTGTATAGAACGACCCTTGCGGGGACGATTCCGTGTCCGACACGACACGAGGTCATCCCAAACTTTGGGGATGACCTGTCAGTCATTGCCCCGTGCTCTGTGCCAATTTTGGCGTGTCCACGTGGCTTGTACAGTGCGTTGGGACACTGTGGTAGCAGGACACATTTCCTGTGCACTGCACTGTGTCCCGAGAGCCTGTGTGTCCAATTTTGGACACGACACAAGGTCAACTTGTGTTCAGTGACACAGGATTAGGGTTGGGGTTAGCTAGGCTAGGTTTTTGTTCAAAAAGTTTTGGAAAAACAGTGATTAAAATACAATGACAGTGAACCAAAACAGTGTACATAATTAGGGTTCTATACATGTAGGATACGTGTCCAATACGACACCAAACACATCAAAATCCTACCAAACCTTACCCACAGTATTGTTATTCCTATATGAATGCATCTATGAAAGAAAAACAGGAATTTGACTAGGTTTGTGAGAAAATACCTATTTGGTGAATTTCCAAGGAAAATCAAGAAGAGGGGGTGTGGGTCCTTCAACTTGATGGTGTCCAAGTCCTTGTGTCCAGCTTGCTAGCCTCCCTTAGCACCCTCTAGGTTGTAGGAACCCAATGCAAAAGACTAGGATGAGTTTGGATCTATTTTGAGGAAGATATGAAGGTTTAAGGAAATAGGAAATTTTCTAGGTTTTTAAAACATGTAAATTATATGGAATGGATTATATAGGAAGGGGCATGCTAGGGGGTGCCTTGGCTGGTCATGGCAAGGGGGGGGGGGTGTGTCTTTGGCTTGCTTCCTAGCTAAGGAAGGTTGACTTCTAGGTAAGGGTAGCTTAGATCTTTAGGTTTCATGAAATATCTTATAAAGCAATATCTAAGATATTTCAATCCTAAGATATTTACAACATAAAGTAAATATTTACACTTAGTCTTCTAGGTTAGTGGCTAACCCCTAGATTAGGCCTAACTAGGATAGGGACTAACATGGTACTTAACAAGAATTAAATAATATTAAAAATCACATAATCTCAAATAAAGTCTAGTAAATTACCAAAATACCCTTTAGGCTAAAAAGCCCTAATTTGATGTTCTAAACCTATGGTCAAGTTCTCATGGTCATGGCAACTTCTAGGTTAGAGAAAACTAGGGTTTACACTAAGTTATTCTAACCAAATCACAAAGTCATAAGTCATGACTTAGCATGACTTAGAAAATGGTTTAATCACACTAATAATCACCAAAAATCATATCATGACTAAAATACTATTAATTAATAATAAAAATAATAAATTTTCAAAAATCCCCAATTTCAGAAAACTGGGTGCTACAAATCTTGCTTCATGATGGATCTCCATGTCACGACCCGCACCCGGAGTAAGGGCATGAGTGTGTGACAGCATCCCAGCCTACACCGCAGAAACGACGTAGAACGCTGTCTAGGTCTACTATCTAACAACAATTATAATATCAAAACCTGTCGAGAACGGTCAACTCCGAATGGAGGACAAGCAATGACAATATAATATACTCAATTACAAACTCTAAGAAATATAGATGATACTGAAAGATAAAGACAACAAGATATGAAATATCATCCTGAAAATCCAACCAGAATAATACAAGTCCAGAGTCACAGAGTCAACAATCTCTAATACAATTACTAAAATAATAACAAGCCAAAATGTAAACTGGAGACAAAGTCCAGTACCAAACTAAACCAGCTAAGCTACTCTAAAGCCCCATCGGCTGGAGCTAACCCCTGCTGAACTAGGGTCTCCAAATCTAGTCCAACTACGTCATGAGGACTGGAGTAGGTAGGACACTCGTCCTCGCCATAATCTGTAAAAAATTTCAACATATCCAATCAGGATGGAACGAGCACAAATCTCAAATAACAGTTCTAGTTAGATGTAATGCCTGTGGTTCGTATTACGCATTTTGGAATACGTGTACGCATTTTATCTTGTATTGCATGATTCCTTGCTTAGTTTTCTTCATGGCTTAGTTTATTCTGGGGTTGGTTCGACTTGGCTCGGTTTGCTTGGTTCATTATGAACTAAGGGTGAACCCCTACCTACCACCACCACTACCATTTATTAACCAATCTTCCTTCTCTCTCTTCATTACTCTTCTTCTTCTTCCATTTACTTCTTCACCTACCAGAGAGAGAGAGGTCTAGGCAAGTGCAACTTGCTTCATGGAGGAACTCCAATTTTATTGCTTCATTCTCTTCCTTACAACATTTTAACTTACTTTAATACTTGGCATTTCCACTTTCCATGGCTAGATTCTTGTAGATCTAAGTTGTAACCCCTCTTCCCGGAATATCGATAATATTTTTATTTATTTATTTGAATTAAATGGTAATTTCTAGAGTTTTTATAAATAATTATTTAGTTAATTATTACGGTAGATGATTTTAGCCATGATTGAGTTTTGGAGAACTCGGTGATTAGAAATTGTGGCACGGATAGTGCCATGGCGTGCTTTAGCTAGTGTATTAGCCCCGGTAGGGAAGGTCGAGCCATAGTGATGTCCTAACTAGGAAAACCAGGCCAAGTTGCGACTTAACCCTAATCGATTACTTAATTATTTATTAGTTATATTATTGAACGTTAGGGAACCCGGTTGTACCGAATTAGTCTAGATAGGACCCAAGCAAGCCCAATCCCATGTAGGTATGGGGTACGGCCAATAACATCGTGCTGATGTATTTTTGGTATTAGGGTGTCGTATTCTGTTTAATGATTTAAATGAATATTTTCTAGTATTTGTAAATAAATATTATGAATATTACTATTAGTATTATTCAGTGACTTTTTGTATAAAATAGGCCCTCGTATATTTTGGAGATTTTGGTATATACGACTTTATTGGGTTTATCGAACTTCGTTATTAATTGTTATTATTATTATTATTATTATTATTATTATTGTTATTAATATTTTATTATTTTATTATCAATGTCATTGAGGTTATTATGAGATAGTACTATTTTATTATTATTGGTTATCTGTGTGTAAATATATCTATATATATATATATATATATATAATATATGTATTTGTATATATATATAAATATTCATATATATATATATATATATATATATATATATATATATATATATATATATATATATATATATATATATATGCGTTTATACGAATGGAGATAGATATAGTATTAGATATGTATAGATATATATAAATTCTAAAAAATTATAAATATGGATGTGTATGCATATATATATATATATATATATATATATATATATATATATATATATATGTGGGTTTATATAGAGATACATATAGAATTATATATGAATAATACATGTTAGAAATAAAAAAAAACTGAAGCAGCTTTCAATCCCAGCCAAACTCAGCTGAGCCGAGCCAAGGCCACAACACCAGCTAGGCCCGAACCCAGCTTCCTACTGGGCCGAGCCCAGCTGAGCTCAACCAAGCTCTCCAAGTACTCCAGACCCCCACAAGGCCAACCCAGCCCGAGAATTTCTAAGAGCCTCTCAGCTCTGTTTCAAACAGCAGGCCGACGCTTATATATACGTAGTAATCGAGAGGAGTTCCAACGAAAACCCTAAAGTTCAAATCGCCACTCCTTCCCCACGTCTCAGGCGACCTACCCCGACCCCGTGCGGCGCCGCAGCCACCGCCGGCCAGTGGCAGGAGGCCGCGCGCGCACAGGCGCGGTGCTAAACCGAGCAGTCACGAGAACGGGCAACCCCACTTCGCAGCACGATTGTGCAGCAATCGATTGATCGTTTCGCAATTTTCCTCTTCAGGTACAAAGCCTACCTAACCCCCTTCAACGCCATTCAATTAGTTGAGTAGGTTTATAACCGAGTTGCTCGAGAAATCGACCCGAAAAGAGACGAAAAACTGTCTTAAACTAGACAGAAATTCGATCCTAATGACCCCATTTTGAAGCCGATTTTACACCAATCCAAGACAGATTTTCAAAATCTATTTGAAGAAGTTTTTAGACAACCTAACCAGCTTTCAAACCCTATTTTTAGATTATTTTATTTATCAGTAGATGTTAAGATAAATCGAGATGAAAATCATGAAAAACCTATTTTCAAAACTTAGAAATTCATCCACACGACGTGCGTCTCGCCATTCCGGGCGACGTGGTCGCACACCGAAAGTATTGAAAGCTGCATATCGGCTTCGTGGTTGTGTGGGCTTTGACGAAATTCAAATTGGTCGCGTGTGCGCGACGAATTTGATGCGTATACGTCGAAATCCACCGTATCGTGCACGTTACAAATTCTCCAATTACTTTGTACACGCTCATCAGATCGAGACAAAACTTGCGCCAACAGAACTATATCGTTTTTCTGGTCCTGTATGCCAAGTTTGGTCCGATTCTGAGATCGTTGATAAAATTGTCGTTTTGCGGGCCCCACGGTCCCACTCAACGGACGATTTTGTGCACAGCCCGCCGGAATACAACTTTGAACATACGGTTGGGTTCGTATCGGAAAATTGGATCCGTAGACATATAGTTTGATGACTTTAGAGATCTTTGACTCTGGCACGCTTTTCGGTGCAAAGCGGGTCCAACGGCGGACATCGTTTTGGCCCGAAATTACCGTTTTGCCCCTGTATCCAGAATTGGACTTAAGGACAGGCAATACTAGCTAATTTGACTATTCTGAGATCATTGGTATTGTCTATTTCAGCATCTGGGGACTGTTATACGGGTTATGACTATTGTGGCACATTGAGTAGTTCAGATTGTCGGTTTCACCAGCAGAGGACCACAGGCGAGTACAGTTTATTGTCTGTATTTCGATATTAATTTTCACTATATTTCATTGGTTGGCCATTGGTTATGTGATTATTTTTTATTATAAATTGTTGAGTCGGGAATGAGAAGTACCAAAGATATGTGATCTGACCATAGCCCGTGTTAGACATTGTAGCCCGTGTTTATTTTCTGCAAGTAGTGTAGTCCGTGTTTATTTTCTGCAAGTAGTGTAGCCCGTGTTTATTTTCTGTAAGTAGTGTAGCCCGTGTTTATTTTCTACAAGTAGTGTAGCCCGTATTTATTTTCTGCAAGTAGACATTGTAGCCCGTGTTTATTTTTCATGCAAGTAGACCTCGTAGACCGTGCGATGTAGTACCCCAGACTGATCACATATCAAAGGTACTTATAGTAGTTGGGGAAAGTATTTGGTGTCTATTTATTCACTATTGGTTTTCTGTATTTCCTGTTTATTTTCAAAACTCATGATTGATGTCTAACCTTTGTTTTATAGTCATTTTTTTATTTGAAATTACATTCAGTATATTGTGCTCGTTCCATTCCTGACTGGAAACCAACATTTTCAGGTTAGCCGTGGATTCACTTAGCTTGGGGAGAGACGGGAATACTTGCAGACAAAAGCCTAGAGACTAGTTAGATAGTGGAGTTGTAGTTATTCTTTTATATGTACAAGTTTATATTTTTCTGCAAAATATAAAACTTGTGATCATTGTAAATTAAATTAATTTTATGAATGAGCATTATTTGTGATTTTGGATCTTCATGGCCGAGACAGCGTACTATCGCCGATACTGTGGCGTAGGCTGGCTTGGACACGTCTCGTATCCGTTCTAAAAAAAATGGGTACGGGTCGTGACAAGTTTTTGTGGTGGCCCATGCAGGTCAGTCTTTGCAAATAAAGCGAACTCGTGATAGTACTTAAGTTAGTCGTACTATTGCGAGCCTGCGACTAGAAATTCTCATTCACGAATTAGAAATTAATTTAATTTACGAGAATGACTAGGACTAGGAGTCCCTCATACAAATTTACCGATGGGTAGTCTAGGCCATGCAATGTAGATAAGGAGTTATTAATTTTGATAGAGTGTCAGATCCTTATAGGTACACTATTACCTCTTGATATGACGATAAGATCCAATGTGGATAGATTATTCACTTGGTGAGACATGGCTTCCTAGTATTAATGATCTAACCCTGATAAATTGATTAATTCCTTCTCCTTGCCTCTTAGATATCATCCTCACATCTTAGTCAAATTGCCTATTCAGTTCCTATTTTTGCCCTAAGAGTTATTATTTTATGTTATCCATAGATGAACCTCAAGTTAGTTTGATTCAAAGTTTTCCTCAAAGGTTTGAATACACATAGAATAGATACTAGAATGTTTGTAATCCTTTTGTCTCCAGTTCTTTCCTCCAGGATTAAATCTTTTAGTTACAGATTGCGACTGATAGGACCAATATTTACGCCTTATTACATAGTCGACTTGTTTGAATCCCTAGAAGCCCAGGAATTTTTACATACTTTAGAAAAAGGGGTGTAGTTAACTTATAATGGCAGGACAGCAGCGCACTGTCGCCATTTATTTGAATTATGGAGACTATGGACTCACTGCAGCCAGCAGCGCACTGGCGAGACACGACCCTAGAGTTGAAATTTTTAAGGAAATTATAGGTTATAGAATATTCCTAAAACTATGGCTAGTGGTCCTCTTTGATCATAGTTACCCGCGTATCGAGATAAGGTAGAGTATCTGATAGCATATCACATCTGAATCACAGAACCAAGAGTTTACCATCGCCCGAGTATACGGACGAGGCATAATCCTCGGTGAAATAACTTCAGACGTGATTACAAATTAAGGATACTATAGAGGATAGGACAGTGCCCTGTGTGTTCCATAAGATCCGAAGCCAATATTGGTGGAAGTTTTGTAAGTTGGATAGCACGTCTCCCGACCTAGCATTCCGTGGTCCTTGTGGTCTATTGACGAGGTAAAATACTGACACTAATAGGTTTACCTAGAATATGGAATTTAGAATGTCCATAACCCATTAGTCGACCAAGTCCTTGTGGATAAGAAGATGGTAGGAAGACAGTATAAGCAAGAACACCGGGTAAGATTTTGATTCTCACAAAACTCGAACTACCTGTGACTCATTTCAAAAATCTCGCATACTTGTATTTTGAATATCTTGACCAACGCTGCTGTTACAGCTTAGTTTTGCAAGCTCACTCTGTTCTCGAGCTTGATTTGAGGCATATGTTTAGTGGGGACGCCTGCTAACTTATTGTCTAATCAGAATCAGTGTATTATGGTCTGATCAACCATAATGCATTTGGTTCGCTCTTCGTTTAATTACACTACGTGGATGGAGATATATAGGTATCTAGGATCTCATCCGCGACTGCTTTGACAATTCCTCTTGAATTATACGTTTGCCTTTGGAGCACGTGATTGTATTCAGTAACATCTTTCTTGAACTCTTTATTATTTTTGTCTTTCGCTGATTTGGAAAGACAAAAGCTCGTAATTGGTAGAGAGATACCGAGTATCCCCATGGCTATGGTGGTTGTATGCACAAGGGTAGTTATCGTCAGCCAGCCATGTGATTGAGTTACTCGTTCTCCCATCGACCCTCAAACTACTATTGAGACTTTCGAGCCATCTGAATTTGAGAATGATTAGGGTTTTACCCTTAGTCGTAATGCCAACCCAAGAGACTATATATTCTCAAGAAACAATTCATTGTGTCTCTAAATATTTTCTTGAATATTGCCTTTACTTTCAACCCTTATGCCTTGACTCAACCGTCCCTCGACCAAAGCCCACAGTTTAGACATGAGATGAATAGACAAGGCTAAGGATAATAAGTTACCGTGACTATGGTAGACACTCATCCCGAGATTGGTTTCCAACAAGTATTACCCTAGTCACGTAAATTTTATTATTAAGATCTAACTGGTGTTGGAACACCACAGTCACTAGCTTAGCCAATACCATAGCTTAAATACCCTGTTATATTATGATCTCCCAGTTGTCAACAGCAATACACGATCACTACGACTCTTGTGACGATAGTCTGGCAGGATGACGCAAATGGAAATTCACGACTCAGTTGTAGAAATCTTGTGCCTTAGAGTTGGTTACCCCGTCGATAACTCTAGTATACTATAGACGAGTAGATCATCCTATTTTATCGACCATGTGTCATTGTACACATCGTTCTCCATTTATTGAGGAATGATCCTTGACTTGACTTATATCTACCGTATCCCGATACGCCGTGCCTTACTCCCTATTAACAAAGAGTCGAGGTACAGTATCCGGACTTTGGGAACCCTCTAACCTCAATATTCCTAAGACCAGATTCTATTTCTAAGGTGGGTAGACTGTAAGCCTCCTACAATTTTAGGATATACTAAGATCACCGATTGATTAGAACAAATTTTTATTAGAATGATAGTTAGTGCCCTTGGACTCCCACTTTCCATTTAGATCATTTTGTGTCCTCGGCCGTGCCATTAGTATTCGGAGCACAAGACCAGCTGTTACCTTCCAACAAATTTCATATGTAAGATATAGACGAGTCTACCTCCATCTAGGTATGTCATATCCCACTCAAACACATTCCCTTGTACTCTATTTTTATAGTACGATTTTCAGGTAAAAAGAACTAGCTGTAACCCTTACCATAATACCGATAAACTTTTCAACTACAATTAGAGACTCAACCATGACTCAATTCATTCGACCCAATATACGGTAGTGATCTACTCGAAGCCACTACGCACATGTCACCAGTGTGCCACTCAATTGTGCCTTCTCATGCTACTTAAACACAAAAGTCACGGAAGACGCAATTTTGGGCTCTAGGGACCTAGCTAACCAACCAGACTGGCAACTAGCTCGACCACTCGGGTGGAAACCTATTCTAGGTTACCCTAACCTAGTAGAAGTAGTGTGATCATAGGGATCTTGACCATTCCGTAGAGACTGAAATCCGAGGTTCATCCAACTAACGATTGATGTCAAATCAGAAACCCAGTAAAACCCATCCATACAAATCACCATTTTTGGAATATATATATAAAAACCGAACTATTTGAGGTAGGTCCCTATACCGATCATGTAGCCTCCATCTCTTAGAATATGGTGTCATTCGTAACCATTATTCCATCTACCTGGAAGTCGAGATACGATCTTGTATTACAATTATAATCTTTACTCGTGTGTTTAAATAAACCACGGAAAGGATCACAATCTCGATTTCTCAAATTCCGTTCTATTATGAAACCTTACTTAGATTAATTTCGAGAACAGAATTTCTGTATTGCACGGAGTGCAAGCCCTCTAAGAAACGAAGGGTCCTTTGAGTTAGCAAGTGACTGGAATAGAGTAGCCCAATCTAGCAAATAAGACAATGGTTTATAAACCTTCATTCTGTCTACATCATTGGGTACTCTCTGCCACTCCTGGAGCTTCATAATTGCCTTCGATTATTCATCCTTATCTTCCTATCCTTCCTATTTCGGAACGATGAAAGGTCATGCTTATTAGAAGTTACCAATATTTATTAGCTACTTGAGTAAATTAATGCTTATTAAATATCGGGTTGTTTGATAGATAGGAGCAGATTATAGATACCATAAGCAGTAGGTATCGATTGGTAGAAATTTTTAGCAATTAGCTGGAAGATTGTAAAGTTCTAGTGACATGAGATTTAAGGGAGTAGTGTGACCAAAGGTGGGTAGAAGTTCTCGGAGTTTCGTAGTTACGAAATGGCTAGGAGGAGGATATAAACTGTTTTTTTAGATTCGAGGAGATTAAGGTAATGGTAGAGTTCCTTTTTGAATTTAAGGAATAGTTACGAATTAGAATTTCGAGGACGAAATTATTTTTAAGGTGAGTAGATTTGTAACCCCTCTTCCCGGAATATCGATAATATTTTTATTTATTTATTTGAATTAAATGGTGATTTCTAGAGTTTTTATAAATAATTATTTAGTTAATTATTACGGTAGATGATTTTAGCCATGATTGAGTTTTGGAGAACTCGGTGATTAGAAATCGTGGCACGGATAGTGCCATGGCGTGCTTTGGCTAGTGTATTAGCTCCGATAGGAAAGGCCGAGCCATAGTGATGTCCTAACTAGGAAAACCAGGCCAAGTTGTGACTTAACCCTAACCGATTACTTAATTATTTATTAGTTATATTATTGAACGTTAGGGAACCCGGTTGTACCGAATTAGTCTAGATAGGACCCAAGCAAGCCCAATCCCATGTAGTCATGGGGTACGGCCAATAACATCGTGCTGATGTATTTTTGGTATTAGGGTGTCGTATTATGTTTAACGATTTAAATGAATATTTTCTAGTATTTGTAAATAAATATTATGAATATTTCTATTAGTATTATTCAGTGACTTTTTGTATAAAATAGGCCCTCGTATATTTTGGAGATTTTTGGTATATACGACTTTATTGGGTTTATCGAACTTCGTTATTAATTGTTATTATTATTATTATTATTATTATTATTATTGTTATTAATATTTTATTATTTTATTATCAATGTCATTGAGGTTATTATGAGATAGTACTATTTTATTATTATTGGTTATCTGTGTGTAAATATATCTATATATATATAATATATGTATTCATATATATATATATATATATATATATATATATATATATATATATATATATATATATATATATATATATATATATATATATATATATATATGCGTTTATACGAATGGAGATAGATATAGTATTAGATATGTATAGATATATATAAATTCTAAAAATATATATATATGGATGTGTATGCATATATAAATATTATATATATATATATATATATATATATATATATATATATATATATATATATATATATATATATATATGTGGGTTTATATAGAGATACATATAGAATTATATATGAATAATACATGTTAGAAAAAAAAAAAAACTGAAGCAGCTTTCAATCCCAGCCAAACTCAGCTGAGCCGAGCCAAGGCCACAACACAAGTCAGGCCCGAACCCAGCTCCCTACTGGGCCGAGCCCAGCTGAGCTCAACCAAGCTCTCCAAGTACTCCAGACCCCCACAAGGCCAACCCAGCCCGAGAATTTCTAAGAGCCTCTCAGCTCTGTTTCAAACAGCAGGCCGACGCTTATATATACGTAGTAATCGAGAGGAGTTCCAACGAAAACCCTAAAGTTCAAACCGCCACTCCTTCCCCACGTCTCAGGCGACCTGCCCCGACCCCGTGCGGCACCGCAGCCACCGCCGGCCAGTGGCAGGAGGACGCGCGCGCGCGGGCGCGGTGCTAAACCGAGCAGTCACGAGAATGGGCAACCCCACTTCGCAGTGCGATTGCGCAGCGATCGATTGATCGTTTCGCAATTTTTCTCTTCAGGTACGAAGCCTACCTAACCCCCTTCAACGCCATTCAATTAGTTGAGTAGGTTTATAACCGAGTTGCTCGAGAAATCGACCCGAAAAGAGATGAAAAACTGTCTTAAACTAGACAGAAATTCGATCCCAATGACCCTATTTTGAAGCCAATTTTACACCAATCCAAGACAGATTTTCAAAATCTATTTGAAGGAGTTTTAGACAACCTAACCAACTTTCAAACCCTATTTTTAGATTATTTTATTTATCAGTAGATGTTAAGGTAAATCGAGATGAAAATCATGAAAAACCTGTTTTCAAAACTTAGAAATTCATCCACATGACGTGCGTCTCGCCATTCCGGGCGACGTGGTCGCACACCGAAAGTATCAAAAGCTGCGTATCGGCTTCGTGGTCGTGTGGGCTTTGACGAAATTCAAATTGGTCGCGTGTGCGCGACGAATTTGATGCGTATACGTCAAAATTCACCGTATCGTACACGTTGCAAATTCTTCAATTACTTTGTAAACGCTCATCAGATCGAGACGAAACTTGCGCCAACAGAACTGTATCATTTTTTGGTCCTGTATGCCAAGTTTGGTCCAATTCTGAGACCGTTGATAAAATCGTCGTTTTGCGGGCCCCACGGTCCCACTCAACGGACGATTTTGTGCACAGCCCGCCGGAATACAACTTTGGACATACGGTTGGGTTCGTATCGGAAAACTAGATCCGTAGACATGTAGTTTGATGACTTTAGAGACCTTTGACTTTGGCACACTTTTCGGTGCAAAGCGGGTCCAACGGCGGACATCGTTTTGGCCCAAAATTACCGTTTTGCCTCTGTATCCAGAATTGGACTTAAGGACAGGCAATTCTAGCTAATTTGACTATTCTGAGATCATTGGTATTATCTATTTCAGCATCCGAGGACTGTTGTACGAGTTATGACTATTGTGGCACATTGAGTAGTTCAGATTGTCGGTTTCACCAGCAGAGGACCACAGGCGAGTACAGTTTATTGTCTGTATTTCGATATTGATTCTCACTATATTTCATTGGTTGGCCATTGGTTATGTGATTATTTTCTATTATAAATTGTTGAGTCGGGAATGAGAAGTACCAAAGATATGTGATCTGACCATAGCCCGTGTTAGACATTGTAGCCCGTATTTATTTTCTGCAAGTAGTGTAGTCCGTGTTTATTTTCTGTAAGTAGTGTAGCTCGTATTTATTTTCTGCAAGTAGTGTAGCCCGTGTTTATTTTCTGCAAGTAGTGTAGCCCGTGTTTATTTTCTGCAAGTAGACATTGTAGCCCGTGTTTATTTTTCATGCAAGTAGACCTCGTAGACCGTGCGGTGTAGTACCCCAGACTGATCACATATCAAAGGTACTTCTAGTAGTTGGGGAAAGTATTTGGTGTCTATTTATTCACTATTGGTTTTCTGTATTTTCTGTTTATTTTTAAAACTCATGATTGATGTCTAACCTTTGTTTTATAGTCATTTTCTTTATTTGAAATTGTATTCAGTAGATTGTGCTCGTTCTATTCCTGACTGGAAACCAACATTTTCAGGTTAGCCGTGGATTCACTTAGCTTGGGGAGAGACGAAAATACTTGCAGACAAAAGCCTAGAGACTAGTTAGATATGGAGTTGTAGTTATTCTTTTATATGTACAAGTTTATATTTTTCTGCAAAATGTAAAACTTGTGATCATTGTAAATTAAAATAATTTTATGAATGAGCATTATTTGTGAGTTTGGATCTTCATGGCCGAGACAGCGTACTACCGCCAACACTGCGGCGTAGGCTGGCTTGGACACGTCTCGTATCCGTTCTAAAAAAAACGGGTGCAGGTCGTGACAAGTTTTTGTGGTGGCCCATGCAGGTCAGTCTTTGCAAATAAAGCGAACTCATGATAGTACTTAAGTTAGTCATACTATTGCGAGCCTGCGATTAGAAATGCTCATTCACGAATTAGAAATTAATTTAATTTACGAGAATGACTAGGACTAGGAGTCCCTTATACAAATTTACCGATGGATAGTCTAGGCCATGCAATGTAGATAAGGAGTTATTAATTTTGATAGAGTGTCAGATCCTTATAGGTACACTATTACCTCTTGATATGACGATAAAATCCAATGTGGATAGATTATTCACTTGGTGAGACATGGCTTCCTAGTATTAATGATCTAACCCTGATAAATTGATTAATTCCTTCTCCTTGCCTCTTAGATATCATCCTCACATCTTAGTCAAATTGCCTATTCAGTTCCTATTTTTGCCCTAAGAGTTATTATTTTATGTTATCCATAGATGAACCTCAAGTTAGTTTTGATTCAAAGTTTTCCTCAAAGGTTTGAATACACATAGAATAGATACTAGAATGTTTGTAATCCTTTTGTCTCCAGTTCTTTCCTCCATGAGATCATTCCTGACCGTATAGGCCTGAGCCGCATGGTTCTCCTATAGCTCTGTGTACTATTATTAATTGTCCATGTCTTGTAGCCCCCTATGTATATTTTTACGTACATTTTATATCCTTACACCTTTTGTCCTGAACTTGATAAATTACGATTTGATTGACATAATTGAAATGACAATTGTACATGACATGATGTGGCAAGGAACTAGCATGACCTGATAGTGGCCCGTCGTGGCGCACTCTTGACCAGTAAACTTGACATGATAACCTGACATGATATATCTTGAAAAGCCATTGCGGCGGCTACCTGACATGACATTACATGACCTGTATAAATAACCTGGACGCCGTGAGCGATTATGCTTGTACAAATAATCCAGTCCTGTATTGCATCATGTCTAGGAAGGGACTCCTGAGTACCACGGTCAGGAGTACCTACTAAAATGGACTAAGGCTAATAACTAGATTAATACATTAGTCATAAAGAGATTTCCCAGCTACAGGCAATCCCGTTACCTGGGCGCGCCTGGGATCTGTAGCCTGCCGTCGAGTAGGACACATTTCCAGCACACTGTCATGTGTTGCACCCTTTAAGCTACCTAAGGGTACATACATTTTTTGGACGATGTACCCACCTGAATTCAACCCTAATCTTTCGACCTGGGTAACCTGGATGGTCTGCAGGGCTTGTGGCTGTAGAATAATCTCACTGCATCTTGCTAGTAACTAGGCCTGTGATAATCCTAGTTAGTTAAAGTATCAAGCCGTACTCATTGCTTGGCCGTGATTGATTGAATGAAGAATAATCTGTCCTGTCTTGATCCTGCACAAGATTGTTTCATGTCTTGATTTTTTTATATATTATCTTGCTGATAAATGGGAGAAACCAAGTTCGGTTCAGAAGAAGGGTTACAATCCCGGTCCTTGTTTGGTTTAAGGATTATAACCTGGTTATCTGAATGGTCCCATGGTTATCTTACCGTATATCCTCGTGATGTTATATTTTCTCCAATTTTACTATATATTATTATCTCCTGTGATAATTGCTGGTTTTAGTTTCTAAGTGAAGCTTCCTTTGTGGCACTTGCTCTTTCTGGGATCTGACCCAGCTGGTTTTGTATGGCCAGATTTCGGAGCAGCTTCAGAGGATCTACCAACTTTTCAGTCCGATTGTGACCACCAGGCGTAACCAGGGCAACGAGTGGGTTATTTTTTGCTCTTCCACTCTATTGTAAAAATATTCTTTTGAGCCGTTTAGCCGACGAGCACCTGTTTAGCTCGATTGCACTTACTTATTGCCTGCCTATGGGCTGTAACATGATTGATAGATCCTAGGGTTGATCATGTATGACTAAAACTCTTGCTAGTCCTAACGTTCTGTAACGACTAGCTTTATGATCAACTGAATATGTAATGTTTGGGACGCCTTACTATTGTATATTTGGTGATCTTACATCTTGTGACATTTACTTATTTGCTTGTGATTGAGATACTAGGCTTGTTCATGACCTAAGAGACTGTTGGCTTGTAGTTAAACCCTCATGTATCTAGACAGCCGTGACCGTATAGCGAGATGGATTCCATTTCATATACGTAGCTGGCTATGTCTGCCCCCGCTCTCCAATATTCTGGTTCTGGGGCGTGACATGGTTTAAGTGGTGGCCCATATAGGTCTTGTAAATCAAGATATATGAGGGTTTACCGAATAGATGTCTCAATCAGTATTCGCCCTTGATCTCTGCTCGTATCTTCTGAATTTCTGGATTCTTGTCTTGATCATATGCTTGTATCGTTGATCTGTCCTGGTCCTTCCTTATTGTTTCCCATGTCGTCTTCTTCAGCGGCATCGTTCCTGGACCTGTCGATCAGTAAGGCGGAGTACTTCCCGTGGATCAGCAGCAACCAGGAGATCAAGCCCAGCATTCCGGAGTAGCCTCCAGAGTCGTGCCTTCTGGCGGAGAGCCACCAGTCCAGCCAGTTCAGCCTGCCGAGCCTGATGATGGCACTTTAGTAGGACTCGTCAGGACCTTGATAGCTTCCCAAGATCGTCGAGGAGATGTCTTGCACCAGGCAGTGACGGATGCTCTGACCAGAGGAGGTCATCAGGGTAACAGCGCGGCCAACAGCTTCAAGCGCTTGAACCCTCCCTTCTTCGACGGTAGTGAAAATGCGATCGCCGCAGATGCTTGGCTTTAGGACACAGAGGTGATTCTAGAAGCAGCCAGGACCCCAGAGAATGAGAAGGTAGCCGTAGTGCGCTTGCAGTTATTAGATCTTGCCCGCAGCTGGTGGACGGCGCAGGCCGTTGGGTTAGCAGCACCCATTGCTTGGACGGTGTTCAGAGAGAGATTCCAGACCAAGTATTTTGATGTTGTAGCTTGGTATGATCTACAGACGAGGTTCACCAATCTGAAGCAGATGGGCAGAACGGTCGATGGATATGCGATCGAGTTTTCGAGGCTCAGTCGGTTTGCTCCCACCTTGGTGGCAACCGAGTATGATAGAGCCCAGCGATTCCAGCAAGGGCTTCACCTGGAGATTTTATTGGCAGTTGAGCAGTTTGAGCATCAGACTTTTGATGCAGTCTTGAGAGCAGCTAGGAGGCATGAGTATACCTCCCAGAGGATTGTGGATAGGGCCGGAGGTCGGAAGAGATCCCACGGCCAGATAAATTAGTCTTCAGCCCCAGCCCCGGCAGCCAGGGCTTTGACTATTGGAGCTCCGAGACGGGCGACCTTAGTGACGTCGGTTCAGTATTTAGCCCCGACGTACCCTCAGCAGCAGAAGCAGAAGCAGTCTTCCGCAGTGGGATATTCTCATTGTGGGAAGCTAGGCCATGTAGTGGCAGAATGTCGCAGGGCATAGGGATTATGTCTGGCTTATGGAGCAGCAGACCATAGGGTTGGATCCTGCCCGAATAGGGGTGGTTCATCATTGTCCAACTTTTCTAGCTCTTGAGTGAGAGGACCAGCTCCGGTCCAGCAGCAGCAGTATCCATTACCGAGGCCCTTGCCGCCTCAGTCCCAGGTATTCCAGCAGCAACACCCCCAGCAGCATACTCAAGCCCAAGCCTTGATTCAGAATAGGCAGCGAGGATTTCAGCAGAGGGGACCAGCACCCCGAGGGCATAGTCAGGCTATGGCGATGACCGCAGAGGAAGGATTGGCACCAGGAGAGGTAGTGGCAGGTACTATTCTCGTCAACTCCTTTCCAGCTTCAGCTTTATTTGATTCTGGTGCATCATATTCTTTTATGTCTGCACGATTTGTGACACGGATAGGATTGGAGCCCGAGTCATTATCAGTAAGGCTCAATATACTTACTGGTAACGGACTTGTGGGAGTTGATATAGTGTTTTCCTCGTGTCGGATCGTAGTTAGCGGTAAGGAATTTCCTGCTAGATTGATAGAATTCTCGATGGCCGATTATGATGTGGTCCTAGGGATGGATTGGTTGAGGAACCAGTATGCTAGAATAGACTGCCATATTGGTAGGGTTGTTTTTAGCATTCCAGGCCAGCTGGAGTTTTCCTTCTCCCGGGGCGAGGTTGAGCCTTCTCCTTCAGTATTGCGGATGGCAGTAGCAGCAGTGCAGTTGCCCCGGATAGTCGAAGAGTTCCCAGATGTTTTCCCAGAAGAGCTTCCAGGTATGCCGCCAGAGCGGGAGATCGAGTTCACCATAGACTTGATTCCTGGGATAACCCAAGTATCAGAGAGAGTCTACAGGATGGTGCCGTCAGAATTGGAGATCTTGTACAAAATGATTGAAGAACTTCGAACCAAGGGATTCATTCGTGCTAGTGGATCGCCTTGGGGAGCCCCGACGCTTCTTATGAAAAAGAAGGATGGTACGTCCAGATTATATGTAGATTATCGTACCTTGAACTCAGTGACAATCAAGAACAGATACCCTCTCCCGAGGATAGATGACTTGTTTGATCAATTCAAGGGGGCATCAGTATTCTCGAAGATCGACTTACGCTCAGGATATCATCAGATCAGAGTCAGAGAGCAGGACATCCCGAAGACAGCTTTTAGATAGAGGTATGGACATTGGGAGTTCCTTGTGATGCCATTTGGAGCAACCAATGCGCCGGTGGTATTCATGGATCTCATGAATCGCATCTTCATGCCTTACTTGGATCAGTTTGTGATTGTGTTCTTGGATGACATCCTGGTCTATAGCAGGAGCGAGACGGAGCATGAGCAGCATCTCCGTGTGGTTCTTCAGACTCTCAGGGAGCACCAGTTATATGCCAAGTTCAGTAAATGCGAGTTCTGGCTCGATCGCATTTCGTACTTGGGTCATATCATTACTAGAGGAGGAGTAGAAGTGGATCCCCAGAAGATCGTGGCTATTGAGTCATGGCCAGTACCCAGCACAGTTGCAGAAGTTTGTAGTTTTCTTGGATTGGCCGGCTACTACCGGCGGTTTATTTCAAATTTTGCTCGAATTTCAGCGCCATTGATCCAATTGACCCGCAAGAATGTGCAGTTTGCTTAGACAGCAAAATGTCAGGATTCATTCGAGAAGTTGAAGCGAGGCTTGATGACGGCTTCCATTCTCGCGCTTCTAGATGGAGCCGGAGGATTCTCCGTGTATTGTGATGCTTCAGGCAAAGGCCTAGAATGTGTTTTGATGCAGCATGGAAAGGTAATAGCTTATGCGTCACGACAACTTCGTGATCATGAAAGGAATTACCCAACCCATGACTTGGAGCTGGCAGCAGTAGTGTTTGTACTTAAGTTGTGGAGGCACTATTTGTATGGAGATAGGGTGGAGATTTTTACCGACCATAAGAGCCTGAAGTATGTTTTCACCCAGAAGGATCTTAACATGCGTCAGAGGAGATGGCTGGAGCTGCTTGTGGATTATGATGTCAACTTGCAGTATCATCCCGGGAAGGCCAACGTTGTTGCAGATGTATTGAGCAGGAGAGCCGGAGTTTATTTTCTAACAGCGCAACCAGAGCTGTTAGCAGATCTTCAGAAGATGGGTATAGAAGTTGTTCTTTCTTCCAGTGTGGCATTGATGGCCAACATGCAAGTTCAGTCCACTATAGTTGAGAGAATCCGGATGGCGCAGTCAGCAGATTCCAAGCTTCAGCGACTCAGAGCAGAGTGTGAGGCAGGCCGGCAACCCGAGTTATGTATTCATGAAGACGGTACACTTAGGCATGGTAAGCGTCTTTGTGTACCTAGTGGAGATATCAGACAGGAAATCATGGCATAGGCTCACAGTTCTCAATATTCCATTCATCCGGGCGGTACGAAGATGTACCGTGATATTCGGCAATACTTTTGGCATGAAGAGGGAGATAGTCCGGTATGTCTCTCGTTGTTTAGTCTGCCAACAAGTTAAGGCTGAACATCAGAGGCCCGCTGGACTTCTTCAGCCCTTGCCAATTCCAGAATGGAAGTGGGAACATGTGACCATGGATTTTGTGACTGGATTACCGAGATCTCCAGCTGGTCGAGATGCTATTTGGGTTATAGTTGTCCGACTCACGAAGGTAGTCCACTTCCTCCCGTTTAGAGTTGGTCAGTCGATAGCTCAGTTAGCAGAGATATACCTCAGGCAGATTGTCAGGTTGCACGGAGTGCCAGTTAGTATCACCTTGGACCGAGATTCAAGATTCATATCGCACTTTTGGCGTAGCCTGCAGGAGAGTTTGGGGACTCATCTCCAGTTTAGTTCAGCATATCATCCGCAGACAGATGGCCAGTCGGAGCGCACGATCCAGACTCTTGAAGATATGTTACGGTTATGTACGCTTGACTTCGGTGGTTCCTAGAAAGATCACTTGCACCTGGTAGAATTCTCGTACAACAATAATTTCTAGGCCAGTATCCAGATGGCACCATTCGAGATACTGTATGGCAGGAAGTGCAGATCCCCGTTAGCCTGGGGTGATGTCGGAGAGAGGCAGATGCTTGGTCAAGAAATGATTGCCCAGACAGTTGAAGTGGTCGGGTGAGTCAGAGATCACCTTCGAGTTGCCCAAGATCGCCAGCGCCATTGGGCCGATTCTCATCGGCGCCCTCTTGAGTTCTCGGTCGGCGACCATGTATTCCCGAGAATTTTGCCTAACCGTGGCATCATTCATTTCGGCGCACGAAGAAAGCTTAGTCCTAGGTATATAGGGCCGTTCGATATTCTGGAGCGAGTAGGAGATGTGTCCTATCGTCTCGCTCTTCCGCCGTCGCTAAGCAAGGTACATGACGTGTTCCATGTATCCCAATTACGACGGTATATTCCGGACCTGAGTCACATCCTAGATCATTCGAAATTTGTTGTTGGTACCAACCTTTCGTATGAGGAGAGGCCCGTGTCTATATTGGACCGAAGAGAGAAGACACTCAAGAACAAGACTATCAAGTTAGTCCGAGTTGCTTGGGGCCATCACTCTTTGGGGGAGTCAACGTGGGAGCGTGAGGATGATATCTGATCGCGATATCCCGACTTGTTTGACTTGTGTGGTATAATGTCTTCCTTATGCCTCATGCCTTCGATTCCTTGCTTGAATGAGTGATTGCCTGTCTAGTTATAGCTTGCTTGTGATTAATATAGCTTGTCCTCGTCTCTCTAGCCCCTTAATTAAATTCTGAGGACGGAATTCTTTTAAGGTGGGTAGAGTTGTAATGCCTGTGGTTCGTATTACGTATTTTGGAATACGTGTACGTATTTTATCTTGTATTGCATGATTCCTTGCTTAGTTTTCTTCATGGCTTAGTTTATTCTGGGCTTGGTTCGGCTTGGCTCAGTTTGCTTGGTTCATTATGAACCAAGGGTGAACCCCCTACCTACCACCACCACTGCCATTTATTAACCAATCTTCCTACTCTCTCTTCATTACTCTTCTTCTTCTTCCATTTACTTCTTCACCTACCAGAGAGAGAGAGAGAGAGGTCTAGGCAAGTGCAACTTGCTTCATGGAGGAATTCTAATTTAATTGCTTTATTCTCTTCCTTACAACATTTTAATATACTTTAATACTTGGCATTTCCACTTTTCATGGCTAGATTCTTGTAGATCTAAGTTTACTTTATTTTCGGAATTCTTGGGGTTGGATCTACTTAATCCTGTTATTTCTGAGTTTTGATGGTTCCATGTTGTAGAGCATTTTATTCTGCCCCGTTTTGACCTATGGAAGTTCAGATTTGGACCCCGAATGAAGGTTTTAGGCAGCTTGGAAGCCATGGCTTCATGGTGTACTTCTTTTCGGAAATTTGGAGAAGAAGCACAGTCCAAGCCGCATGGCAGCACTTGACCGCATGAACATTCATGCGGCAAGTCTTTCCAGCCGCTTATGCTCACTATTCTAGCCGCATGCTCTATTGCCTAGACTTGACCGCATGACAAGTTCATACGGTAAGTATTCTTCCCAGCCGGATGAGAAGTTCATTCCCAGCCGCATAAATTCCTATTCAGCCGCATGGGACTCGACTCAGTTCAGCCGCATAGCCCTTGCTCTGCGGGCCGTATGAACCTGAGTCTATTCCAGCCGCATGAGAGCCCTTCTCCCGTGAGCCGCATGGCGTTATTCTCCTTGTAACCGTATAGCGCCAATACTAGCCGCATGGAGTGTTCTGGCTGAGCCGCATACGCCCGTCCCTTACCGCTGGCCGCATATGACCGATACCCTTCAACCGCATACGCCTCTCCCTCTTAGCCGCATGCGCCTGACCCTATTCAGCCGCATGGACTGTTCTCCTCCCAGCCGCATGAGATCATTCCTGACCGTATAGGCCTGAGCCGCATGGTTCTCCTATAGCTCTGTGTACTATTATTAATTGCCCATGTCTTGTAGCCCCCTATGTATATTTTTACCCATATTTTATATCCTTACGCCTTTTGTCCTGAACTTGATAAATCACGATTTAATTGACATAATTGAAATGACAATTGTACATGACATGATGTGGCAAGGAACTAGCATGACCTGATAGTGGCCCGTCATGGCGCACTCTTGACCAGTAAACTTGACATGATAACCTGACATGATATATCTTGATAAGCCGTTACGACGGCTACCTGACATGACATTACATGACCTGTATAAATGACCTGGACGCTGTGGGCGATTGTGCTTGTACAAATAATCCAGTCCTGTATTGCATCATGTCTAGGAAGGGACTCCTGAGTACCATGGTCAGGAGTACCTGCTGAAATGGACTAAGGCTAATAACTAGATTAATACATTAGTCATAAAGAGATTTTCCAGCTACAGACAATCCTGTTACCTGGACGCGCCTGGGATCTGTAGCCTGCCGTCGAGTAGGGCACATTTCCAGCACACTGTCATGTGTTGCACCTTTTAAGCTACCTAAGGGTACATACATTTTCTGGACGATATACCCACCTGAATTCAACCCTAATCTTTCGACCTGGGTAACCTGGATGGTCTGTAGGGCTTATGGCTGTAGAATAATCTCACTGCATCTTGCTAGTACCTAGGCCTGTGATAACCCTAGTTAGTTAAAGTATCAAGCCGTACTGCTTGGCCGTAATTGATTGAATGAAGAATAATCTGTCCCATCTTGATCCTGCACAAGATTGTTTCATGTCTTAATTTTTTTATATATTATCTTGCTGATAAATGGGAGAAACCAAGTTCGGTTCAGACGAAGGATTACAATCCCGGTCCTTGTTTGGTTTAAGGATTGTAACCTGGTTATCTGAATGGTCCCATGGTTATCTTATCGTATATCCTTGTGATGTTATATTTTCTCCAGTTTTACTATATATTATTATCTCCTGTGATAATTGCTGGTTTTAGTTTCTAAGTGAAGCTTCCTTTGTGGCACTTGCTCTTTCTGGGATCTGACCCAGCTGGTTTTGTATGGCCAAATTTTGGAGCAGCTCCAGAGGATCTACCAACTTTCCAGCCCGATGGTGACCACCAGGCGTAACCAGGGCAACGAGTGGGTTATTTTTGGCTCTCCCACTCTATTGTAAAAATATTCTTTTGAGGCATTTAGCCGACGAGCACCTATTTAGCTCGATTGCACTTACTTATTGTCTGCCTACGGGCTGTAACATGATTGACAGATCCTAGGGTTGATCATGTATGACTAAAACTCTTGCTAGTCCTAACGTTCTGTAACGACTAGCTTCATGATCAACTGAATATGTAATGTTTGGGACGCCTTACTATTGTATATTTGGTGATCTTACATCTTGCAACATTTACTTACTTGCTTGTGATTGAGACACTAGGCTTGTTCATGACCTAAGAGACTGTTGGCTTGTAGTTAAACCCTCATGTATCTAGACAGCCGTGATCGTATAGCGAGATGGATTCCATTTCATATACGTAGCTGGCTATGTCTGCCCCCGCTCTCCAATATTCTGGTTCTGGGACGTGACATTAGACGATATTGAAAATGTAGCAGTAAATAGAGAGAATATACAAGGTAAAATAATGTGTATATGAATCATGGTAAGGCATATCAAGACTGTAACTGAATGTAAGAACAAGAAAAAGTATATATATCATGTACGAAAATTTAGAACTATATCTATGTGAGTTTAGTATTAGTTTCAACATGTGATCGGCTTGGGTTGCACAGGAGAAAAAGGGCCTGGCTAGTCATACGTGAAGTGTATGGCTAACACTCACATGGAACATGAATTACAGGAGGAAAAATGATCACATATCTATGCTAAGTACCCCCATCCCCGACCAGTAAGTGGATCCAGTAATGACATGTCATGGCACATGATTCTCCGAGGAGGTAGTGAGCCTTCGCAGGAATCATGTCTATACAATGCACAAGGAACAAGAAAAGACTTGCACAGGATATACCAAGGAATACAAGGAATAACATCTCATGACGGGATCCAGACAAATACCAATCCGTGTGAACAATGTGACAAGAGAACAAGGATATCTACTCTAAATACAAGAAACATAGACGATATCATAAAACAGAAATACTATCAGAGAATGTACTCGCCTGCGATCCGATAGAAATATGTCAACAGTGTAATCTGGCTTAGAGTGAAATCACAAACCTAAAGATGAGATATCATGAATTAATTAGGATTTAACAGTATATGGCATAATTTCTAGTATATGTTATGCAATCTAGGTCAAACTCAGTCATACTAAGTTACATCAAGCCAAACTAAGTCACACTAGGTCAATCTAAGTCAATCTAAGTCAAACAAGGTCAATCTAAGTCAAACAAGGTCAAACTAAGTCAATCTAAGTCAATCTAGATTACACAAAGTCAATCTAAGTTATACTAGGCCTAACAAAGTCAAACTAGGTTAAGGCAAGTAAAACAAAGTCAAACTATGTCGATTTAAGTCAAAGGTTGACTTACAGTTGACTTTTGGTCAAATGATCAACTCTGGTCAACTCTTGGTCAACTCTAGGTCAAACTTGACTAACGTTGACTAACAGTTGACTTTGGATCAACTGGTCAACTTCGGTCAAGTTCTGGTCATTTCTAGGCTACGGTTGACTTCCGGTTGACTTTTGGTCAAAATAGTCAAATGTGGTCAACCGAGGTCAAAACTAGTCTAAGTCCACTATTTCTAACCATTACCAACCATAATATCCTAAATATAATTATATCTTAAAGTAGTAAACTCATATGTTAGAAAATAGGCATTACCTTACCCATTCTTACCTTTTCAAGGAAATCTCATTACCTTAGCCTCCAACCTATACTCTACTCATCCTCTAATACTCCATTAAGGTGTTCTAACACTCTACCCTCAAATCTCGATACCACACCATGGTATCTTGACACTCAAACTTGGTATCTTGAAGTATCTCGATACCTTACCCTTCACATAGGGTAAAATCTATTTATCTTGTGATACCATCTTGGTATCACAAGATACCACTCGATTCTAACCCTCACTCTAGTCCATGACCATTCTATATCTCTATCTCTAATCCTAACTCAAATCCAAGTATCATATCTATGTATCTTACCTCTAATGTGAATACCTTAACATAGTATTACCTTAACATGTTACTTACTAACATGTGACTTAGCTTATTTTCTACCACTCTAACCACTAGTTTTCTAACCAACCTACACCTCTCTAACAATCACAAATTAGGGGGTTACATAGTAGAACATATGGTGGATATAGAGGGGTAGATAGGAGGGTCAATTAGGGGTGTATTGGGGGGTCAAATGGGGCTCAAAGTGGGGGGTTGCTGCTGCCAAACTACTGCTATTGCTGCTGAATTTACTGCTGCTATTGCTGATTTCTGCTGCTGTTGTGGTCTCTTCTTCTTCTACTCCTTCATCCTCTATTCATTCATCCATTTATTCATCCATCATTCATCTATACATTCATTCATCCCTATATTTATTCATTCATTTCTTCATTCATTCACTCATGAATCCACTCATCTATTCCTTCATCTCATTCACATCTCCATTCAATTCACCAATCCATTCAATTCACAATCCATTCAATCCTCATTTCATAAACTCCTTCTTTCCTATATTCATATTCATTCATTCATTCATCATCTATGAATCTATTCATTTCTTTATTTCATTCCTTCTCTCATATATTCAATTATTCATATATTCATTCATGAATACTTTCATTCATTCACTCTAAACCTTCATCAATCTCATATATTCTTTCATTCACATGTTCATTTCATTCATTCATTCACCCATCCATTCATCCATTCACTAATTCATTCATCCCTCTACCTATCTATCTATCTATCTATCTATGAACACCCACACACACATACATACATACATGCATACTACCAACACCACCACTACCACCACACACACATACTACCAACACCACCACTACCACCACACACACATACTACCAACACCACCACTACCACCACACACACACATACATACATACATGCATACTACCACTATCACCACACACACACAATACCAACACCACCACTACCACCACACATACACACTACCACCACCACTACTACTGCCACACACTAACACACTCCCCACATAAATATACACACATACACATATACATATACTCCTAAACGACCCAAAACCTTATCTGAATACCCAAATCTTTGAAATTCCACCCTCTAGGGCCTAGACACGTGCCCCACACAAGAAATCTAACTCGCGCATGCGAGCGGAAACGAGAAATGAGAAACGAGGCCCAAATGGCTAAATGGCCATTTTGGCGACTTCGGGGTGTTCGATTCTCGATACCGCGTGATACGGACACCAAACCTATCTGAATTCGACCCAAACTCTACCCACGAGTTCTAAATAATGATTAGAACCTATTCGAAGTACTAACTTGTCGATTCTAGTGTCGGTGCAAAAAGTCACCCGTGTGTTGGAACTCGAAAATCCCGAAAAACGCTATTTTTATGATTTCTCGCGAAACGACCCCACGTATCCAAATATGGACACGTACCTAGCCTCATCTCACACAAACTAACCTAATTAGGTCTAATTAGGCTAGGGGTAACACCCAAAGATGTCAATTTAGGATTTTCCCAAAATTGGCACTAAACCTAGCCCGAAAGTCCCGAATTGAATCCAATGGATTCAAAACCTCTTCTAATGGGTTGTCCTATGCCTCGGATATCCTCTAATATGCAAATAACATTAATTATGAGCAATTACAAGAGTTAGAGTTGGGGTTTACCTCTTGGGAGTTGGAGTCCCAAGGAAAAGCCCTAAAATTAGTTCTTTTGGGGTCAAGAGCCAAATCTATGCTTCCATCCCCTCCATGCTAGGTTCTACTTAGATAAAAATCACAAATAAGAGATAAACAAGGGTTATCATCAATATTAGGGAGAGATCTAGAGTATGGAAGAGAATTAGAAGAGATTTGACTTACCTTGGAGCTTGAAATCAAAGGATTTTAGCTTGGTTTGGAAAGGAACTCTCAATGGAAGAGAAGAAGAACAAGATGTGAAAAAAATGGAGTGAAAAGGGATCTCCTTGCTGCCGGCCAGGTTTAAGGGATTTGGGAACATTTGGCAAATCTCCAAAATACCCTCCAAGGCCCCTTTGAGTCAATTTTGTTTTATGTGGAAGTTTGGGGCTAAAAGGGTCAAATTTAAATAACCAAATGGACCAATTAAGTCATGTGGGATTAGTCTAAATGCACTATACTAATTAGTGGAATTTATGGGCCATGTCTAGCTAAACTTTGGGTGCCAACTAGAGTCTAAGCTATCCGGGTCACGAACACATGTCAAAATGAGCCAAAACTCAAACTCGATCAAACTAAACCCGAAAATACAATATTAAAATATAAAAATTCCCAAAATATTAAAATATGAAAAATGACCAAAATTATAATACATCAATTTAAATATTATTAAAATAATATAAAATTCAACAATTAATCAAAATCTTAAATAATTCAAAAGTCACAAAATGACCAAAATATCCTTAGACTAAAAAGTGGTAATTAGCTAATCTAGTCACATGGGTTAGGCCTCCATGGTTATGGTTAGTCTCTAGGCTAAGCAGCTCTAAGGTTACACTAGCCAAAGAACAAAATCACAAAACACTAATTAAATAATATTAAAATAATCAAAATCACTAATAAATCAATGACATGATTTAAACTTATTATTAAATAATCAATTTTACAAAAGTTCAAAATTATCCTTATTTTTGAAAACAAGCAGTTACAATCCTACCCCCCTTGAAAAATTTTTGTCATCGAAATTCAAATTTGTTGTACTCTTCTCTAGGTCAAGCCCCCAACAGACAAAGTCTACTAAATTTTATCCAAAGTTATACAACTTGCAATTCTAGGAAATAGGAACAAACATGCATGGTTTTAGTCTCTACAGTATCATGTTATTGCAGTCTTCATTATGGTGTTCTATTTATCTAGCATGATCATCACATATGCAAACTAAAGGTACTAAGAAAACAATCATCAATCAATGGGTGAAAAGAAACAGGTAAAAGGAAGGAACAAGACCTAACCTCCTAATCTATCGCCTGTAGGGTGGGTCTCATCGGCAACCATCACAAAAGCCCTACCCTGACGGGGTATATCCCGCTGCTGGTGTGGGGCATGATGCGATACCGCAGGTGGCCTAGCCCGCGCTTCCTGAGCTGCACCAGTAATACGAAGGCTCACGGGACAATCTCTCATCTGATGTTCCGCTTCACCGTAATAGAGGCACATCTCCAGTCTCTTCCTACAAACTTTCCAGATATGACCGGACTTCTTAAAGAAGTTGCAATGTTGGCCATTTTGCACCTGCCTCTGCTGATGGTACTCACCTGCTGAACTGGTGCCCTAGCCTGAAACTGCTGTTGGTGCTGTAAAAAAGATTGATGCTGTAGCTGAGGACGTTTAGCAGACCCCGTGCTACTAGTAGCCCCCGAGAATAGATCACGGTCCCTCTTGGGCTTCAAGCCCCACTCCCGCTCTACCTTGCGGGCCTTCGCAAAGATCTCAGTATAAGTCGCATAGAAAGATGGGATAAGGATCTTGATATCCCAGATCAATCCTTCTCTGAAACGGCTCGCTCTGATCTCCGGATCGCGAACCATATACTCCGCATATCGGCTCAGACGGCCAAACTCTGCGACGTACTCCTCAACAGACAAATCGCCCTGGTACAGGTTCTGAAACTGCCTTGCCAAGTCGATCTTGTCCGTAGGAGAAAAGAACTTCTCCTTGAAGAGAACCTTGAACTCGGCCCAGGTATGGCTCTCCCCAGCAAGAGCTGGCTTGTTCCTGAACCAGGTACGGGCGATGTCCAACAACTGTAGCCCTACCGCCTCGACCTTCAGGTCGTCTGCTAGGCGGGAAGCCCTCATCTGTCGCTCGATGTACTCGAGCCAGTCGTCAGCATAAACTATGCCCTCAGTCCCACCGAAATCATGAGGCCCCAGTTTCTTAAAGGCTTGGATGTCGCCCGGCCTCGGCTGTGCTACCTGATGCGGAGCCCTCAGCTCCACGGCTGCTAAAGCTAACTGATGGGCATCCTCCATGCCCTGATGCATCGCGTCGGTCTGCCTCTGTTGTACCTCAAACTGGGCCCTCTGGGTCTCCAGCATCTGCTGGAAGAAAGCAAGCATTTGTCTCATGTATGTTGGCAGAAGAGGCGGAGGAGAAAGAACATCTGCAACTGACGGAGGAGTCCGCTGTGCAGGAGGAGGAAGAGTGCCCACGTCAACAACTGGTACTGCGGCAGGAACAATCGTAGCAACCTCCGGGACAGTCCTCGAAACTGGTGGAGGAGCGCCCCCAAAAGCTGCTGCCGACGCTCCGACTGCGACAGAAGTGACTGGATCAGGTCCGCAAGATATAGCAGACATCTCCATATCCGTGGCCTCAGGATGCTGTGATCTTGTCTGCACCATCTTGAAGACAGATTGAAGAAGGAAATCAATATGGCACATAAAATATTATATCAAGGAGGACAATTAGAATGCAAGAATCAATATCAAAAAGGACAGTTAAAATGATTAGCAAGTGGAAGTTTTCCTATTTTGTGATTGAGTATTCTTCGCCTATAGCTATATCTTCTAAACCTATAGCAGGCTCGTAGCAGCACTCTAAGTCGAGCACCACTACGACATCGCACTTCTTGTAAATTCTGACCTGCATGGGCCACCACTAAAAACGTGTCACGACCCGCACCTGAAGTAAGGGCATGAATGCGTGACAGCGTCCCAGCCTATGCCGCAGAAATGACGTAGAACGCTGTCTAGGTCTACTATCTAACAATAATTATAATATCAAAACCTGTCGAGAACGGTCAACTCCGAATGGAGGACAAGCAATGACAATATAATATACTCAATCACAAAATCTAAGAAATATAGATGATACCGAAAGATAAAGACAACAAGATATAAAATATCATCCTGAAAATCCAACACAGAATAATACAAGTCCATAGTCACAGAGTCAACAATCTCTAATACAACTACTAAAATAATAACAAGCCAAAATGTAAACTGGAGACAAAGTCCAGTACCAAACTAAACCAGCTAAGCTACTCTAAAGCCCCATCGGCTGGAGCTAACCCCTGCTGACCTAGGGTCTCCAAATCTAGGCCAACTATGTCATGAGGACTGTAGTAGGTAGGACACTCGTCCTCGCCATAATCTGTAAAAAATTTCAACATATCCAGTCAGAATGGAATGAGCACAAATCTCAAATAACAGTTCTAGTTAGACAATATTGAAAATGTAGCAGTAAAAGAGATAATATACAAGGTAAAATAATGTGTACATAAATCATGGTAAGGCATATCAAGACTGTGACTGAATGTAAGAACAAGAAAACAGTATATATCATGTACAAAAATCTGGAACTATATCTATGTGAGTTTAGTATTAGTTTCAACATGTGATCGGCTTGGGTTGCACAGGAGAAAAGGGCCTGGCTAGTCATACGTGAAGTGTATGGATAACACTCACATGGAACAGGAATCACAGGAGGAAAAATGATCACATATCTACGCTAAGTACCCCCATCCCCGACCAGTAAAGTGGATCCAGTAATGACATGTCATGGCACATGATTCTCCGAGGAGGTAGCGAGCCTTCGCAGGAATCATGTCTATACAATGCACAAGGAACAAGGAAAGACTTGCACATGATATACCAAGGAATACAAGGAATAACATCTCATGATGGGATCCAGACAAATATCAATCCGTATGAACAATGTGATAAGAGAACAAGGATATCTACTATAAATACAAGAAACATAGACGATATCATAAAACAGAAATACTATCAGAGAATGTACTCGCCTGCGATCCGATAGGAATATATCAACTGTGTAATCTGGCTTAGAGTGAAATCACAGACCTAAAGATGAGATATCATGAGTTAATTAGGGTTTAACAGTGTATGGCATAATTTCTAGTATATGTTATACAATCTAGGTCAAACTCAGTCATACTAAGTTACACCAAGCCAAACTAAGTCACACTAGGTCAATCTAAGTCAAACAAGTTCAATCTAAGTCAAACAAGATCAAACTAAGTCAATCTAAGTCAATCTAGATTATACAAAGTCAATCTAAGTTATACTAGGCCTAACAAAGTCAAACTAGGTTAAGGCAAGTCAAACAAAGTCAAACTAGGTCGATTTAAGTCAAAGGTTGACTAACAGTTGACTTTTGGTCAATTGGTCAACTCTAGGTCAAAATTGACTAACATTGACTAACAGTTGACTTTGGATCAACTGGTCAACTTCGGTTAAGTTCTGTTCATTTCTAGCCTACGGTTGACTTCCGATTGACTTTTGGTCAAAATAGTCAACTGTGGTCAACCGAGGTCAAAACTAGTCTAAATCCACTATTCCTAACCATTACCAACCATAATATCCTAAATATTACTATATCTTAAAGTACTAAACTCATATGTTAGGAAATAGGCATTACCTTAAATTACCCATTCTTACCTTTTCAAGAAAATCTCATTACCTTAGCCTCCAACCCATACTCTACTCATCCTCCAATACTCCACTAAGGTGTTCTAACACTCTACCCTCGAATCTCGATACCACACCATGGTATCTTGACACTCAAACTTGGTATCTTGAAGTATCTCGATACCTTACCCTTCACATAGGGTAAAACCTATTTATTTTGTGATACCATCTTGGTATCACAAGATACCACTCGATTCTAACCCTCACTCTAGTCCATGACCATTCTATATCTCTATCTATAATCCTAACTCAAATCCAAGTATCATATCTATGTATCTTATCCTCTAATGTGAATACCTTAACATAGTATTACCTTAATATGTTACTTACTAACATGTGACTTAGCTTATTTTCTACCACTCTAACCACTAGTTTTCTAACCAACCTACACCTCTCTAACACTCACAGATTAGGGGGTTACATAGTAGAACATATGGTGGATATAGGGGGGTAGATAGGAGGGTCAATTAGGGGTGTATTGGGGGGTCAAATGGGGATCAAAGTGGGGGGTTGCTGCTGCCAAACTGCTGCTATTGCTGATTTTTGCTGCTGCTGTGGTCTCTTCTTCTTCTACTCCTTCATCCTCTATTCATTCATCAATTTATTCATCCATCATTCATCTATAAATTCATTCATCCCTATATTTATTCATTCATTTCTTCATTCATTCACTCATGAATCCACTCATCTATTCCTTCATCTCATTCACATCTCCAGTCAATTCACCAATCCATTCAATTCACAATCCATTCAATCCTCATTTCATTCACTCCTTTCCTATATTCATATTCATTCATTCATCATCTATGAATTTATTCATTTCTTCATTTTATTCCTTCTATCATATATTCAATTATTCATATATTCATTCATGAATACTTTCATTCATTCACACTAAACCTTCATCAATCTCATATATTCTTTCATTCACATGTTCATTTCATTCATTCATTCATCCATCCATTCATCCATTCACTAATTCATTCATTCCTCTATCTATCTATCTATATATCTATCTATCTATCTATCTATCTATCTATCTATCCATGGATACCCATACACACATACATACATACGTGCATACTACCAACACCACCACTACCACCACACACACACATACATACATGTATGCATACTACCACTACCACCACACACACACAATACCAACACCACCACTACCACCACACATACGCATTACCACCACCACCACTACTACCACACACTAACACACTCCCTATATAAATATACACAAATATACATATACATATACATATACTCCTAAACGACCCAAAACCTTATCTGAATACCCAAATCTTTGAAATTCTATCCTCTAGATCCTAGACACGTGCCCCACACAAGAAATCTAACTCGCGCACGCGAGCGAAAATGAGAAAGGAGGCCCGAATGGCCAAATGGCCATTTTGGCGACTCCGGGGTGTCCGATTCGCGATACCACGTGATACAGACACCAAACCTATCCGAATTCGACCCAAACTATACCCACAAGTCTAAATAATGATTAGAACCTATTCTAAGTACTAATTTTCCGATTCTAGTGTCGGTGCAAAAAGTCACCCGTGTGTTGGAACCCGAAAATCCCGAGAAAGCCTATTTTTATGATTTCTCGCGAAACGACCCTACGTATCCAAATATGGACACGTACCTAGTCTCATCTCACCAAAACTAACCTAATTAGGTCTAATTAGGCTAGGGGTAACACCCAAACATGTCAATTTAGGATTTTCTCCAAAATTGGCACTAAACCTAGCCCGAAAGTCCCGAATTGAGTCCAATGGGTTCCAAACCTCTTCTAATTGGTTGTCCTACACCTTGGATATTCTCTAATATGCAAATAACATTAATTAGGAGTAATTACAAGAGTTAGAGTTGGGGTTTACCTCTTGGGAGTTGGAGTCCCAAGGAAAAGCCCCAAAATTGGTTCTTTTTGGGTCAAGAGCCAAATCTATGCTTTCAACCCCTCCATGCTAGATTCTACTTAGATAAAAATCACAAATAAGAGATAAAAAATAGTTAGCACCAAGATTAGGGAGAGATCTAGAGTATGGAAGAGAATTAGAAGAGATTTGACTTACTTTGGAGCTTGAAATCAAAGGATTTTGGCTTAGTTTGGAAAGGAACTCTCAAAGGAGAAGAAGAAGAACAAGATGTGAAAAAAATGGAGTGAAGAGGGGTCTTTTTGCTGCCGGCCAGGTTTACGGGGTTTGGGGGCATTTGGCAAATGTCCAAAATGCCCTCCAAGGCCCCTTTGAGTCAATTTTGTCTTATGTGGAAGTTTGGGGCTAAAAGGGTCAAATTTAAATAACCAAATGGACTAATTAAGTCATGTAGGATTGGTCTAAATGCACTATACTAATTAGTGGGATTTATGGGCCATGTCTACCTAAACTCTGGGTCCCAACTAGAGTCTAAGCTATCCGGTTCACTAACACAGGTCGAAATGAGCCAAAACTCAAACCCGATCAAACTAAACCCGAAAATACAATATTAAAATATTAAAATTCCCAAAATATTAAAATATGAAAAATAACCAAAATTATAATACATCAATTTAAATATTATTAAAATAATATAAAATTTACCAATTAATTAAAATCTTAAATAATTCAAAAGTCACAAAATGACCAAAATATTCTTAGACTAAAAAGTGTAATTAGCTAATCTAGTCACATGGGTTAGGCCTCCATAGTCATGGTTAGTCTCTAGGCTAAGCAGCTCTAAGGTTACACTAGCCAAAGAACAAAATCACAAAATACTAATTAAATTATATTAAAATAATCAAAATCACTAATAAATCAATGACATGATTTAAACTTATTATTAAATAATTAATTTTACAAAAGTTTAAAATTACCCTTATTTTTGAAAATAGGCAGTTACACTCCCATTTTATTTTTCCATTCTCTTCTCCACTTAATTCTAAGCCTCTTTAGAACTTGGCATTTTCGGTTATGATGGATAGATTTTTGTAGATCTAAGTTTTGATCTTTTTTATTTTTCTCGGTTTTGATCTATTAAAGCTTGGTATTTCCCAAAATCAGTCATCCCAGGCTGTAAAAAATCTCGTTCTATGCAGTTTGGACCATTAAAAATCTCAATTTGGACTTGTTTTGAGCAAGTTATAGCATTTTAAAGTTTTTGGGTTCCAGGGGTTATTCTTTGCTGTTTGGGGAAGAAGAACACTGTTGGGCGCAACCCAGTCAGGTGCAAACTAACTTGGCGCACCCCAGTCAGGCACAACCTAGCCCAGGTGCCCTTTGGCCCTGGCACAACCTGATCTGGCGTAACCCAGTCAGGCGCAACCTAGTCCAGGCGCCCTTTGGCCCTGGTGCAACCTGACCTGGCGCACCCCAGTCAGACGTAACCTGACCCTGCGCTCCCCAATGCCTGGTGCAACCTGACCCAGCGCTCCCCAGTGCCTGGCGCAACCTGACCCGACGTACCCCAGCGCCTGGCGATCCCCAGCCTGGTACAACCCAACTTAGGCACTACATGTCCCCCCTTGGTGCCACCTGTCCTCCCTTGACACCACCTGTCATTTCTCTGGTGCCATTTGTTTCCATGATACCCCTTGCCCCTATGCATGTTCTCCTAGTTCTTAATGTATATGCATATGATCTTGCATGTAACTTGTACTTTACCTATCTTGTGACGACCCGACTCGATAACTTGTTGAGCATAACATGACTTGCCAGTATTGATCACGATATGATAACCCTTTGGGTGGCCCGTCGAGACGCACTTTTGATAAGCACTTTTGACATGATAAGTAACTTGATAATACATGTATAATCTTGATAGTGGCCCGTCGAGCCACACTCCTGATAAGTAACAAGTAATCCGACATGACATGATAATCTTGAAATGCTGTTGCGACAGCTATCTCAACTTGCTAAGTAACTCATATCTTGACACCGTGGATGATTGTGTCTGTACAAGCTATATGTCTCGTCTTGCATCATGTTTAGGACATGGATTCCAGATTACCACGGTCAGAAATTTATACTGAATCTGACTAGGTTAATGACTAGATGGATCAAGTAGTTCATAAGGAGAATTCCCAGTCATAAGCAATTCTATTATCTGAGCGCCTTAAGTGGACTTATAGCCTGTCATCGAGTAGGGCGCATTTCCAGTACACTGTCATGTGTTGCACCTCCAAGTCACCTAATCAACTCTCTCAACCTGTGCCAGAATAACAGGGATGGTCTGCAGGACTTGTGACTGTTAGAACATCTCATTGCATCTTGCTAGTAATTATGCTTATGACAATCCTAGTTAGTTAAAGTATCAAGACGTACTCATTGCTTGGCCATGAACTTATAAATGGAGCCTAGTCTAGTCTTATCTAGACAGTACCAATTATGATTACTTCAATGCATTAATGTTTATGCTTTACTTTTAATGATAAAAGATCGGTGACTAAGTTTTGTTCAGGTGAAGAGTTACAACCCCGGTCCTTATTTGGTTTACGGGTTGTAACTTGGTTACCGGAATAGTCTCTTAGTTATCTTATCGTTTATCACCCTATTTTTCTTAACTCCCGTTTTCTTGTTATTATTTATGTCTTGTGATCTAATATGCTGGTTTAGTTCCTAAGTGAAGCCTCCCTTGTGGCACTTGCTCTATCCGGGGTCTGACTCAGCTAGTTTTGTATGGCCAGATTTTGGAGTAGCTCCTGAGGATCTTCCAGCCAGATGGTGAACACTAGACGCAACTCTGGCAACGAGTGGGTTTTATTTTGCTATCCCACTCTATTGTAAATTATTCTTTTGAGGCATTTAGCCGTCGAGCCAGTGTTAGCTCGTGTTGAAAACCTATATTTTATTTGCCTATGGGCTGTAACAAGATTGGCAAATCCTAGGGTTGATCATGTATGACTTAAACTCTTGCTAGTCTTCGTATTTTTATGACTAGCTTCATGATCATATGAATATGTAATATATGGTATGCCTTACTTTGTATGTCTGATGATCTACCATCTTGTAACATGTATTTACTTGCTTGAGATTGAGACACTAAGCTTGTTCTTGACCTTAAGAGACTGATGGCTTGTAGATAAACCCTCACATATCTCGATAGCTGTGACCGTATTGCGAGGTGGTGTAAAATTCCTCATAATTTAAAGGAATATTTAAATTATTTTTTTGATTTTATTTAATTCTAATTTATTTTTATCTTATTTATATTATATAAAAGGACTATAGCCATGGTTGAGTTTGAATATGCAAGACGACTAGAAAGTATGGCATGTCTAGTGTAGTCGGGTACTTTAACTAGCATGCTAGCTATGTTAGGAATGTCATGGTCATATTGTAATCTCTTGCATGTTAACCATTCAAATTATGACACAAGTTATATTTTTATTTAATTAATTAGTTAAGAAAGGCTTTATGACTTTTTAGGAGACCCGGTTGCACCAAACCTTCCCAAACCTTTTCCAAGCCAAACCCAAACCTATGTAGGCATGTTTGGCCTTAATAAATATTAATAATTACATATTTTTGTATCTAAATTCATATTTGGATTGAAATTCTATAGATAGAATTAATTAGTTCTATATTAGGAAACACCTTTTTAAATCATCAATCCAATCAATTAGCCAACTCACCAAATAAGCAAACCAATCCATGTGGACCCACATATGACCAACCAAAGATTATTTTTATGTAATTTTCGTCCAAAAATAAACTCCTACATTGGCGGGCCATGCCATGCATGGAAACACCCTCCTACATATATAAACTCAACCCATAGGCCCATATATATATCAACCCTTATCAAAACCCTAACCCTAACACCAAAAATTCTTATTTATCACCCAAGAGAAGCTCCTTTACCATTAGTTTCGAAAATAGCATCCCATCCCCTCTACTACATCATCCCCTCCATCACATAACTCATCCTCCTCCATAAAGGCTCATTCTTTCATCATTCTTCCAACCAAACTCCACCAAACCAACCCTAAAAATTCCATCTTTTCCATCCAACCAATCCTAACCATTTCCCACCCTTCAAAGCTCATCAATAAAGGATTGACGAGCAAGGATATCATCAAAGGAGGGAGCTTTGACATGAATAAGCCTTCATAAAGCAAGGACCTTGGTAAGAAACCCCAACTTTTTCTTCTCAAATCCATCTCATAAATCTGTAGAAATTATGGTATTAATTCTGTAGAAATAGTATCTTTGATGTCTCTTGGGTAGTATTTTCATCCATAAAAATTTCATGAATTATGATAGCTATTTTCATGTTTCGGAAGAGCCAAAACTTACCACGTTGTGAAGGAACTATAAGTTTCTGTAGGAATTTTTCAAAACTGAATTTTAGGTAGGTTAATATATTTAAATTAGGATTTTTAAGCATTTTTATACGAATTTATTAATTCAATTATGGTCGAAAAAATTGTAGGTCAAAACTAGCTAATTTCGGATAACCGGCTGACCTAGAATGTCCCAAACTTGTAGTATAACTCAACCCTTGTAACTCTGATATTATTCTATAAAATAAAGTATTTTATTTTTTTAAAAAATATATTTTTGGTTATTTTAGCAATTTTGAGTCATTAACTATGTTTCTGGCGAGTTTCGGGTAGACTAGCTGACTTAGTAATCAACCAGTCGTAAATGTCTTTAAAAATATTAATTCTGGAATTTCAGAGATAAATCTATAGAAAATTAGTTTAAATATTATTATTATGTTTTTATATGATTTTTAAGTATGTTATTGAAGTAGGGGCATAACCGACTAATTAAAAGTTAGAAACCCTAAAACTGTGTTTCGATGTCTCGTGGAACCTGTGTTTGATTGTATGGATCTAAATGGTTCTACGAGAGATTAAATATAATTTTAACACATTACTTTGACTAATTAAGTCATATAGTAAGTTTCATAAGTAGTGACTTAATCTAGTTAATTAATCATCTAGGAGCGTCGGGTTCCGGAGACGTGGACGCGGGAGCGACGTTTCATATTTACAGCACGAAATCAGGCAAGATACCTTGCCACCTTACTCTATGAAGTACATATTCTTATTTTCAATTGTTATTTTCAGCATTTTTTATTGTTATTATAAAACTGTGCGTCCAAGTCACACTTGGGTGCAAGCGACTCTATCGGTCGTTTCTTGCTTTTATTTATCCCTCTTGCATCGAATTAGCCTAGTGACCACCCATTGTTGATGAGGTATTGGTATATCTTATACGGCCTTGACACTTACTTTACCACGTATTGTGAGTCACATATAGGACACGTACTCGCGTAGTCGGCCGACCACCGATACGTATGGGGCGTGCGACGGTTAGGAGTAACTGCCAATATAATTGCATGCTAGTGGACTTGGCAGCCACTAGATGGTCATAAGAGTCATGGATGTGAATCCATTAGGCATTGGAAGGGAAGAACATTTCCTTGATGTATGGGCCACATTTACATACTGTTATTGTACCTAAAGCTCCGTTGGAGACGCAGGTTCATCCTATTGTACTGATTTCCTCTGACGTTCAGGGAACGTCATGGACGTTTCTTACTGATTCCCTCTGACGTTCGTCGAACATTATGGACGGATTGTACTGATTACCGCTGAGAGGGACGATGCCACTGCTATACAGCCCGAGTGCCCATATGTGGAGGATTGTTCTTTATTGCATATTCACTATAGTACGGTTAGGCACCATATTGCATGCATCCCTTATTTTCTATTATATATCACAGTTTATATGGCATGGTGTTTCTTGTATCTTGTTATGTCCCTCTGAGGACCTGGTTATCTTTCCAGGTGAGTGCTTCTGTGATATTGCAGGTGTTCTAGTCGAGGTCGCGATCTTCTCTATTCATTCGGAGATGACGTGTCTTGGGTCTTTCTTTGCTACTCCCGCCAAATCATTTCAGTTTCTATGTATATTTTTCCTTACTTGTTGGTAGTGGATTTGTCTCTGACCAACGTATTGTATAAAGACTTATTACAGTTGATTATATGATATCTTTTATTCTTTATTTGTGGATGAGATTAGATTACTCTTGGTTTACTGTATTTTATAGCTTATATATTCATACGAAGTTTCCATATATTGGAGTATACTTCGTATGTATGCAGCTGGCATGGATACATACCTAGTCCTAAGTATTTTGGGACTGGGGCGTTACATGTTTTTGTGGTGGCCCATGCAGGTCGAGTTTATCACTTCGGTTACGTTACTGTACCGACGTGAGCCTGCATATAGGATTAGGATATAGGAATCTCATCCACAAGCTTGACTTCCACCCTTGATTCCAAATCTCGAACTCTCGTCCGATTATCTTGACTTACTTCTGCTTGATTCCTTTCACTGTAAATCTTATCTTCTTTCGTACTGAATAGGGAGGTTAGGAGATAACTCATACGAGTATACGTGTTATATTCCTCAGTTACTCTATTAGTTGACTTTATTAGTTGAGTAGTATGACTACAACCTACCACCCGTATCCTTGTAACCTAGTATTAAAGTGTAACAGAGTGATAATGAATATATGCTAGTGTAGGAGAGATGTTTATATAGAATATAAAGATTTTGTAGCCCATATCCATTGGTCAACCAAGGCCTGATACAAGAACCAGTAGGACGACTGTATACACAAGCACACCAGATAAGACTTAGATCCTTGTGAAACTCGAACTATTTTTTACTGCTTGTAGGAGCGTAAAAAGTGCTTCAAAGAAAGAGTCAAAGTGATAGATCATTCCACTCCAATTGATCTACTTTACGCCGCAGAGAGGCTAAACACTTTACGCCCAAGACAAGGCTAATCACTTTACGCCTAAAGTAGGCAGATTATTTTACGCTCGGGTCTACACCCATGACTCTTACGCCAAGAGCAGATCAGCCACTTTTACGCTGGACAAAGCTGTCAAGTCTCGCATTTAATGCAAACTCTGACATGGAGATATTAGTGATGGCATATATCACAGAATTTAAAGAGATTTGTTTTTACACAGAGACCAATGTTGTCGTTTAGTATGTGGATTAAGCTACTTTACGCTCACACTATGGCTTCTTTTACGCATGAAGACTATACAAGCTTTTACGCTCAACAGTTGACGTGTGCGTAAAGTCTATTTGAGCTACTTTTACGCTCAAGGTTATTTAACAACCACTTTACGCGGGAAGTCTATGTCAGGGCTACTTTACGCCTAGTCTACTGCTTTACGCTCAGAGTACATTGGGGTTGTTTTACGCCCTATTCTTCTGACCAGCTTGGAACGTGGTTTGCCTATATGGCTTTCATGCCACACATCCCGAAAAACGTGTGTACGTGCATCCTATTCGTAATGAAATGATGGGACATGTGTCCACACATACAGAAGATGACTTTGGTCGTGGGTGGCGGTTGTTGGCGTAAAGACGAAACTTCTGCTGAGTTTTTACGCACAAGAGCCCAAGCCTATAAATGGACTGATTTTTTCTCAAGAACACACAGAGACATAAGAGAATACAGAGATCAGAACTTAGAGATTTCGAGAGCATTCTTCTTCAACCTTTCTTTCAGAACAGAGTGAAGTAAAGCAGGAAAGCATTCGGCCTCGCCATCAGTGCCCAAGTGCGTCGATACCTTTCTGGTGACTTAGTTCTTCCGGTTGTTCAACTTCAAGCAATGATCTTCATCATCATCATATGGTCAAAGGAACAAAGTGATCATTTACAGATCAGACTTCCATAGCAATACTTTTCCAGAATCAAATTTGTACTTCTTGTACTTTTTCTCGTTTTATTTTCAAAAGCCAATTCCTCCAGGCATTTTGTTAAGTGAAACAAAAATGGAGACTCTGCTGGGGACGACCTTCTCCTCTGATGAGAAGGCAATTGCTCAATATGATGATATTTCGGTCGGTTCGACCAAGAAGACCCTAGTTGTACACTTCGACCAGACTGCCTATAAAGAAATGCTCCGAACTGGGGGTGGTTCTCGCTACTCCAATGTTCAAAAATCTTGCAAAGCACAAAAAATTTGGATTCCTAAATCTAAAATAGCTTCTGATCTCTCTGTTGCTGCTAGTGGCAAGGGAATTCTTCCCACTCCTGTCGTAGGGGCTCCCGTTCGTAACGAGGCAGTTCTTACTTCAGAGTTGTACTCAAAGTGTGATGATTTATCTTCCGTTTGTAACGGTGAAGATAATCAGGTTTTACGCCCACTGTGTAAGAACCAGGTTTTACGCTCAGTGGATAAAAACCAACTTTTACGTTCAATACATAAAGATGAGTCTCCCATTTGTAATGTGGCAGACTCTAATGCTTCCGAGGGTAAGAATAAGTTTCCCGTCTGTGACGCGGTAGACACACACAAGTTACGCTCTTCGCGTAAAGGAAAATCTCCCGTCTGTGACGTGGTAGATAACCAATATTTACGCTCTACGCGAGAAGGTAAGTCTCCTGTCTGTGACAGTGTAGATAAAATTTGCAAAGATGTTTACACATCTAATATGAATGTACCTAAACGTGTGCAGCATAAAAATCATGTTGGTAAAACTTCAGTTCTACACTAACAGCCTTCTTATACTGCTCTACGCAAAGTACCAAATCTACAAATTATACGCAATGAAAATAGAGTCCTTTGTGCTAAATTTTTTCAAGATTTACGCACACAACTCCAAACGCGTAGAAATGTACAATTTGGTTCTGCGAATGCTGCCAATAATCTTCTTTATACACAGGGTATTAAACATTTTTCTACCCCTAATATAATAAAGAAGACTACTCCCTCCACTCCGTCTGACTTACGTGAATTGCTAATACAAAAGCGTAAGAATAGACAATCTCCGGTGACATTTCCCCAAGAAAAATATCATTGTGATTGTCACCAGGTTGTGATCAACTGTTGTTGTTCGGCTTCAAAACGGTCAGTTTTTGATCGATTAAGTTTTAATTCGCCTCAACATCAAGCTGAAGACCAAGAACATGAGCTGTCATATGCATCAGTCAACATGGCATCTCATACTAACAGAGGACGACGACCAAGACGGAATATGTCCCAAACTCCAGGTCAGCAACAGTTCAACAGACTTCTTGATTCTTTTGAGGGGGTATATCAAAATACTCGATCAAGAAGACAAAGACAAATGCAGACTTCTGATTCAAAAGCTGGGGGTACTCAATCTTTTGAGTCCGAGACTGACAGTGTCGATTCATACTTCTATACTGATCCTTCTATATCTTTAAAAGAGGTTGAATCCTACGCTGTTGGAGATGAACCAGAGATCTCATCTGTTAATACAGAACAGCGTCTCACTGCCGTTGAGCAATCACTGAAAGACATGCTTAATATGGTGCAAAACATGCATCAGATAATTTTGAATCAGCAAATTGCTCAGCCGACAGTAGTGACACCGGCACCAGTAGCAGCACCAACTCAAGATAGTCAAGGGGCTGAAATACCTTTAAATTTTCAGGAGCCTGCTGTTAATCAAAATTCTGCATCTCCAGATTCCATCATTCCTGAAGACATACCACCTCCAGTGGGGGTTACGGTACATCCAACAACTATTCAATCAAATGTGCTTCCGTAAACCAGTGAAGCCATTCAAGCAGTGCGTGAACTCAAAGCACAGTTTGAAGTCTTGAGGCACAAGGATCAGCTCCAGAGGTTAGGGATTAAGCAACCTTATCCTTCTCATTGGAATGATGTACCCTTTCTACCGAAATTCAAGCCACAATCTATGGTTTTGTTCGATGGAAAAGCATCTCCCAGTCAATATATCAATTACTTTGATATTATGACTGTACATCAACAGAAAGATGACGCTCTTCTCACTCGAGTGTTCATCGGGTGCCTGACGGGTTCGGCTTATGATTGGTATCAAAGTTTACCCGACAATTGTATTTCGTTTTTCGACGAATTTAAGACAATGTTTCTCTTCCGCTTCTATGAAGGAGGTATGGACATGAACATGTCCTCCTTGATAGAAATCAAACAAAAGAAGAAAGAAGATACTCGGACGTTCATCGAACGTTTTCGACAGGCTACTCTAAAGATGCCTCCTGGTATGCCAGATTCAGCGTTGATTGATACATGCAAGATGAATCTACGACCATCCATCGCTGTTTTCACGGGTTTCTAATTCACAGATTGGGCTTCGTTCATCATAGCAGCGATTTCTGCCGAGACCAATGGTAGGTTGGCTCGTGAACATGGGATGATTTTTGCCTCAGATGATAGAGGAAAGAAAAGTAATCCTGGTAATAACCCCGGTAATCGTAATGTGAAAGGGAAAGATACCCTCATGGTTAATCTTTCCAAGAATAAAACAATGCCGAATAGTCAGGAATCATCTAGGCCAAAGGAAGAATACTCTTTTAATGAGAGTGATATCCCAGGGATATTTCAGTGCCTGGTGAAGAGTGACAAACTTCAGATTCCAGAGCCAAAGAGGCCTAATGAGGTGAATCTAACTGATAATCCCAAATATTGTATCTATCATAGATACATTAGTCATCCTACCAGTGCTTGCTATGTCCTGAAGAAGAAAATCCAGGAGCTGATAAATGGCGGTGCTATTGCCTTAACTAATGATGACCATACGGTTACAACCAACATAGTTTCTCTTCAGTTCGAAGATTTTCCTCCACAGCAAGTCCTAAATGGAATTACCCCAATTTCGAAGGCAAAAATGAAAATCGTGAATATCCCGCCTACTAGAGAAGAAATTGTAGGATTGCTGCCACTCACACTAAAGAATGGTGAAATTATGTGGGTACATCCTGACTTAGTACCTGAATTGGAAAATGAAGGTAAAACTTCAAAATCTAAGAAGGGTAAGAAGGTCAAAACCTGTAACATGATTTCTCATGATATTCCAGATCCTGATGACTTGGATCGGCTATGGGATGGCTTTCCTTTAGAAGATAGATTGAGAGGACTGAACATCTGTCCTCCAAGTCTAGCTCCTCCTACTAAGCTCAAGCTTACTCACCAGTAGTGGCTAGCCATGAATAGTATTTCTTTATACCAGGCACAACAAGTCTTCGCTGCTTATGAAAAAGCTCCGATAGGGATTTTTCCTCGTATCCCGAATCTTTCTCCTCATGTGGCTACAGAGACATCTATTCTTCATTCTCCTGTGGATACAGAGATTTCTTCTTCTTCTGTGGAACTATTTGCTAAAAGTTTACTGTCCATTCATCTATACAGTCAGCAATCTGTCCTTCTCATAAAGAAAATGGATTATAACTTTCAGAAGGCAGAAGGTTTGAATTATGATAAAGGAATACGACTTCCTTTACAAATTCAAAATAAAAAAATCTACTATTGGACTAGGTTCTGAAATTCCTCACAACAAACCTTATAAGAAAAAGGCTAAAGGGAGGAAGACTAAATCCTGTAATATGGTACTTCCTTCTCTTGAGTCTGAGGAAGAAACTTTTGCTGGTACAAGATCCGAAAAAGAGTACCACAAAGATTATGAAGGATCTTCTAAATAAACAGAGAATGTAGTGGAAACACTACCAGCTCAACCTTCTCCTGTTCCTGCTAAACCCTCGGTGGTTGAAAAGGGGAAACAGAAAGCAGTACACTTCGACGTTCCATTGAAGTCTGCTTCCAGTCAGGGGGTGGTGATGAAACCTTACAAATTTGATATTCTAGCTCAGTTAGCCAATACTCCGGCTAGACTATCTATATTTGAACTGCTTCGCCTTTCTAGAGAAAGCAGAGAGACTTTAAGTGAAGCTCTACTTCAGGAAGATTCATGCTTGGCTCAACTCAAGAGTCCTGATAATACTCCAGTTTCATGTCCGTAATGTCATAGTGTGATAGAAGCAATTCCCAATATCACCTTTACACAAGAAGATATACTGTTGAAGCATAACAAACATGACAGGCCTCTGTGCTATACTGGATATATTGGATCTACTAAAATTGACAGGATCTACATTGATCCTGGGTCTTCAATTAGCATAATTCTTCAGAGTATGCTAAGACCCCTGAGGATTCCTACTAGTGATTTGACTTACACTAGTACCACGATAGTCGGTTTTAACTCTGGCAAGAGTAAACCACTGGGGAAGATTCGTCTGCAGATTCAGATTGGCGATCTCCGAACTTTGGTAACCTTCTATGTTATCAACTCAGACGTATCCAACAATACCCTTCTTGGAAGACCATGGTTACATGAGCATAATATCGTGCCTTCAACTCTCCACCAATGCTTCAAGTATGTGGATTTCCAATGAGTTGTGAAGACTGAGTTTGCTGATATCAATCCTTTCAAGGGTGTCGAAGCCTATTTTTCTAATTCAAGGCTTTATAAACAAGAGCATATGAAAGAGATATCTGACATAGCTGAGGATCGATCATCTACTGAGGATCAATCTCTTAATGAAGATCCACCAGAAGAGCAACCTTTGAAGATCATAGTCAAGGGACAAATCCAATCCCAACCTGTCAATGATCAACCTTTGATAATCAAGGTTAAAGGAAGAACTCAAACTTCATCTGAGAAATCAATAAATATTCCTGCTAAGAACCAAGTTCAACCTTTTGTGATTAAAGTCAAAGGGCGTACTTCTTGTACGAATGATCCAGAACCACCATTGATTGTCAATATTGGCAAATCTACGCAGAAGATTGATAATGGTCCACTGCTGATTAATCCAAAGCATAGTAATCAGATTGTAAATGATGTAAATATTGATCATTCTGTACTTTTTGATATCAATGAAGATTTCCTTTTCGAGTATATGGCTGTCAAGTTTATTGAAAGGATGACTTTATCTTCGGATAAGCAAAGTCATCAATATAAAAGCGACATAGAGCCAGAAGGAACTTTATACATTGATCATAAGGAAAATTCTTTTCCTCCTCATGTAGATGTTGGACCTTATGCTCAAAGATTCCTGACATCTTCTCCCTATCTTCTACCTGTATGTAAAACCCCTATTTTTTATAATTATTTTTTTATTATTTTATTAGACTTAAAAATAAATTTATACAATTTATGGTTTTTTTTTTGATGACCCGGGTTGGCCAATTTAGCCCGAACAGGGCCCGAACAAATTTGAGCCCATATGAGCATGTGGGGTGACTAAGGTGACCATATAGGAATATTTTGTGTATGTACAAATATTTTTAAATAATTTTGAGACTTGTTGAATATTTATTGACTTTTGGTACAAGATTTATGTTTTATTAATAAAATAATATTTTACAAGATGGTACAAAATTTTCTGGACCCATACATGAGTGAGCGGTAAAGTTCACTCATTGGAGCAATTTTTATTAATTTATTATTATTAAAATTATTTTGTGGAGGTTTAATATATATGCTTTCCTATTCAAATATTATTATTACTTTGAGTGTATTTATTGAGAATTGAATTTATGTAGATATGTTTAAATTTATATTCAATATTGGTTAGATAATATTTAAATTGTTATTTGGATTTTAAATAGATTTTTGGTATATTTCTAGATATGTACATATATAGATATAAATATTTATATTTAAAAAGATTTTGAAAAGATAAGAAAAAGAAATGAAAAAGAGAATAAGAAAAGAATAAGAAAGAAAAAAAAAAGAAAAAAAAAACAACAAAGCTAAACCCACCCATGTGAGTGGGCGGGCCACCCCTGCGCTGCTACAGCAGCATGCTATTCTTTTCCACGAGCAAACGTGGGTAGGACCAAATGGGTTATTAGTAATAGTGGTAACATTAGGTTTTTAGTCCCACTTGTAATATATATAACTCTCTCTACAAACCTCAAAACCCTAATCTTCCAAAACGAAAATTGAGGCTGATCATACCCTCTTCGCCTACGAGTTCGTTTCACCAGCAACGGAGTTATGTACACGACGAACGGAGCATCGGAAGTCAGCCCCTCGTCACCCACGGAGCAGTTTCCCACTCAACGTACCTTACTTCCCTACGACGTAACATTTTGCTCGTAACTCCGAATTCCGATCCGTAAAATGTTCTGGAAAGTAGACTTGACCCTCTTCGAGATCCCCAGGTAGATTTTGACATGGGCAACCAACTTGCTCGAAAAATCGAGACGAAGTTGGAGAAAAACCATTTTTCTGAATATTAAAAACTATCGTAAAACACCAACTTGTCGGCCACTTTTCTTGCTGTCCATTAAGCTTTCATAAAGCCTAATTGAAGGCAGTCAAAGACAACCTAACCGAGATTGTAACGCACCTTTTGGATTCACTTTTCATCTAGTATGTAGAAAGTTACACGTTGTTAAAGTTTTTCGAAAAACTGTAAATTCTGTTTTCAAAAAGTAGAGAAACACTCCGATACGGCGTCTGTCCCGACAAACCGGACGGCGTGATCGTGCACTATACGCATCAAAAGACGCGTATGGATGTTGTCGACGTGTGCGATCTGACGGAACCCGATTTCGTTGCATGTGTGCGACGAAATCAGTGCGTATCCGTCGGGATACCCCGTATCGACCCTTTGCAAATTAAGTCACAACTTTGTGCACACTCATCGTATCGCGATGAAACTTGCGCCATTAGACTCGAAATATTTGTTTTGGTCCTGTGAGCCAAGTTTGGTCCGATTCTGAGACCGTTGATCGGGACGCTATTTTGGCGGGCCCACAATCCCACTCAACGGGCAATTTTGTGCACAGTCCACCGGAATCCAAAATTGGACATACCGTTGGGTTCGTCTCATCAAAACAAATCCGTAGACATGTAGTTTGACGATCTTAGAGACCGTAGGTTCTAGCACGTATTTCGGTGCAAAGCGGATCCAACGGCGGACATCGTTTTGACCCGAAATTACGATTTTGCCCCTGTTCCAGAATTTAACTTTTGGACAGACGTTTCCTAGGCATATCTTATATTCCAAACTCGTTCATGATGTTTGTTACAGCATCCGGAGTCATCTGCGATATTTGGCTTTTCTTGCTTCATCTATTGGTCTGTTCGAGCTACTGGATTATTCTCTTTTGCGCATAACCTCAGGCAAGACACCTTACCTTTACTGTTTAAATTTCCTGCTCAATATCATGCATGTTTTAGTTGTTTCTTTTTAAATTATATATAAATGCAAATTATTATATTTTATGCAATTGGCTTAGAGTTAAGGGACTACCGTCAAATTTAGTGTATCTCATAAACTGTCACGATGTACCACGGATTGTGTGTGAGTGGTGAGTCGCATATAGCTTCGAACTTGCGTACCGACCGTACATCGGTGCGTACAGGCCGTACGTTAGGATATAACTGTCAATAGATTGTGTAGAAAACTTGGCGGTTATTAAGGATTTAACAGTGTCGTGGAGACGACGCATGTATAGTATCATTGGGGGGAGGGGACAGTTATTAGCGTAGGGGCTACATTTTATTTTTACACACATTTTGGGCCGAGGGTGACTCTTCGGAGCACTACCTTCTGTCCAAGGCCGATAGTGACTCGGATGAGCGCTACTTACTGCCACTCTTTACTTTTCTGCTGAGCCTACAGCCCCTGCGTAGAACGTTGTCCTCAAAGTGCATATCACCTAGAATGGGTAGGAACCTTACTCATGCATATTTTATTGTTGAGCTTATTTATTCAGTTTATCGGCATAATATTATGTGTCTTGTTACGTCCCTCTGAGGACCTGGTTTTTCCCCAGGTGTGTATTTTCGTAATTTCTTGCAGGTGCTCTAGCTAAGGCCATGACTTGCGCTCTATTCTGTCGTGATGATTACTCTTGGATTCGTCACTTGCTCTCGCTTGCTAAATTCTTTTCTTGTATATTTTTCTCTATTTAATTTGGTTGGTAGTGGACTTTGTCTTCGTCCAACTATTGTGTACATGACAAACTCAAAGTTGCTTTATATCATTATTTATCTTTATGGATGAGATTTAGTTGTTTTGGATTACTACATTTACAGCTTATGTATATATACGAGTCGTATATTTACTCGTATGTATACAGCTGGCATGATACGTATCTAGTCTCAAGTATTTGGGACTGGGGCGTTACATGTAGCCGCTTCATCACAAGTTTGTGTAACTTTTAGACATTACGAAGAATCTTATTTCGTGGTTCCGTCTAATAAGAAAAACAAATGCCAAATTGTGTTTGGGCTGGCTAGAAATATCCCTGTCGCTCAGGAAAATGAGCTGAAAGATAAAGATAAAGGAAGAATCCGAATTGACAAGTATAGTCAACAATCTATCAAGATTATCCAGAACATGGGATATGATTTGAAGACTATGCAAGGTCTCAATCATGGTAAAGGTAGACGACTCCCATTATACGGTGATCCGTTTTATCAGAAGACTCGTCATGGACTAGGATATGATCCATCCCATATGTTTGCTGACGATATACAAAAAGAATTATCTTCTAATTCATCGCAGTTATCAGATTCGAAAGGAATCCAATTCTTCGAATCCGAAATATCTCATTCTTCATATGATGAATCCAGACAAATATTCTTAGTCAATATGGTTCAAATTGATGGTAAATCAGAACTATTTGAGAATAATCCTTGGGCTCAACAGATGGATACTCGGTGGGAACTCCGTTTTAAACAGCGACAGCAACCTACAGAGGATGAGGTTATCCAGATTGATGTTGGAGATGGAACTACGTCCAAACCAATATTCATCAGTAAACATCTTTCCGAAGTTGAAAGGGAAGAGTTGATAAAACTTATCAAAGAATATATTGACATCTTTGCATGGAGTTATGAGGATATGCCAGGATTAGATCCTAAAGTTGCTACTCATAAACTCAATATTTTGCCCAATGTCAAGCCCGTAAAACAACAACAACGGCACTTTAGACCAGATATGATGGATGCTGTAACGTCCCAGTCCCAAAATACATAGGACTAAGAATGTAGACATGCCAGCTGTATTCATACGAAGTATACTCCAATATATGGAAGCTCGTATGGATATATAAGCTGTAAAATGCAGTAGAACCATAACTAATCTCATCCACACAAAATAAATGATAAAAGATGTCATATAATGATAATGAATTTGTCTTGATACAATATGTTGGGCGAAAACAAATCCACTACCAACAAAAAAGGAAAAGTACATAGAAATGAAATGAGTGGCGAGCGAAGTGAAGACGATACAAGTGCAATCATCCTCGAAGAAATAGCGAAGATCACGGCTAGAGCTAGAACACCTGCGAAAGACAATAGCACACACCTGGCAGGACAACCAGGTCCTCAGAGGGACGTAACAAGACACATAATAGCATGCCATATAAACTGAATAAATATTGCTCAATAAATAAGTCAATCGAATTTATAACATGGTCCAATACGCACCTACTGAACGAGCGTACCATCCCCCCAACCAAACAAGAATAGGAGATGGTAAACTAATTCACGGCGACGTATCTTTCCATGCTATGAATCCAATATGGTATCTGGACCCCAACAAGGTTCAATACCTTCTCATCGAAGTAGTAAGTCACACCTACAACCAAACAAGGACAAGATGTGACGAACTAATCCGCGAGAAGTTATTGTTCCAAGCCACGGTCAGATACAAGTACCCAAACCAAAAGTACTCGTACCTAACGGATAAATGTGCCTAACCAATCTAAGTGAAATGTAGTTAAGAACAATCCTTCCTACGCATGGGCCCTGGCTGAATAGGATCGGCATAGTCCCCCCTTGGGGCACCAGAGGCCCAATCAATAAGAGCATGACGTTCCGCAGAATCGTCAGTGGCCGTCAGTAATCATGGATAATCTGATCCGCGTCTCCGGCGGAGCTCATGGGTTACAAAAGGGAAAGTGCATCGAAGCCCATACGCTAAGGAATTGTCCTCCCCGCCTAATGCCTACTGTGTTGCATCCATAACACAAACCACTATAACCGCTAAGTCAAACTAGCATGCAATCTCTATTAGCGGTTATTCCTATCGTACGGCTTATACGTACTGGTGGCCAGCCAATCATGCACTTTCGTGTCCTACATGCGACACACAACTTCGTGTTACAATGCGTCAAGGCCAATGAATGCAACACACAAGGTGGTCCCTTAAATCTAGGTTTAATTTGTAAGAAAAATAATACACAGCAGGAAATATAAATGTACAGTAAGTTCTAACAGTTATGCCATGTATCACAGTTTATTTTGCATAAAGAAAATAAATAATGCATGAAATATGAGCTAAAATAATTAAACAGCGAATGGCAAGGTGTCTTGCCTGATAGGGCGCCTGGTGTACTGCAATGATCAATGTGGCACGAACTGCGACTTTGGTGCAACAACTGTACAAGGGGACCTCGGATAGTGGCACGGACAGTTCCAATGGGTCCTGGACGGTTAAATTAGTTAGGGGTGATATCTAAAAGGTCCGAATTTGCAAGAAGATAGAGAATATTGATTTTAGAAATGAACAAGATTTGATTCGAAGAGAGATCAAGTATAAATAATTTTTAGAAAATACTTATAATAGTTTGAGACTATGGTTTACCAAAATATTTATAAATAACTATTTTAAAAATATAGAAAATTATTTTAGGGTTAAACCCTCAATTGCTTAAACTAAAACTATAGTTAAAATACCACGAAATAATATATGTAGAACTTCAAACTTAATTTGAAAATAAATATATGTCTAAGTCTAATACCATATTTTTGTCAAGTATACCATTAATAGGAAATTATTTACATACTAATAATTAATATCAAGGGTTATATTAACAATTCTAATGCAGTACATAATGGAAACACTATCTAATTTAATTATAAGATATATCCCAAAGTAATAATATTATTATATACTTTATAAGTAAATGAATGCTGCCAATATTGGTTTTTAATAAAAACATAAGCAAATAGATGTTAAATAAAAAAAACAAAACAAAAAAACAATAGATACTCCAAAAAGCAATTACTTAAACAAACAGATGAAAACAAAATAAAAAAAACAAACGAAAAAACAAAATAAAAAGAGCTGACTGCTCTTTACAGAGAGGAGGAGAGAGTGAGAGAAAGAAAAAAGAAAGGAAGAGGGAAATTTCGAGGAGGGAGAGAGAGAGGTGATCGGGAGAGGAAGGGGGACGGCGACGCGGCGATCCGGCGGAGAGAAGGGAAGCTGGGGCGAGAGCAGGGAGAGGAAGAGCGAGAAGGTCGGGAGAGAGTTGGCGGTTCGTGGGGGTACGGCGAACGGTCGTGGCTGCGCGGTGGCTGAGGATCTCACCGTCGGCGGAGGTCAGAGGCTCCAAGCGGCGGCGAAGGCGATGGGGTCGCCGGACTTGCTGCCCGCGGTGGTGTGGCACAGCAGACCAGATCTGGGATGGCCGAAAAGGACGGGCGGCAAGGGGTGACGCATACGACGGAGGACGCGGCGGCCGAGCGCGACTCGGCGGAGGTAAGAGTTCGTTTCTATTTTGGTTTGTCTTGGGGACACGGCAGGTGGCCGGACACGGCGGAGGAGGAGGAGGTCGGGTCTGGTGGTCGTGGAGACGGACGAAGCTATGGTGGCGTTGCCGTCGCTGCGGCTGTGGTGACGGGGTCTTGGCGGCCGGTGTTGTAGGGGTGATGGTTGCGCTGGTTTAGGAGGAGTCTGGTGGAGAGTTGGCCGAAGTGGCGTGGGCTGGTTGTTGGATAGTCGGGAGAAGTTGGGGTACTGGCCGTGGGTTGACGTACGTCGAGGATGAGGGCAGTAGGGGGTCAAGGTGGTGATGGCGGTCTAGGCTAGGGCTAGGATAAAGGAATAGGGTTTGGGAATTTTTTGATGTCGAGGTGTGTCCGACACGGGAAAGAAGATAAATAATGTACATGTAAACTAATGGAATAAGATTTGGACGATGGAACACGGACATGGGGCACGCACCATTGGTTTGTGGAATTTGGTGGATGAATAATGAATTGGAGGAGTACCTGCCTATTTATAGGATATGGGAATTCCCAATAAGATAAAGTTTAGGATTTATTTTAAACCTAAAATAGATAATTCATAATTAATTTAAAATCAATCAAATTCAAATTCAAATCAAAATCTAATTTAAATCTAATTAATTTCGAGTATAAAATCAATGAGACAAATTAAACTTCAAATATTTAACTATTTAAATAAATCCAAAAATCAAATCAAGTTTTAAATGGCCACAATAACTTCCAAATATATTTTTCAAAATACCACTACTAATAATTTCAAAAATAAGAAATATTTTTAAATATCTTTTTGAATAATAAAACATTTATATTAATAATTTCAAAAATTACACTAATAAAATATTTATGCAATATATGTACGCACTAAAATATTATTTATTATTAATAAATGTATAAACGAAAGCCTTTGTGTAAATAAAATAAATAAAATAATGAACTTGAAAATTTTGGTACGATAGCTAAATAATTATTATGTATAATATTTTGAAACCATAAAAATAGAAGAAAAGTATTTTTCAAAAATATGTACGCTTGCACATAATCGCACTCGTCGAGCAATTTCGAAAAATAAAATTTCGTGCGCGACGTATAATACGACTACACGACGTACAATACAAAAATTTAAATCAGTACCAAATTTAATAATAAAAAAATAGTAGAAAATTTATGGGTTTTACATCCTACCCAACTTAAAAGAATTTCGTCCTCGAAATTAAAAATTAGTAGGGGGTGAGAAGACACAAGAGGGTATCGATGGGGAACAAACAATAACAAAATCACGCCGTAAAAAATTGCGGTCTAGATCATAGAAAAATATAATACGGTATGGTCATGGTATGGCCATAGGGACTGAATGAGGGTCACGATTAATAGAACGAAAAAGATTCACTTAAACTAAGCGATTAGAGGGTCTTGATAGGGTCGAGTAGTTTGGGATGAAGATATAGCAATATTGAGTGAGAATGGTCATAGCCGATGGAAAGGTTAGAGGAAGTTCTAGTATGACGCTTTCGTCCTCCTAAAATATGTGAGGGCGAAGCAATATATAGTTCGAAGAAGGCGTTATCGAATACGAATACGTGATTCAAGGACGACTGAAAAATTTCAAAAGGAGTTGCCAAGACAGTCGCGGATGGGACTCTAGAGGACAAGTTTAGCTATGTTCCTATCCACGTAGAACGATAAATAAGGGCGAACCAAAGTGCACTTGGTTGATCAGACCATCATGCACCGGTTCTGATAGACAATATGTTAGTGGGGTACCTCCATTAACATATATGACACGAACAAGCTCGGTAAAAGGCTAAGCTTGCAAAAACTAGGCTACATTAGCATCATTAGTCTAGATAGTAAAATATAGGCACGATAATAGATGAATAAAAACAAATATGAATGGTCTAAGAGTCATAAGGATCTAAGTCTTGTTTATTCCTATACCATTATTCTACGGTTATATTGACCAAGGCTTGGTTGACCAAATGGGTTAACTTACTCTAGTCTCTATGGTATAGATAATACCATTTGTATTTCCTTAATGGTCAAGGGTGTGTGGGGTATTCTACCCAACTTAAAGAATTAAGCTAAGGGTGTTTGGGACATCTAACTAGTAGGGTCAATCTCTAGTAGGCACGAAGGAAAGATAAGGATAGGGATGGAAGGAAGCAAGCAAGATGCAATTGACGAGTCAAACGGTAGATAAAATCAAAGAAAGAGGTCAAGTGGGTGGATGAGATCCTAGACTTTTAATCCTATTCGCAGGCTTGCTTGGCACGGTAAAAGTAACCAAACAATTTATCTTGACCTGCATGGGCCACCACAGATGCAATTGAAGCAGAAGTCAAAAAGTTGATTACATGTGGGTTTGTTCGTGAAGAACAACACCCGGATTGGGTTGCCAATATTGTTCCCGTTATGAAGAAGAACGGAAAGGTCCGAGTTTGTATAGATTGTTTTCCATAAATAAATTCCTTTATTTATTGTGTATCTGGGAAAATTACAACTGTGGGAATCTGATCTAGAAGACGATCACTTTATCCCTTGGACTATGCGAAGAAGAAAAGCTCTCAAAATTTTGACAGTAGATAACTATGTATCTGTCCAATGAATGAGAAAAAGAACTCTATTTATAGAGTCAAAAATAATAACTGAAAAGATAACTGTCTTCACAGCCTGTGCTTAGTTGAAAATCACGCAGGATTTAACATACGCAAGGTTGTGAGCAGTTACTGGACGTGGCCTGTAACTGTTGGTGTCATGCCCCGCTCCCGTAGGAGCGATCGTCCTCGCTAAGGCGTGATGCCGCACGAACCTAGATTTCGCTCGTGCAAGGCAGTTTCATAACGGCCGATTACATCGGCGGCGACGGGGTCGTCGCACAGAAGTCCCAAGCAGAAGCATTGAATCATTGCAGCGGAAATTTAAAGAAGAACATATATGAACACAAGTAACTCAAAAGAAGCTCTTTTATTGATATTGAATACAAGATTACATCTGTGGGCGCAAGGCCAAATTACAAGTCTCTCGTGCTCACTTTTCTCTCGTTTACAAGTCATTCTGCTCTCTCTCATCTCTCGATACAATACTTGAATCCAGCGAAAGCTTCGAAAGGCGATGTCCATACATTATGTCCTGTATAAGTCTTCAGATCACGCAGCTGTACGCTTCGACTCGCCAAGGAACTCTGTGCCTCGACGCATCCAAGCGAGCTCCGCACCACGAGCTTCTACCTGTGCCTGCACATGAAACACTGTATGGGTGTCAGTACCACTGTACTGGTGGATTGAGCTCCTCGCCCACCCATACAAAACCTACACGTTTCATTTACTTTGTGCAACAAAACCCTTTTTTGATTGTCTTTCTATTCTTGCCTTAGGATCAGTTTTAGGACTGGCGCCTTAGCGCACCTTGTGTATCGGGACCATCCCGTGCTTGCAATGTCAACGTTAGCTCATACTTTGTCTCTAGACCACTCCTCGTGCCAACAACGTTAACCTATCAAGTCGTGTTTGCCTTACGGCCATAATCAGAGATGCAATTACACGAAAGATTCCATTTTCTTGCCTCTAGACCTTTCTCGTGCTTGTATTGTCGATGCACCGACTTATACTTGACTTTCGTGCCAAACTCTGGGACGTAACGACTCGGGCTAGCGTTAATTCGATTCATGTTTCAATATCTCCGAGGCAGTGCCTCCTCGCTTAGTCTCGCCTACACTTGTCTTGTGACAATATGGCCGTACCTCATATCTCGAGGCCGTGCCCACAACTTAATGTAACTTCACACAACTTGCCCTACGGCCCTTTTCGACTTAACTCACAATAGCTCAAGTCTAACTCCTGCAAATCTATGCCAACAACTTAACACTCGACGCCACATCTCGTGTCGAAGCACGCCGCCTTCGTTATAGCCAAATCTTAGGCCCAGACATTGTGTCTTCTAACTGCATACACATTCAACTCAACTCAATCCAAAGGCACACACACGCGGATTGCCGCCCGTGCCGACACATCTATATGAATGGTCACTGGCATTGACTAGCCATTCTGGACATAGCCTGGCATTCGGGACCCTTGTACCGCCGGTTGCGATCCTCGATGCAAGTCCCCGACCTACCGGTTGCTTCATACCCAGCTCGGCTATAATCTGTTCTTCCTAGGCCGAGTCGGTGCCCATGGCCCAGGGCTGCCGCTCGAAGAACCATCGCCCTTGTCGACAAGTTGTCCATGACCACGCGCCTACGCTAACTTCTAGACTTAACGTAATGCATGGTCACATCATCATCATTTAGCTACTTTGCTTTACTCTTTTCATACTTCCTTTGCAGAGCCCAAACCAGGGTTGCCTCGGCGACTGAACCACAGTCCCGACATATTTCCTCTCAGTGACTAACCATCGCTTAGACTTAACATTCTTTGAACTCAGGGAACGGCTACTGCATAGCCTTCCAACTTAACCTGAACATAACGTATTTCCTTAAGTATCGACCGACCGTGGCTAACTTTCCACTGAACCAACCGTGGCTCGTGCCTCTAAACCGACTCGTGTTCTACGCAACGCTGTCGCCCAAGTCATACTTCATATGACGGGCCTTGGGGTCATGGGACTATTTATCTTGACAACCGCAGAATGAGCGGGACAGCACATAGAATAACTTAGGTCGAGCGGCATAACTTTGCCTAACTTACTCAAGCCTACAACTTAACCCAAGGGACGAGCAAAGGCTACGCCAAGCCTTGCGGGACAGGATCGTGCATGCTTTAGCAAGCATTTGTGCGGGCGACGCCTATGACTTAGGCTAACTCTCAGCTTTTGCACCGAAGACCAACTTTCCTTCTCCCAAGCCACGGGACAAAGGACCGAGTGTCATTTCAAAGCACGTCGTGCACCAACTCTAAGCCGACCGTAGGACGTTTTCCATGTTCTAACTCGATTCAAACCGTCGGGATTATTCTCTTAGCTATATGGATGCGTAGCTTTTATTATCAAGCCTAACTTGTGCAAGTTGAAAACACGATTTATTATGTGAAGGCAAAGATGAGGCAAGTTCACTGAAACTACCCCACCTGAGCGAGCGGTCACCTTGACCGAGCGAGCCTTTGAGCAGCCGTTGCAAGGCTAAGTCCGAACGCCGTCGGCATTTCGATTCCTCCGATTGACTTTGCGGGACGGGGCACTACAGTTGGACACATGGCAATCATGCATGAGTCGTGTGCAAGTTACAAGACACGCAGGCGAGAGATCAGTGGCATGGCTGCCACGTACTCCAATTTGATGAAATTCACGCAGACTTGTTGAAAACGAAATCTACGCAGACACGGGATAGAAAGCTTCAAAATTCACGCAAACTTGGGGCAAGAAGCTTCAAAATCCACGCAAACTTGGGGCAAGAAGCTTCAGAATCCATGCAGACTTGATGAAGAAAACTTCAGAATCCACGCAGACTTGAGGAAGAAAACTTCAGAATCCACGCAGATTTGAGTGAAAACTCAAAATACACATAGACTTGGGATAGAACTGCCAGCTGTCTTGATTCAGCGTGCCTCGACTGACACAAAATCTCTGGCAGTGATTGCTTTTGTCAGTCACATTAAATGACAAGAAGCTCTTTTGGTACGCCAACTTGACGAAGGTTGAGTCTTGCTAAGAAGATTTCGAAAATCACGCAATAGACGGCTGTGATCTCTCGAATTCTGTGCATACGTGGCATACAAAGAGACATTCTTCGACTGTTGTGCTGTCAGTCATAATTACTCTCTGACAAATGATGAGCTGTCTCCCCAGCGTGATTTGTAAATATTGTCCTGATCAACTGAGCGTGACTTTTGACTCTGTCCTGATCAACTCAGCGTGACTGTCATTTTTAAAGGCCTACATAGATTATCGAGATCTTAATGCAGCCTATCCAAAGGATGAATTTCTACTTTCAATTACTGATGTCATGATAGACATAAATATATGTGGTTTTGAACGCATGTCTTTCATGGACGGATTCTCAGGATACAATCAGATCAAAATGCATCCAGAAGATAAGAAGCATACTGCTTTTCGTATACCCCTTGGGGTTTATTGCTATACGGTCATGCCGTTTGGCCTTAAAAATGCTGGCACTACGTATCAACGGGCTATGAGCAATATCTTTCAATAACACCTACGGAAAATAGTTGAATGCTACGTAGATGATATTGCTGTTAAAAGTCGGTCAAAGAATTATCATATTTAGGACTTAAAAACAGTATTTGAATTGATGCGCCAGCATCAATTAAAAATGAACCCTACTAAGTCTTTCTTAGGGGTTTCTAGTGGCAAGTTTTTAGGATTTGTCATTACCTCACAGGGTATCCATGTTGATCCCGATAAGGTTAAAGCAATTCTTGAAATGCATCCTCCTCGTAATCTGAAAGAACTCCGTGGCTTTCAGGGTCGCATTGCTCATATCAGAAGATTTATATCCAATCTCTCCGAGAGATGCCAACCTTTCTCCCGTTTATTGAAGAAAGGTGTATCATTTGTTTAGGATGAAGCGTGTCAGAAAGCCTTCAATGATATTAAATAATACCTTACAAATCCACCTGTTCTGGTACCTCCAGTAGTAGGAAGACCATTTTTGTTATATGTTCGAGCTTTGGATCATTCACTTGGCGCTCTTCTTGCACAGAAAAGTGATATGGGTCATGAACAGGCAATATATTATCTGAGTAGAATAATGGTCGGAGCTAAACACATGTATACTCCTGTGGAAAAGGAATGTCTAGCCTTGGTTTTTACCGTCCAAAAGACAAGATATTATGTGACAGGACAGACTATTCATGTCATCTCCAGAATAAATCCCATTTGGGTATTGATGAGAAAACCAAGCATTCTTAACTCCAGGTTAGCCACCTGCGCGATGTTGCTTACTCCTTATGACATTGTTCAATACCTCAAAAATCAGTAAAGGGCCAAGCATTAGCTGATTTCTTAGCTGCTCATCCTATACCGGAAACATCGAAGTTATATGAGGATATTCCAGATGAAGTCGTGGATTGTAACATGACTTTGAAGAATGACATATGGCAATTATATTTTGATGGAGCATCACGAGTGGGACCTAAAGGCAATATTGTCTCTGGGGTAGGGATCGTCTTGGTTTCTCCTGACAAAATGGTCATATACCGTACCTATTCTCTTAATGAGCCATGCTCCAACAATGTAGCAGAATATAATGCTCTATTAATCGGTCTCTAAGTAGCAAAACAATTGGATATTGAATTCCTGGAGGCTTATGGAGATTCTCAATTGATCGTTAATCAAGTTAGAGGGACCTATGAAGTCAGAAATGCTGATCTCATCCCTTATCATCAGGTAGTAGTCGAGTTGGTCCTTTCATTCAAAGGGTTCTTCATTGAATTTGTACCACGATCTCATAATGTGGAGGCTGATGCTCTTGCTAGCTTAGCTGCAGACTTGGCTGTCCCAATCCGAAGGCAAAATATAATTACTTTGTTGGATCGTGACTTGTTCTGTGTGAAGAATAATCTGCATATTAAACAAAGTTATGTCACAGAGTCAAGTTCCCAACAGAAGGATTGGAGAACTCCATTCATTGATTATGCAGTTCATGGGATTTTGCCTGAGGATCTTAAAGAAGCTGCATCAATCAAGAGACGATCGTTTAGATTCTATTATGATTCGTCTTTACATATGCTATACCGTCGTTCATATGATGGACTCTTGCTACGCTGTCTCTCAGAAAGTGAAGCCAAACAAACATTGCGAGAAGGTCGTGATGGTATTTGTGGTGCTCATCAACCGGGCCCTAAATTACAAGATCGTATTTGAAGAATGGGGTATTATTGGCCTTCTATGATAGCAGATGCTGTAGACTATGCCAGAAGATGTAAAGCATGTCAGATTCATGCTGATTTTATTCATCAGCCATCTGAATTTCTACATCCTACAGCAGCCGCTTGGCCCTTCGAAGCTTGGGGTATGGATATCATTGGTCCTATTAACCCTCCTTCTGTCAAGGGACATCGGTTTATATTAGCTATAACCGATTATTTTTCTAAGTGGGCAGAAGCAGTTCCCTTGCTGAAGTGAAAATATCTAATGTGATCAGCTTCATCAAGCACCATGTCATTTATCGCTTCGGGATTCCTCGACGAATAATTCATGACAATGGTCCATAATTTGCCAGTCAGGCATTTTATCGATTCTGTGATAAGAATCGAATTCAGAATTTGGCTTCTACGGCTTATAATCCAGCTGCTAATGGCTTAACCGAAGCTTTCAATAAGACGATCATCAAACTTCTCAAAAAGTTTGTCTCTTCTAATAAACGTGATTGGAATGAGAAACTTGGAGAATGTTTATGGGCTTATCGAACAACAGTCCGAACTCCTACTGGTTTTACACCATTCTCATTGGTTTATGGATGTGAAGCTGTCCTCCCATTGGAAATCCAGATTCCATCCCTTCGAATAGCCATTGCTAATGAGCTAACTACAGAGAATAATGATCGCTTACGACTCCAAGAACTTGAAGGATTGGATGAGAAGCGTCTTCAAGCACAACAACATATTGAGCTATACCAAGCCCGCATATCTCGAACTTTCAATCGTAAAGTTAAAGAGAGGGTGTTCAAGGTTGGCGAACTAGTATTGGCTGTTCGAAGACCGATGGTAATGACTCACAAAAGCAAAGGGAAATTCCAAGCAAAATGGGAGAGTCCTTATGTTATTGAGACCGTATTTTCCAATGGCGCCTATCGGTTATCAAAGCCTAATGGAGATCTACTCATGATGCCAATCAATGGCAAATTTCTTAAGAAATACTATGTATAAAAGAGACATAATGAAAATAAAGTTTCTTTTATATTTATTTTTGTTCAAGACAAAAGATTAAGGACGAGGGCCACTGCCTTCCTTATTGAATACATAGTCAGCCAATGCATAGAAGGCGTCATTTTCTGAACTCATGAAAAATTTGCAGACAGCCATCCTCGATGCTTCTCCTTCAGGAGTTTTCCCTGGCTCTACTAAGAAAGCAAGGATGTCTTCGGGTGGCTTGGGCGTAGAAGAGCTTCCACCTATTTCGGTTGAGCCTGATATAGGGGGTTCAACGGAGAACGTCTCAATGATGCCCTCAATTTTCCTGGAGACTTCATTCTTTTGCCGTACATCCTCGGAAGACATTTCCAATAGAGGAGGAGAAATAAGAATGAAATGTTACAAGCAGTTCTCACCTATTTATAGAAGAGGACTATAAATGAACCGGTCTTTGAAATTGAGAACAACCTTTCATTCCCGAAAAGACCTATCCGTTCGTTCTATCAGGTTCATTCATTTAATTATGGAATTAAATCAATGTTTTCTTTTTCCAAAAGTTACGTTGATTCATTCATACATTGATATGGACCTATATGCTCATGACATCTGTCTCGTTATTCTCCAGCTACCAAGGTTTGGTTAAGCTGATTTCTTGTCTCCTGGGAAAGAGATTTTATATATTCTATTTTATCAATTGATTAGAAAGTGGGATTCGTTATTTATCATGTTTCCATGACCTCTGGATAAATACTAAATCTACTTACTTTTCCTATCTATCACTTCTATTTGACCTCTGCATAGATATTAATCTAATTTTCTTTTGAGTTCATATATACTATTATGTCCATATTACCTCTGATAGTATTATATACTCTAAACAGAAAATAAGATTTCATTTATCTATCATGTCCATATTACATCCAGATAGATATAAATCATTCACTACAAGAAAATGTAGCATTTACGGCGTGCAATTTACGGCGCACAGTTAATGTGCGTTGTAAATGACACTCTTTTACAGCGTACAAATATGTGCGCCGTAAAAGAGTTATTTTTTGTCTTTTTCACGACGTGTTTGACATGTACGCCGTAATTGAAGACTCGTTTACGGCACGCATTTTTGCGTGTTGTAATTGAAGGCTCATTTACGGCATGCATTTTTGCGTGTTGTAATTGTCGGCTCATTTACGGCATGCATTTTTGCGCGTTGTAATTGAAAACTCATTTACAACATACATTTTTGCGCGTTGTAATTGAAGGCGCATTTACGGCATACATTTTTGCGCGTTGTCATTGAAGACTCATTTACGGCATGCATTTTTGTGCGTTGAAATTGGAGGCGCATTTACAGCATACATTTTTGCGTGTTGTAAACGAATGTATTTGTTTATTAAAAAATAGTTTTCCTCCTAACAAATTTTTCCCCTAAAAAATTTAGTTTTCCTCTCAAATCCAGATTTCAAAAAAATGTTAAAATAATTGTTTTACACCTATGTTTTCATATGAAAATGATAAAAAAAAAGAATAAAAACTGTGAAAACAACAACGAAAATATTTTAAAAATTTTAGAAAAACAAAAATCATTCTAAAAAAGAAAAACTTGAATGTTTTTAAAAGAAATGAAAAAACAAAACTAAAAATGAAAACTAAAAAATCCAAAATAATAAACAATAAATAAATGAATACGAATTTTTGAAAAAAATAGTATAGAAAATTTATATTCTTAAGAAATATATATATATATAAACTTTCCCACCTGACTTTTTCACTACCTTGCTTAAATTTTTTCCTCCTCTAAAAAAAAATTCATTCCCTCTTGAGTTTTTATTTCTGAAGCCCTAGATCTAGATCATGAGCCCCTCCCGTTCATTCTGTAGCTCCCTCCTCAACAACCTCGATAAGTTCCTCCCCTCCGCATCTCCTCCCCTCCCTTCCTCCTCTCTGCCTCCCTCAAACTCCTCTGTCGCTCAAACCCTAGCCCTGATGATCTCTCCGACCAGATCCTGCTCCGGATCCAGAACCTCTCGCTGTCGCACCGGAATGCCGCCAATGTCGACTCCTTCGTCACCTCCTCCTCTCTCAACCTTTTCTCCTCGAGAAAGAAAGGATATACCCTTGTCCTCCACAATTACGACATGAAGATTGCCATAGAGTCCGTGAGGATCGGGCTCGACACCATATACGAGAACGGTTCACCGCCTTCGCCTACGGCGGTCGGGACGGTGCACCACGCCATCGTCCGCTACCTCAAGTCCTCCATTAGGAACCCCACCTTGTGCTTCCACCTCTCCCTCCGCCGGCAGCCATTCGACCTCCGCCACCTCCACCAGCTGACAAGCGCAATTGGAGAGAAGGTAGACGTCTAGCTGGTCGAGTCTCTTTTTCGATCCGAAGTTTTGAGGGTCGAGGTCGGAGGAGTTGGTAATGGCGAAGGCTTTCCTCAAGTGAGTTATGTTGAACTCAAATTCGTGCTCAAGTGCGAATTTTCCATTAGGTAAGATCCTTTGGTCTCCTGTGCTGGTGACACTTCTCTAAATCTTTAATTTCGATTTCAATAATTAAAAGTCAAAACAAGACTTTAATCACTTTACGTTTGATCTGCACATCATGTGTTCGGTCAATTGTCTCAGAGGAGTACCGATAGCTTGATTTGTCCGAATCGGACACGAGTTTATAGGCCCTAGGTCGATCAGTGGCTCCAACTGGCTGTGTCGAGCACCTCACGATGGCATTGAACCACAGTCGATGGCCGACCAGGCCTGACGCTATGGTGCCTCTATCACCTTGGACCTACCCTACCATGTTGACGATCTTGGCAGAAAATTGACTATAGTTTCCTATTTGGCACCAGCAATTTGAAAAGTCTGTGCACAGACAGATTTATTGAACAATTTATCTCCTTTCTTGGCCAACATAGGATGATTCTTGAATATGACTCTGTGAAATTGCATGTCAATAGCTACGTAATATTCTTTGCATTTGTTTGCAAAAGATTTGTGTAGTTTTAGTTTATTTGGAATTGGATAAATGCTTTGCTATTCTTATGTTTTTGGTTTTATCCCATATATGTCTACTTTATGTGAACCCTAGTATTCTTGGGGCTGTTTCTTTAACAACTTTTCAATAATTTCAGAGACATAATGGACTCACTATCTAGCATCGGTGACCTGGTTAAAGCTACCGAGTTTATAGGCCAAAGCTCAGGTTTATTTTTTTTTGAATTTGTTCTAACGTTTTAGGTCACATATATCAAATATCACTCACCCTATGTAGATTTATGTTAGCTTATGTCATGTCATATTCAATGGATGTCAGTTTAAACTTTTTCCCTTAACAGGATTGAGTTATAACTGGAAAATCGATCCTTAATTTACCGTTCAAACTTCTGCTATAATTTCATTGGTGCATGGAATTGGTCTAATTGTTATTCACTGGTGTTAGAGGGGGCATGCTGATTTGTGCAGCATACATGTTGCTTTCTTTCATGCTTTATTAGCTAATAAACCAATTCTCTACATCCATGTTATTTATTTAAAAGACTGGTTTCTTATTATACCTTTCACTATTATATTTATATTCTAGCTCTAATGCTTTATGGTATATGTACTAAACCTGGTCCCAAAGAAATACATAGGAGTGGGAATAGTGGAGCTTTCAGAGGCATATAGTTTGTTGCTTTTATACACTAAAACCCAGTATAACATAACAGCATTTCTTTGAAATGTTTCAATGGGTATGTATGATAAAGAAGTGCTGGCTAAATTAGAAAAACCAACTTCTCAACATTGAGATTCAAACAAAAGGTGAATCTCATAATTTGCTAGCACTACACAAATGGGTCTCCAAGCATCACATCTTTCTATAAAGGAGTAGCTGTAGGCTTTTGCAAGTAAGCTACATTGTAACTCTTGTAGTAGGGACCAACTTAACTGTAAATATCCGATATTGTTTTCTTACGAAATATTAGTCTATGAAGATTGTTTGTACAAAATGTCTCATTTGTTTAAATACTTGAAACCAGGATTATATGTGCCAAATTTCTCATTTATTACTTGAAAGCAGGATGTACAGTGTGGTATATGGGAGTAACCAAATTTTACATTTGTTAAATACTTGAAAACAACTCTCATGCTATTTTATTTTTATGCTGTTATGCCTGATACCTCAACAATAGTATTGGCAACATAAGTTTCAAGTAGAACTTGCTTAGATTATGCATTACTATAAAAAGTAGTTTTAAGTCATAAATTTAGGGCACACATGTATACATGTGTTTGTTTCTGTACCTGGCATAACTGATTCATTTATTCGCAACCTACGTTAGCTAAATTTATGTGTTTACTGAGTGAATATTAAATTGAAATTTTGTGTTTACTTTTACTAAATTTATGTGGTAATGATTTCTCTCAGCAACTGCCAAACCAAGATAATTAGTTCTCTCTTAGAAATATTTTCCTTACCTAATGTTATACGTGAAGTTCTATCAAGATCATGATATGCATGTTGACCCCTTTCAGCTATTTACCTTTCTGTGGTGTCCCTCGAAAATGTGATGGAGGCATGTTTGCTACATTTGAGGTAATCCCCTTTGGACTCGATATGTCCAAATCTTATTTCAAACTCATTTATCTAAACTAATAATAAGTTTGTAAATGTGTCTTTCATTTTTTTTTTCTCTCCATGCCTGCAGATAGTAGTAGCCACAACGATGTTGGTCACACAGTTCAACTTCTAGATGGCTCTTAGAGCACCTCTTGTATGCCATCCACGTTATCAAATATCCCTTCAGATATCCTTCCTCAAGTGTTACTAAATGAAACCATCTTTTGTTTTCTCCAGATGCGCCAGGGCCCCGGCCCCTCGGCAAGGTCGACCATCTTCGACGGTGTCCTCCTTGACCTTATCGAGGGGGTGGGATTATGACCCCCCTTGGCCATGGCCATGGCTATCCTCAGGGGAAGATGGTCCATCCCGGTTTGGCTTCCGTGGGGACACCCGCAGGAGCACCAGCAGCAAGAGTAGAAGAATCTTCCTCCTCCACTTCTTGGTTTGGAGGTTTCTTTGGATAGGATAAGGAGGAGAATGCCACAATAATACTGGTGCAAAGACACAAGTTCCAGAGAGCTTTTACTCGTCCAGCACACCGGTCCCGAGTTACAACTACAAGTAATATGGATTCATTGTCAGGTAAATAAGTACAATCAATTTTTCATCTAAATTTATTTATTTTTGATGCAGGATCTTATAATCATTATTGGTCTCCGGTTATTCCTTTGATGGTGAGCTACTTAATCTATATATAGTCTATTATGGTTTTAACCCAATAAGTGTGTGTGTGTGTATATATATATATATATATATATATATATATATATATATATATATATATATATATATATATATATATACAAAGAAAATATCATTAATAGTCGTTGCACATACTTGTGATAGTAGGAATGAAGCCAAAAGTAATCATATCCATAATGTGTAAAAAGAGCAGTAAAGGGGTAGTGGCTCTCGGGATAGTGCTAGTGAAGCCGGATAATCACTTATTCTGGTTCGGCCGTCCTCAGTTACTTGTTCATGTCATCCAGTTCATCCTAATTCAGGTATTCTAATCTATGCTCTCCGACCATTTTTTCTCATTTCCTGCTTCTAGCTAGCTACATGTATTCATTGATTCGACTTGTAATCTGGCCTATAGCATTCTGTTATCGGATACATTAATATTGGCCACTGTAAAATTCTTTTCACCTTGCATTCTTCACATGGGCATGGGTGAGTTTATGATATTCACGGTAATTCAACATACATATTAATCGTTTGATTCAACAGAATAAGTAAATGACTCGCCCAGCGAACTGGTCCCCAGTTCTAGATGCTTGCTTATTCAACGGATCAACTTTTCATCTTGTGATGAACCTACTTATCTTTAATAGAGATGCTTCTTCAGTGGACCTCAGCTTCCGTACGGACAACCGCCATAACCGCAAGGCATCCGCCAGATGCTGGCGTCCGCGACATGGTTCTCCATCATCACCACTCCAAAGTAAGTTGAAAGAAGATTCAAAATTCTACTGCTTGGAGTTGAGTTTTGCTTGCTCTTCTTCAAGTAAGCAATATAGCTAGTCAGCGTGTTTCACTGTTTGATTGGAAGTGCACCTAGCTAATTGTGTGTTTGGCATGTTGCGAGTGCAGCCATCTAGCAGGGAAGTCTTCGGTGTGGAAAACCTTTTCGCCCCAAGTTTTGGTGGCTTCCTTCGATACAACCCTTGATATGGAAGATGGTGGCTGCGACAGGGAGGTGAATGAGAAGCCGGTTCTTTGGGGACTGTATCGAGAAGTTGTTAGGGATGAGGATCTGGACTAGTTTAGCTTTAGTTTAGCTTTAGGTTAGTGAATATTCCTGACTTTTTTTCTTATTTTTTTATTCTCAGTTTTTTGTTATATTACTTGGCTGTGAAGTGGTTTGTACAGAAAGTTTTGGGGTTATATTAGGATGAATGAAATTTATAGACTATTTGTATACAACAATAATAATATGGAATTACTTGATGATGCATTTGTTCTCTCACCTCGTCTTATCCATTAGGCTGTTGTTGTCCTAACCTCATCTCATTCGTGCACGCAAGTGCATGCACAAGCAAGCATGTTGTAAAAAAGATAAAAATTTACAACGTTCGAACGTGCATTGTAAAAACAGATTGGAGATGGTCATTTACAGCATTCAAAAGCGCGTGGTAAAAAGATGGAGGGTTACAAGAAAAATGATCATTTACGGCATGCCAAACGTGCCGTAAATTATCTTTTAGGGCATACATTTTTGTGCCGTAAAAGGCCATACTGTAAATAACCATATTATTTACGGCGCACATTTGAAAGCTGTAAATAACCCTCTCCATCTTTTTTACAGCATTCTAGTGCACGTTGTAAAAAGGTGAGAGGATTATTTACAGCGTTCAAATGCTCGCCGTAAATAATAGGTTCATTTATGGCATGGTCATTTACGACACCAAAATGTACACCGTGAAAGATCATTTACGGCGCGTTTCGCGCCGTAAATGATCATTTTTCTTGTAGTGATTGATCATAGAAGAATCATCATTTCCATTCTCATATCATAAAGAGTCTATTACATTTCTTAGACTTTCTTACAAATCATAAATGAAAATCTATTACATCTTGGATTTTCATTCTATACACGCAACGATAACCTAATGGGGATCTATTTCTTCTTTGGATCTTCCTCGTCGGATTCGTTGTTGGTGTCAATTCCTTGCTATCCGAGCCTTTGTGGCGACCGGAGCAGAAAGAATCAAACTCTGGTCTTCTCTCTCAGACGAGAGGAGAATCCCAGAGTATGGCAGCCCGAAGACGTGTTGCTGCCAATACAACTGGTGGAGGAGTGGCGGCACCTCAAAGGAGATAGGAATGTATCCAGCATTGGGATACAATTCCTAGTCCTGTCGTGAAAGGAACTCTACTACCCGATTTCTCGGGATATAGTTGACTCCACCATCCAACTCTCCGTGTATAAAGGCTCTTCCTACCAACAGAGGAAGACCCTTCTATCCCACGAAGAGTTCTGAGTTGTCTGATTTGCACGTCAAAAGCGCATGAGCTCCCTGATGTTGATGTCAGAAGAACGCTCCTCACAGCGTCAAAGTCGCCAATACCGGTTCTGGAAAAGCTCTTCAGCCAAACTTCTGCAGAAAACAACAAAAGTATCATCAGATGCGTATTAAACGCTAACTAAAAACAGATGACAAGGCTTTTTATGCCAGTGCTTCAGGTGTATCACTATTCAGCAAGGCTTTTATGCCAGTACTTCAGGTGTATCACTATTCAGCAAGGCTTTTTACGCCAGCGCTTCAGCAAGGCTTTTACGCTAGTGCTTCAACAAGGTTTTTGGCGTATCTTAGGTGTATCACTATTCAGCAAGGCTTTTTACGCCAGTGCTTCAGCAAGGCTTTTACGCTAGTGCTTCAGTAAGGTTTTTGGCGTATCTCAGGTGTACCACCATTCAACAAGGCTTCTACGTCGTTGCTTCATGTGCACTTCATTAGCAAGGCTTTTTACGCTCGTCAAGAATTTACGCTCATGAGCAGCTGTTTTTCAACAAAAAAATTCGAAAGGCAGATAATTGCTTACGATCGGACTTACCACTTAGGTCAAATGGTTTGGCTCTAATAGTGGATGAATCTACATCTGGTGATTGGGCGTACAAAGGAACGCCACTGGAAAGCATTTCCATTGTCATTTATTGGAGAACGACATTGCAAAAAGTTATCTTCAGAGGAATGAGAATGCGAATAGATAAAACATTCTCGGCTATTTATAAAGACTGAAGAAACTGTTGGGAGCCTATTTTGGGGAAAGATCCTATTAAAAAGCTCTCGTGACCACAAGACAGACGCCACGTGTCGGTTTATTTCTTGAGAATAAACAACCATAAATGCAGTTAAAGAAGTGTTGAATAATTCTATCTACCAACAGATGAGATTAACATTGAGATTTTATTTATAAAGGGGGGAGTGGACCCCTGCATATAAAAGAGTCACAATACATGGAATATTATTTCTCTCCTTCGTTGGGCTGACGAAGGGAGACACCAAACTCGCGCATGTTGCGAATCCCAGAGCGACGCATCAGATTTAAAAATGCCTCTGCATCTCCTGAGCCCTTATATGCAGTTGGGGGACCACCATCGATGCGATTGAAGACTGCTGGAGTTAATCCGAAGCACTCCACAAAGTTGCGTGCTCGCTCAAAGTCAATCCTTGAGCTCGAAGACGCTTTATTGTTAATCTCCTTCTTTGGCGCCATGTTACTATGGAGATGAATGACAAGAGTGAAGAATTTCTTCTTATTTATACAATTAAATGAACTCTTCATATTCCTCGTTGGAAACTGCTCATTATTAATGCAAACTCGGGGAAGCGAAAAGGCATTCGAAAGTTCCAAGAAAGAAATTCATTGTGACGGTTAAGTGTTGACCGACACTGTTGGAAATTACGCCGACTGTTGGATGTTCCCGCTTTTATGCAGATGACTGTTACGTATCCCAAATTTTATGCTGACTGGTCAAAACTCAATTTTTACGCTTCTGTTCAAAGTGTTCCAAATTTTGGAGATATTTGAAAAATTTGAAGGGGGTCTTGTAGGAGCGTAAAAAGTGCTTGAAAGAAAGACTCAAAGTGATAGATCATTCCACTCCAATTGATCTACTTTACGCCGCAGAGAGGCTAAACACTTTATGCCCAAGACAAGGCTAATCACTTTACGCCTAAAGCAGGCAGATCATTTTACGCTCGGGTCTACACCCATGACTTTTACACCAAGAGCAGATCAGCCACTTTTACGCTGGACAAAGCTGTCAAGTCTCGCATTTAATACAAACTCTAACATGGAGATATTAATGATGGCATATATCACATAATTCAAAGGGATTTGTTTTTACACAGAGACCAATGTTGTCGTTTAGTATGTGGATTGAGCTACTTTATGCTCACACTATGGCTTCTTTTACGCATGAAGACTATACGAGCTTTTACGCTCAACAGTTGACGTGTGCGTAAAGTCTATTTGAGCTACTTTTACGCTCAAGGTTATTTAACAACCACTTTACGCGGGAAGTCTATGTCAGGGTTACTTTACGCCTAGTCTACTGCTTTACGCTCAGAGTACATTGGGGTTGTTTTACGCCCTATTCTTCTGACCAGCTTGGAACGTGGTTTGCCTACATGGCTTTCATGCTACACATCCCGAAGAACGTGTGTACGTGTATCATATTCTTAATAAAATGATGGGACACGTGTCAACACATACAGAAGATGACTTTGGTCGTGGGTGGCGGTTGTTGGCGTAAAGACAGAACTTCTGCTGAGTTTTTACGCACAAAAGCCCAAGCCTATAAATGGACTAATTTTTTCTCAAGAACACACAGAGACAGGAGAGAATACAGAGATCAGAACTTAGAGATTTCGAGAGCATTCTTCTTCAACCTTTCTTTCAGAAGAGAGTGAAGCAAAGCAGGAAAGCATTCGGCCTCGCCATCAGTGCCCAAGTGCGTCGATACCTTTCTGGTGACTTAGTTCTTCCGGTTGTTCAACTTCAAGCAGTGATCTTCATCATCATCATATGGTCCAAGGAACAAAGTGATCATTTATAGATCAGACTTCCATAGCAATACTTTCTCAGAATCAAATTTGTACTTCTTGTACTTTTTCTCGCTTTATTTTCAAAAGCTAATTCCTCCAGGCATTTTGTTAAGTGAAACACTGCTTTCAACGTATTCTTCCGTGCTTATACTTTAAACTACCATAAATGACGACGCTATTTATAGCCTAGTTTTGCAAGCTTATTCTTTGTCGAGCTTGTTCAGGACATATGTATACTGGGGACGCCCACAAGTAGATTGTCTAATTAGAATCAATGTATTATGGTCTGATCAACCATAGTACACTTGGTTCGCTTTTCATATGATTATCCCACGTAGATTAAGATATAGAGGTATCTAGGATCTCATCCGTGACTGCATTGACAATTCCTCTTGAATTACACATTCGCCTTTGAATTATGTAATTGTATTCAATGACATCTTTCTTGAACTCTTTACTGCTTTTGTCTTTCACTGATTGGAAAGACGAACGCTCGTATTTGATAGATAGATACAGAGTATCCCCATGGCCATGGTAGTTATATGCACAAGTAGAGCAACCATCGGCCAAGCCATATAACTACAACCTTGCCTAAAGTTGCTCGTCCTTCCCTCGATCCTAAAACTAATATCGTGACCTTCTAGTCATTTGAGCTTGAAAAATGAGTAAGATCTTACCCTTGGGTAAACCACAAACCTAGGAGACTATCTAATCTCTAGGAATCAATTATTGTGAGTCTCCAAATATTCATCTTGATTCTTGGCTTAACTAGCAACCCGTATGTCTTAACTTAAACCTTACTTGACTAGGCCCCCACAGTTTAGACAGAGAAGAATAGACCAAAACAAGGACAAGTATTGCAAGGACTGTAGTAGACACCCATTCCAAGATTAGAGATTCAGCAGATGTTACTCTAGGTACAAAATTCTATTATCAAAGAAGTGACTTAGTATTAGAACAACACATTCACAAGCTTAGCCAAAATCTGTAGCATGATGCCCCTTCATTATGTTGTATTAGTAATCAACAAGTGATGCATGAGCACTACATTCAATACCTCTAGAACCCTTGTGACTATAGTCTGGCAGGTTTGACACAAATAGAATTCACGACTTAGTAGTTCCAGATCCAACCTTGACTCAAATCTTTTGGCCCAATATATGGTTGTGATCTACTCTAAGCCCTATATGCACATGCCACTAGTGTGCCACTCAATAGAGGCCTTGCGTGCTACTTAAACACAAAAGTCATGGAAGGCGCATCTCATGACTTACAGAACCTATTCTACCAACCCGACGGGAAATTTGCCCAACCACTTGAATTTGAACCTATTCTATATTACCATAACCTAATAGGGATGGTTTAAAATTCTACGAAATTTTGTCCAGCCACTATAGATTAAAATCTAAAGTTCATGCAATCAAAGATTGAAGTCCAATTAGAAAACCTATTGAGACTCAGTTAAACCCATCATAGCCCATCTCCATATTGGGACTATAAAATCGAACTTGATGAAATAGGCCCTCACCCCTATTATGTAGGCCCCACCTCTCGGCTCACTAATTCTCCTTCCATAGATTTCGTAACCGCATCTCTTCGTAGCCTATGTTATGCATCTCTCGGTACCAACTTGCTTCCGGATATACTTTACCAAGACCTCTCATACTGTCTTAACCAAACATAGTTAACATATGGGCCATATTAAATACATAATACCTAGACTTCCTATAGAGTCTGTGAATATGATTGGAAATACCTCATACTTCCATATACCTCCTTGAAATTTGACCTTCTTAGAAGCCCTATTACTATGCTTTCCCTGATTAACCAACTTCTATAAGTTGGGTTGAGTCTGGAAGGAAGCATATCCCATCTTGTAGAATATGAGGTCAATTGAGATTCCTATGATAACCACCCCTCCATCCTTTCAAAAATTGAGATAAGATTTGACGTACCTACTCTCCCTCCGTACAAAATCTCGTAATTCTTGATATTATAAATTTTTTTAATTTCGAGGACGAAATTGTCATAAGTTGGGTAGGATGTAAAATCCCTCATAATTTAAAAGAATATTTAAATTATTTTTTTGATTTTATTTAATTCTAATTTATTTTTATCTTATTTATATTATATAAAAAGGACTATAGCCATGGTTGAGTTTGAATATGCAAGACGACTAGAAAGTATGGCATGTCTAGCGTAGTCGGGTACTTTAACTAGCATGCTAGCTATGTTAGGAATGTCATGGTCATATTGTAATCTCTTGCATGTTAAACATTCAAATTATGGCACAATTTATATTTTTATTTAATTAATTAGTTAAGAAAGCCTTTATGATTTTTTAGGAGACCCGGTTGCACCAAACCTTCCCAAACCTTTTCCAAGCCAAACCCAAACCTATGTAGGCATGTTGGGCATTAATAAATATTAATAATTACATATTTTTGTATCTAAATTCAGATTTAGATTGAAATTCTATAGATAGAATTAATTAGTTCTATATTAGGAAACACCTTTTTAAATCATCAATCCAATCAATTAGCCAACTCACCAAATAACCAAACCAATCCATGTGGACCCACATATGACCAACCAAAGATTATTTTTATGTAATTTTCGTCCAAAAATAAACTCCTACATTGGCGGGCCATGCCATGCATGGAAACACCCTCCTACATATATAAACTCAACCCATAAGCCCATATATATATCAACCCTTATCAAAACCCTAACCTAACACCAAGAATTCTTATTTATCACCCAAGAGCAGCTCCTTTACCATTAGTTTCGAAAATAGCATCCCCTCCCCTCTACTACATCATCCCCTCCATCACATAACTCATCCTCCTCCATAAAGGCTCATTCTTTCATCCTTCTTCCAACCAAACTCCACCAAACCAACCCTAAAAACTCCATCTTTTCCATCCAACCAATCCTAACCATTGTCCACCCTTCAAAGCTCATCAATAAAGGATTGACGAGCAAGGACATCATCAAAGGAGGGAGCTTTGACATGAATAAGCCTTCACAAAGCAAGGACCTTGGTAAGAAACCCCAACTTTTTTTTCTCAAACCCATCTCATAAATCTGTAGAAATTATGATATTAATTCTGTAGAAACAGTATTTTGATGCCTCTTGGTTAGTATTTTTATCCATAAAAATTTTATGAATTATGATAGCTATTTTCATGTTTCGGTAGAGCCAAAACTTACCACGTTGTGAAGGAACTATAAGTTTCTGTAGGAATTTTTCAAAACTGAATTTTATGTAGGTTAATATATTTAAATTAGTATTTTTAAACATTTTTCTATGAATTTATCAATTTAATTATGGTCAGAAAAATTGTAGGTCAAGACTAACTAATTTCGGGTAACCGGCTGATCTAGAATGTCCCAAACTTATAGTATAACTCAACCCTTGTACCTCTGATATTATTCTATAAAATAAAATATTTTATTTTTATTTAAAATATGTTTTTGGTTATTTTAGCAAATTTGAGTCATTAACTATGTTCCGGACGAGTTTCGAGTAGACTAGCTGACTTAGTAATCAACCAGTCGTAAATGTCTTTAAAAATATTAATTCTGGAATTTCAGAAATAAATCTGTAAAAAATTAGTTTAAATATTGTTATTATGATTTTATATAATTTTTAAGTATGTTATTGAAGTAGGGGTATAACCGACTAATTAAAAGTTAGAAACCCTAAAACTGTGTTCGATGTCTCGTGGAACCTGTGTTTGATTGTATGAATCTAAATGGTTCCACGAGAGATTGAATATAATTTTAACACATTAATTTGACTAATTAAGTCATATAGTAAGTTTCATAAGTAGTGACTTAATCTAGTTAATTAATTATATAGGAGCGTCGGGTTCCGGAGGCGTGGACGCGGGAGTGACGTTTCATATTTACAGCACAAAATCAGGCAAGATACCTTGCCACCTTACTCTGTGAATCATATATTCTTATTTTTTAGTTTTTATTTTTAGCATTTTTTATTAGTTATTATAAAACTGTGCGTCCAAGTCACACTTGGGTGCAAGCGACTCTATCGGTCGTTTTCTTGCTTTTATTTATCCCTCTTGCATCGACTTAGCCTAGTGACCACCCATTGTTGATGAGGTATTAGTATATCTTATATGGCCTTGACACTTACTTTACCACATATTGTGAGTCACATATAGGACACGTACTCGCGTAGTCGGCCGACCACCGTACGTATGGGGCGTGCGATGGTTAGGAGTAACTGCCAATAGAATTGCATGCTAGTGGACTTAGCAGCTACTAAATGGTCATAAGAGTCATGGATGTGACTCTATTAGGCATTGGGAGGGAAGAACATTTCCTTGATGTAGGGCCACATTTACATACTGCTATTGTACCTAAAGCTCCGTTGGAGATGCATGTTCACCCTATTGTACTGATTTCCTCTGACGTTCAGGAAACGTCATGGACGTTTCTTACTGATTTCCTCTGACGTTGGCTGAACATTATGGACGGATTGTACTGATTCCCGCTGAGAGGGACGATGCCACTGCTATACAGCCCGAGTGCCCATATGTGGAGGATTGTTCTTTATTGCATATTAACTATAGTACGGTTAGGCACCCTATTGCATGCATCCCTTATTTTCTATTATACATCACAGTTTCTATGGCATGTTATTTCTTGTATCTTGTTACGTCCCTCCGAGGACCTGGTTATCTCTCCAGGTGAGTGCTTCTGTGATATTGCAGGTGTTCTAGTCGAGGTCGCGATCTTTTCTATTCATTCGGAGATGACGTGTCTTGGGTCGTTCTTTGCTACTCCGGCCAAATTATTTCAGTTTCCATGTATATTTTTCCTTACTTGTTGGTAGTGGATTTGTCTCTGCCCAACGTATTGTATAAAGACTTATTACAGTTGATTATATGATATCTTTTATTCTTTATTTGTGGATGAGATTAGATTACTCTTGGTTTACTGCATTTTACAACTTATGTATTCATACGAAGTTTCCATATATTGGAGTATACTTCGTATGTATGCAGCTGACATGGATACGTACCTAGTCCTAAGTATTTTGGGACTGGGGCGTTACAGGTGGGATGCACTTCAATATACGTATTTGGCTGTGTATGTTCCCCGCTCTCCAGTATTCTGGTTCTGGTGCATGACATCGGCCTGGCCTACTTGACAGCTCTACCTATAAAAGACATTGTCTTGTGTCCCATGCCACCTAAGAATCACAACACGAAATAAGAAATAGGGTTGGAGATGCTCTAAAGGAAGTGAGCAGAAACTCTTTTTTCATTCCTTAACAGTTCACCAACCAAGCACAACAAGTAAAATAATCTTAATTTGTTTAGTTTTTTATTAATATTTTTTTGTTAATTTTATTATGTTATTATTACCTAAATTCAATTGTTATCGTTAAGGGTATTACGGTGCAATAAAAGTTTATAACTAATGCACCCAACCGACATTTTTTAAAGAAGTAAAAATATTTTCAAAGGCTTCGATTTTACTTTCCTACACATGTGAAAATCTAATGCCTCCCATATTCATTCATAATTCATAGTCCCATACATACGAAACATGGATAAGTAATTCAAAATCTATTCCCAAGACTTTAAAACTTGAACCAAACAACACTTATTTAAACACACGAGCGTAAAAAAGACACATGTCTCTTAGGGGACGTTTGGTTCAAGTTTTGGAGGCTCGGGAATAGGTTTTGAATTCCTTACCATGTTTGGCATGTCTAGGATTGTGAATTAAGGGAGAATACGAGGGACTTCATATTTCTATTGATGTGAGAAAGTTATTTCCAAATGTTGTTTGAGGATTTTGTTTAGACGGTAATACCCTCTCTTTACTTTCAAAATTTTAACTTCTATCCCAACATGTGAAATTAGCTAATAGTAACATCATGAAATTAATGAAAGATTATTTATAGAAAACTAAATAAATTAAGGCTCATATCTCTGTGTGAACCAAACATGATGATTGAATTTTTTGTACTCATATTTTCAACTTAAGCAAACCTGGGTATGGAAATGTTGAATTCCTTTTCCATGGAAAAGGAATAGAAAATAGATTCATAGAAAATAGAAATTCAAAAACTTCATCCAAACAAGCCCTAAGTTATAATCCAACCTATTAACAGATTTCTTGATCGAACTCGGGTTTATTTCGTCCAAATTGCATCCCTTCATCCAACAAACTTCAAATCAATTCTAGCACCAAAACACACACCTATCCAAGCCCAACCCAATGAATCATAAGCTTAACCGGAGCCCAAGCCCAAATCGACCTCAGGTTCAACATATGAAGTTCAAGACCGAGTCCAGAGGAATATAAAAGAAACCCATATTCCTCTGGTTGGACTCGAGTTGGGTCGGGTCCATCGGGTTTATCAGATTTATCGGACTCTAGTATGATATTTGAAATAATTTTAAACAAGATTATATTAAACAAATAATAAAATGGTAAAAGTTAAAGAGTTTGGATGGAGACATTTAGGGTATAAACTTTTTATTTAAGAAGTATGAAACAATGTGATGTATATATGTATGTGTGTGTGTCCTGTAAGCCCTCTGAAATTTTAATTAGAATTTATCTAGATTAATTAGGGATTAAATATGATTAATTATGAATTTCTAAGTTATTAATGAATTTCCACTTTTATTTTTTATTATCATATGCACGTTGCCGTGACTTTTAATTTAGGAGCACAAGACTAGTCGTTTTCTCAAAATCAACTTCACATGCATGATCTAGTCGAAACACTCTACACCCATGACCTTCGTGTCCCACTCAAACACACTTTTTTATGCTCCATTTTTATCGTACAACTTTCCTGACCTAAGACCTGATCTTGATTCATCCTATGGAGTCACATTTATTTTTGACTCGAATTGGAGACACCATTTCGATCCAAACCTGCCGACCCAAATATGGACACAACCCACGTTGAGCCTACTACACACATGACACTTGTGTCCCACTAAATTGAGCCTCCGCATGCTACTTATTTACCCATGATCATAAATGACTAAATTATGTCATTTATTGTACCAAGCCCGATTTTGACCTAACCCGACTCAACTGGACCCAAACCCAAGCACCATGTCCTTCATCTTAAGAATACCTACACACACAACACTATCCCATTCCCACAAAACACCAAACACCATAGCATAATTCACCCATAAACCAAATGGACAACTCTTTAACCATAGATTAGAGAGATACTTCTAATTAGACTCATTCAAACCTTCATCATGCAAAATTTGCCTATTTTGGCCAAGCCATGAGATTTAGAGAAACTTACATATGACACATATCACTCCTTGTCCAATCACAACTCAACAACACCATATTACTTTTTGTAAAGTTTTCTCTCTCTTCCTAAGGAAACCCTCACAGTCGACCACATTCTTTAAACCCACACTTCATTTTCTCTTCTTCTTCTTCTTTTCTTCAACAACAGCTTCCTAACTCTCCATAGCCGACACCATCATCTTCTCCCCCCTTAAACCCTAAGCTCTACACCATCATCTCCATCTCCATTCCATCACCTTCTTCTTCTCCACCTCCTCCTCCACCTTCGCCCGACGCCCCGCACCCCCGACAGCACCATACCGCTACTGTTGCCGCATTTCCCAGCAGTACCGCACGCCACCTAGGCCGATTGCCGTGCCACCCCCACCTGCGACAACCCAGGGCAGCTTTCCCCTCGCCGCCAGGCTACTAGAGCAGCCCCGTACGCGTGCGCGAGCTGTTGTTGCAGCCGCTGTCGCGTGCGCTGTAATGCCCCGCTCCGTACGGCGCATTAGGCTGAGACATTGACTCAAAGATTCGCGTTGACCGAATAAAATGTATCAATTTAAATTGATACGAGAGTTACGTTGTCCCGAGCAATGCATCGAACTAAGTCAATGCAAAGAGTTACATTGTCCCAAAGAATGCATCGAGTTGAATCGATGTGAAGCGCTGCATTGCCCCGAAGGATAAGTGCATTGAGTCGGCTCGAAGATTCTAAGAAATCGAATCTACCCAAGGCGCAAGACTGAATCGATGCAAGTATTGGTTTTAGTTGGTTTCATGTGTAGGCTATCCATTTACACTGAAATATTAGAGGTCGACATTTCGTCTCATTCGTAACGGGTCCGCAAAACCCAAATCACCACCTCGCAATAGGCTGGGACTTGGGCACGGTAGGCCGGAATCGATCGAGTAGTTCAATGAAACTATAACGCCCCAGTCTCAAAATACGTAGGACTAGGAACGTAGACATGTCAGCTGTATTTATACGAAGTATACTCCAATATATGGAAGCCTCGTATAAATACATAAGCTGTGAAATACAGTAGAACCATAACTAATCTCATCCACAAGAATAAAAGATATTATATAATCACTATGAATTTGTCTTGATACAATATGTTGGGCGGAGACAAATCCACTACCAACAAAATAAAGAAAAGTACATAAAAAATAAAATGAGTGGCGAGCAAAGCGAAGACGATCCAAATGCAATCATCCTCGAGAATAGCAATGAACACGGCTAGAGCGAAAGCACCTACGAAAGACAATAGCACACACCTGGCAAGACAACCAGGTCCTCAGAGGGATGTAACAAGACACATAATAGCATGCCATATAAACTGAATAAATATTGCTCAAATAAATAAGTCAATCGAATTTATAGCATAGTCCAATACGCACCTACTGAACGAGCGTACCATCCCCCCAACCAAACAAGGACAGAAGATGGTAAACTAATTCACGGCGACGTATCTTTCCATGCTAAGAATTCGATATGGTATCCGTACCCCAACAAGGTTCAATACCTTCTCATCGAAGTAGTAAGTCACACCTACAACCAAACAAGGACAAGATGTGACGATCTAATCCGCGACAAGTTATTGTTCCAAGCCACGGTCAGATACAAGTACCCAAACCAAAAGTACTCGTACCTAACGGATAGGGTAGCCTACCGTTCTAAGTGAAATGTATTTAAGAACAATCCTTCCTACGTATGGGCCCTGGCTAAATAGGATCGGCGTAGTCCCCCTTTGGGCACCAGAGGCCCCAGTAGGAAGAGCATGACGTTCCTCAGAATCGTCAGTGGCCGTCAGTAATCTTGGGTCATCAACTCCGTATCTCTAGCGGAGAGTCCGGGTCACAAGGGAAGTGCATCGAAGCCCATACGCTAAGGAATTGTCCTCCCTGCCCAATGCCTATTATGTTGTATCCACAACATTAACCTCTATAACCGCTAAGTCAAACTAGCATGCAACCTCTATTAGCGGTTATTCCTATCGCACGGCTTGTACGTACTGGTGGCCAGCCAATCACGTACTTCCGTGTTCTACATGCGACACACAACTTCGTGTTTACAACGTGTCAAGGCCAATGAATGCAACACACAAGGTGGTCCCTTAAATCTAGGTTTAATTTGTAAGAAAAATAATACACAGCAGAAAATATAAATGAACAGTTATGCCATGTATCACAGTTTATTTTTTATAAAGAAAATAAGTAATGCATGAAATATGAGCTAAAAATAATTAAACAGCTAATGGCAATGTGTCTTGCCTGGTAGGACGCCTGGTGTACTGCAATAATCACTGTGGCACGAACTGCAACTTCGGTGTAACAACTACACAAGGTGATATCTGATGATGGCACGGATCGTGTCATTGAGTCCGGAATAGTCAAATTGGTTAGGGAGGATATAGGAAGGTCCGAGAATTGCAAAAAGATGAAAATATGACTAGCAAGGGACAAGATCGATAATCGAAGAGATTGGTAGGAAATAGACATATATTATTTAGGAACTATTTATAATACTTTGTAAAATCATATATCATTTTAGACTAAAAAAATTCTAACTTTATAAAATATGATTTGATAGAAACATTTTATTGGTTAAAATATTTAATAATAATAGTAGAAATTTAGGGGTTTTACATCCTACCCAACTTAAAAGAATTTCGTCCTCGAAATTAAGAATTAGGAGGGAGTTGAAAGGCACAAGGGGTATCGATAAGGAAGCATAGTCAAATCAAGACAAGGGAACGACGTTTAATGAAAACTTGCATTAGCGTTGTGATTTCAATAAGGCGAAGATAGTCATGGATTAACGCAAGAAGGAAATGTTTAAGATGACGCGCAATAAAGAATAGTATGGGTTCAAGTAAAATAAAATAATTTAGAGACCTTACAGTTATGGTCTCTTGAGAGTAGGTTGAGGGCACGATTAGAGAATGAATTAGAATTAGAAGGTCATGACAGTAATTATAGGGCCGAGAAGGAGGGCGAGGAGTTTAAGATGAAGATATAGCAATATCGAACGAGAATGGTCATAGTCGATAGGAAGGCTAGAGGAAGTTCTAGTATGACGCCTTCGTCCTCCTAAAATAGGTGAGGGCAAAGCAATATAGAGTCCGAAGGAGGCGTTATCGAATACGAATACGTGATTCAAGAACGATCGAATAATTTCAAAGGAATTGTCAAGGCAGTCGTGGATGGATCTCTAGGGGCAAGTTTAATTATGTTCCATCCACGTAGAATAATAGACAAAGGCGAACCAAAGTGCACTCGGTTGATCAGACCATCATGCACCGGTTCTGATTAGACAGTATGTTAGTGAGCGCGCTCAATAGCATAAGTCATGAACAAACTCGATAAATGGATGAGTTTGCAAAACAAGATTATAGTTGCAACATTAGTCAAAGTGGTAAAAACATAGGCACGAGATATTTAGATTAAAAGAAGGCAGAATGATTCTAAGCCATGCAGTCGTCCTATAGTCTTCTTGTCCAAGTCCTTGGTTGGCCAAACGGGTTAGGTCCTCTAGATTCTAGGATCTAAATAAGTTTGCTAATATAGGTTACTAGGTCAAAGGGGTTGCTAGGACATAAGATATTCTACCCAACTTAAAGAATTAAACTAATGGTGTTTTGGGACAACTAACTAGTAGGGTCAATCTCTAGCAAGCACGAAGGGAAGATAAGAATAGGGATGGAAGGGAGCAAGCAAGATGCAATTGATGAGTCAAACGGTATATAAAATCTAGAAAAGAGGTCAAGTATGTGGATGAGTCCTAAACTTCTAATCCTATACGCAGGCTTGTTTGGTACGGTGAAGTAACCAAACAATTTATCTAGACCTGCATGGGCCACCATAAAAACATGTAACGCCCAGTCCCAAAATACGTAGGACTAGGAACGTAGATATGCCAGCTGTATTTATACGAAGTATACTCCAATATATGGAAGCCTCGTATAAATACATAAGCTGTGAAATGCAGTAGAACCATAACTAATCTCATCCACAAGAATAAAAGATATTATATAATCACTATGAATTTGTCTTGATACAATATGTTGGGCGGAGACAAATCCACTACCAACAAAATAAAGAAAAGTACATAGAAAATGAAATGAGTGGCGAGCGAAGCGAAGACAATCCAAATGCAATCATCCTCGAGAATAGCAATGAACACGGCTAGAGCGAAAGCACCTGCGAAAGACAATAGCACACACCTGGCAAGACAACCAGGTCCTCAGAGGGACGTAACACGACACATAATAGCATGCCATATAAACTGAATAAATATTGCTCAAATAAATAAGTCAATCGAATTTATAACATAGTCCAATACACACCTACTGAACGAGCGTACCACCCCCCCAACCAAACAAGGACAGGAGATGGTAAACTAATTCACGGCGACGTATCTTTCCATGCTAAGAATCCGATATGGTATTCGGACCCCAACAAGGTTCAATACCTTCTCATCGAAGTAGTAAGTCACACCTACAACCAAACAAGGACAAGATGTGCGACAAGTTATTGTTCCAAGCCACGGTCAGATACAAGTACCCAAACCAAAAGTACTCGTACCTAACGGATAGGGTAGCCTACTGTTCTAAGTGAAATGTATTTAAGAACAATCCTTCCTACGCATGGGCCCTGGCTAAATAGGATCGGCGTAGTCCCCCTTTGGGCACCAGAGGCCCCAGCAAGAAGAGCATGACGTTCCGCAGAATCGTCAGTGGCCGTCAGTAATCTTGGGTCATCAACCCCGTATCTCCAGCAAAGAGTCCGGGTCACAAGGGAAGTGCATCGAAGCCCATACGCTAAGGAATTGTCCTTCCCGCCCAATGCCTATTATGTTGTATCCACAACATTAACCTCTATAACCGCTAAGTCAAACTAGCATGCAACCTCTATTAGCGGTTATTCCTATCGCACAGCTTGTACGTACTGGTGGCCAGCTAATCACGCACTTCCGTGTTCTACATGCGACACACAACTTCGTGTTTACAACGTGTCAAGGCCAATGAATGCAACACACAAGGTGGTCCCTTAAATCTAGGTTTAATTTGTAAGAAAAATAATACACAGCAGGAAATATAAATGAACAGTTATGCCATGTGTCACAGTTTATTTTGCATAAAGAAAATAAGTAATGTATAAAATATGAGCTAAAAATAATTAAACAGCTAATGGCAAGGTGTCTTGCCTGGTAGGACGCCTGGTGTGCTACAATAATTACTGTGGCACGAACTGCAACTTCGGTGTAACAACTACACAAGGTAATATCTGATGATGGCACGGATCGTGTCATTGAGTCCGGAATAGTCAAATTGGTTAGGGAGGATATAGGAAGGTCCGAGAATTACAAGAAGATGAAAATATGACTAGCAAGGGACAAGATCGATAATCGAAGAGATTGGTAGGAAATAGACATATATTATTTAGGAACTATTTATAATACTTTGTAAAATCATATATCATTTTAGACTAAAAAAATTCTAACTTTATAAAATATGATTTGATAGAAACATTTTATTGGTTAAAATATTTAAGAATAATACTAGAAATTTATAAGAAATTATTTTAGGATTTCTAGACCAAAATAAACATATGGAAGCCAAATTTGTTTTTTTATAACCTATATAATTTGAAAATTATTTACCCGATATATTTTTATTGGAATATGCACCCCCTCTAAATAACTTAAGAGTGCTCATAAATATAATCAAAACAATAATAAGAATAATAATAATATTATTAATAAAGAAAGGAATAATAGAAATAATAATAATAATGGTAATTATAACAATAATACTATAATAATAATGATAATGATAATAATAATAATAATAATAATAATAATAATAATAATAATAATAATAATAATGATGATGATGATGATGATGATGATGATGATGATGATGATAATAATAGATACACACACAAAAACACCAAAATCAAACAGCAACAGAAACAATTAAATTAAATAATCAAAATAACCAAAACACTACTAATAGCAAAAATAACTAATAACGAATAATAAAAAAAATAATAACTAATAATAATAATAATATAATAATAATAATAATACTGATGTGATAATAATATAACGGTACTGTGCTCCTCACAGTAACCAATACAGAAGGAGAGAGAAAAAAAATTGAAGAGTTATAGAAAGGGAAGAGGGAAGAAGGAGATCGGGTGAGACAGAGGGAGAGAGAAAGAAAAAAAATTGAGAGAGAGACGGAGACGAAGGGGGAAAATGAGCGACGGGGGCGGTCGTTCGGCGGAGTGGTGAGGACGCGGCGTACGGACGGAGAAAGGAAGTGGAGGCTCGTGTACGCGGTGGCTCAACGGCGATGAACTGGGGCGGTCGACGCGGCGGCGGTCTGAGATCGGCATCGGCGGATCTGAAGGAAGAGGCGGAGGGAGTTGAGTGAGGGGGTCGGAGTTCGGCGGATCGAGAGGCAGCAGTGGGGTTCGGCGGTGTTGGATCGGCGCCGGCGGTGCTACGAACTGGCGCGACAGAGCGGGTTGCCGGCGAGCCGGAGGTGAGTGATTAGGGTTAGGGTTTTCTATCTTCCCTTTCCATTCTCGATGGTGGTGGTGGTGATTTTGGTGGCTGGGTTTTTGTTGGCGGCGACCATGGAGTTGGTCGGCCGGCCATGGTAGTCCATGGTGGTGGTGCGGGAGTCCGGGGTTGTTGCGGTGTGGACGGGGATCGGTCTAGGCTGAGGGTGGTGATGGTGGTGGTGTTGAGGGACGGGTTGGTCGAGCGCGTGGTGGGGCTGTGGTTGCTGGTGGTCGATCGGAGGAGAGCAGGAGAGGTCAGGTTGGTGGTCGAGCAGGGCTGGTGGCTGGTTTGTCCACGGCGGGGGTCGGGTGTTGGAGTTGGACAGTAATGGCGGGGCTGGGTTCAGGGAAGGCAGGGAAGGAGATAGGGTTTAGGGCTAGAAAGTAGGGATTTGTCGGGGTTGTTTGTGTCGGGTTGTTCCGACACGGGGGAATAATGTATATGTAATAACATTGGAATAAGAAATTGGGACGTGGAACACGGACACGGACACGAGGCACTTGATTGGCTTTGGAATTTATTTTGTGGAGGAAATTCATGGAAGATGAATAATGTGGAGGAGTACCTGCCTATATTTATAGGATGTGGGAATTCCCACTTTGGATAGGATTAGGAATAGATTTTAAAACCCAAGTAGATAATTAAATTACTAAATTTAAATCAATTACATAATCTAAATCCAATTCAAAATCTAATTTAAATTCTATCCTTTATTTTAAAACCAATTAAGATAACTCAATTTCCAAATATAGATATTTATGTACCATTTAAAATATATCCATAATTCAAATCAAGATTTGAATTGGTACAATATTTTCAAAATATGTTTTCTAAAAATGCTATAATAATAAATTCGAAAATACACTATTATTTAAAATAACTAATAAATAATTACTAAATATATATGTATGTACAAATTATATTTTTCTAATATACCATTTAATAGGAAAATAATTTATTATTATAACTGTATAAATGAAAGACTTTTCATAAAGGTCATAAACTTGAAAATAATAGCTAGAAATAATTTTGTCTACATAAAAATTAATATTTTTCAAAAATATGTACGCTCGCACATATTCGCACTCGACGAGCAAAAAATAATTTCGTGCACGACGTACAATACGACTATGCAACGTACAATACAATAAATTTTAAAACAGTACTAAATTTAATAAAAAAAATAATAGTAGAAATTTAGGGGTTTTACAGAAACAAGAAGTGCTCGAATGGTTAAGTCAGAAGATTTGGTCGTGCAACAAAGTTATGAAATCGAGCCGCATCAGCTCAGCAAACAACAAGGCGTATCGGCTTAAGGTGGGGGGACTTTGACTTCTCTTTCCTACTCTTTCATGCCTAAGAAAAATATATTATTGTATGCTAAGTTAACCTATCGAGACCACGGATGTGGCTCGCATGAGAGAAACATAGTGCGTGTCAAACACTAGATAGAACAATTGAAATGAATCGTAAATCAAAGTACGAGTTGCTATGGAACATTGAATATCACAAAGGCGAGCGCCTCGGTGTGCAAGCCATAAGAACATGGGATAACTATATCGACAAGTGCCTCAGCGCACGAGTAATTACGTGCCCTCACAGGAGTTAGTATGCCAGAACATTGTAAGACTATATCGGTGCGAGTGCCTCAGTGCACGAGCTATAGAACATTGAATATCCTATCGAGGCGTGCCTCAGTTGCACGAGTCGGAGGGAAGAAACATAAGTCTAACACGTTGAACACTAAGGCATAGAATACGAAAATACTGAATCGAGGCGTGCATCGAATGCACGACGGAAGGAATGGAGAATAAATATATCAAAGCGTGCTTACATGCTCGAGACATACAAATGATGGCTTTGTTGCGAAGGGAACAGTTCTGGCACGAATATGGCAGAACTGTCCAATGTGGCATGGTGCCTTCAAAATGTTTTTGGCCTTCGGGGCGTTTGTTGATGAACATTGAGTTGGGGCATTGTGCCAATTGAAATACAGATAGACGAATTTGCTTGGTTGTATGAAAGATAAGATACGTTGCATGGTCAAATGGACTTCAAGATATATTGCCCGTGCATGATTTTCTTTCCTCGAATGTGGTTCTCCAGGGCGCTGGGATCATTCAGCCTAGGAGGGACTGCGGGATATCGGTATTGTTGGTGCACTTCATTAAGACGGTTTGTGACCTGCTATTGATGTGATAAGCTACTTACTCGAGTAATTCGGGGGTCCTCTGATTGTTTGGGTTAGTAACCGCACAGAGTGATCATCGTCTTACATATTCGATTTGAGAAATATAAGTCCATTCTAGCTCGAAAAGCTAGTGACCTTCATATAGATAAGGAAGAATGGGTCGAAAGTGCAAGGTACACATATATCCTGTATAGAGAGCGCTTATAACATGACAGGAAAAGATGGTAGGCGTATTCACCTTGTATCGATGCAAGGGCGAGTGCGTCGATGTTGGTAAGTCGCACCACGAAACAAACATGAGATTGCTATTGGTTGCCTGCTTGTTTATACATATTGAAGTAACATGCTTGCCATGATAACATACTTTACAGTCATTGAATATGCCAAGAACTGATCCTAAGGAGAACATAGAAAGAGAACTAAATTATATGCTTGCATGAATCAATATATTACTAAATGTCGGTATGTTAAGTGGGTCTTTGATTAGTACAGCGAGGACGAAAGTACTAATTCTCCACTAGTTTGCTAGCAGGTTCAGGGAATGGTCTGCTCGCGACGGAGCTTCGCTTGATTGCGCTAAGACATGGAATTCCATAGCGTTTAAAGCATGCGATCGTATTGACGTTCGGTCTTACAAGAGGATTGATGCGGCCGAGATATAGAAGACATGATGTATGGAATGGTGAAATCCTTTATGGACAAAAGAGAACTTGAGTGTTGTAGCCAATCTTTTAAATTCCGTTGGGCTATTGAAAGCCTTTGTAACCTCAGTTCATTTATAAATAAAAAGAATTATTTCATATACTTTGTTTTCTTTCGTTTGCTAATATCAAATCAAAGATAACCATTTTGAGAACATTGTCATCTTGCCTTGCACGAGCGCAACTCCAGGCTCGTACGGCATCACGTCCCCTACGAGGACGATGATTCGGGTGATTCTGGGTCGGGGCATGACAAATTGGTATCAGAGCTCTAGGCTCAATTTCCTCAGGACACTTGCTTTGTTTTAATTCTAAAGAGTTGCCCACCACCAATTAAATCACTCTTGACTCTACTCGATGCAACACTGGATGTTCCATACAATAAGTCTAATAAAATCGTGTAATTTTTGTCGCTTGTGTTTTGGAAATTACATGATGTTTGTTGAGAAAGATTGTGATGCATTTTGTTGCATTAAGTACAACGAGCCGAAAAATATAGTTGCTGTAAGTGCAACAAATTGTGAAATACGATTTGAGATGTTATTGTTGCAAGGTAACATGATGAATGAGAAATGAAACGATGAATGAAGTGCAATAGATTGTGAATATTGGTTGCACCAATGCGAAAACTTAAATAATGCATTGCAGGAAGTGCAACGAGTTGATTATGAATGTGCGTTTCAATGAAAGTTATAAGTCAATATCGAATGTGTTGAACGGATTTGAGCATTGACTTTGAATGTCGGGAGTAAATTGTTGCACGAGGTGCAACAAATATCGAAAATAAATCGTTGTACGAGGTGCAATGAATGTCAAAAATAAGTTGTTACACGATGTGCAATACGTGTCAAAAGTAAAATCGTTGCACATGGTGTAATGCGTGTCAAAGTAAAGACGTTGCACGGAGTGCAACAGATATCGTAAATGAATCGTTGCACGTGGTGCAATGAAAGGAAACAAAAGTCATAAATCGATAGAAATGAATCGTTCGACAGCGCATCGAACTTGAACTTGCATTGGCGAATGTACACATTAGCCGAATTGTGTCTAATTTTGATTAATCAAAAGTTACGGTTGTGGCCAAGCACGATCACTACGAAAATTGTGAGTCGGAAGAGATTGTTGGTTCATACCGAGTATGATACGACGGAAATGGCTTGATTTTGAGTGGTATATGCCATACCACATGTGCAATGAATGGCTCGGTTCAGAGTGGTATATGCGATACCACCTGTGCGATAGATTCCATCGACACGATGTAAGAATTATGAAAGTTTTAACCGCAACGAACTGGGGAGTACCGAAACTCGATTGGAAAATGTGTATGACGATGTGTTGATGCAAGTATTCACCGAAAATCGGTTGGGACGATAAGGCGGACTCGTATCAATGAATGATACGTCGGATAAAATTATAAGTCGGTCGGACCGAGACTAACAAAACGATTATGTCTTGAGGCAATGATCGGATCGATCTGATAGGAAACTTGAAGTTATAAACGATTCGCACGACTTGCGATCTCAAAAAAAATGTTGGCCGATACAAATTATAATAGTCAAATCGCACGACTTGCGATCTCGATAAAAATGATGGACGATACAAATTATAATTGAATCGCACGACTTGCGATTTCGACAAAAATGTTAGAATACGCGAGTCAAAATCGAATCGCATGACTTACGATCTCGGTAGAAAGTTGGTCATTGCAGATTATAATCGGATCGCACGTTGTGCGACTTCGGTAAAGAGTTGGTTGATGTGGGTAAATAATGCCTAAGAGATAGTTGGTTACGTTACGACGAAACTCTTTTGAGTACGATTGAAACGCGCAAAAACTTAGAGGGCATGATTGCATGACTCGAGGGTACATCGTCAAAAAATCGGTAACTTGGTTACGCGATCGAAGTATAACGGAATGCAACGAATCGAGAAACAATTCGAGACGTACAAAAATGTTTGTGGAGAACTCGGACATATGCAATGCAAGTTGTCAACGTTAAAACAGAATCAAAGTTGACCCTTATGCTATCAAAATTGATATGACGTACCGAAGATCGATACGTAAGGAAATGTAAGCATGATGTGAGAATACAAAATGGAGTGTGCCTCGCGCTATCAAAATTTTGTAAATAATAATACGAGAATGAACGAACTGGTTGATCATGAACTTTGTGATTGATCAAGACGAGACTATAAGTCATCGACAATTGATTGATGCGTATAGCATCTCGGTTGTCGACCGTGGGTAGATAAACTCAAACTCAATATGAATAGATGTCTCGTGAATTTCGGAATCATCGACGGTAGTGCATGACTTTATTCGGAGGAGGGTTGCGCATCAGTTGTGCCGATAGAAATAGTTTTGTCCGAAATTGGGTAGTCGTATAGAAATCATCGGAACATGATTTGACTCCAAAATAAGATATAACATAGTTTGTAGTAAACTATCCTTCGTTAATGATCCACAATTATCGAGCGTAGCTTCGGGACAGCTGACCCTAGAAGACTTGACCGCCAAATCAAATTGAATGTGTAGACCGTAAGATGACCCATGCGATATCGTATATGAAATTGCATCGATAACGGATATAATATGGTGCATGTTGATGATAAGTCTAGGCGATTTTGAGAATCGTGCTATGCATGAGCGCGAGTGGTAAGAGAATAACTTACGAGTTATGTCGTTAGATTTGGATTCACTTTGTAATTGAGCTTGCGTGAATCGAACTTATATTCGATGTTACGAGACGGATAAGTTAGGAATTTGGCTAGTGAATTTCTACTCGTTTGGAATCGAACGTAGATGCATCGTAGAGACTTTGAGTTAAAGCGATTGTTGCCTTGAGCACCGTCACCTCGATGTAGACTTTTGTGTCAGATAGATTGTGGTCTTTGTGTAATATCAATTTAAAGTTGCATCAGAAGAATTTAAGCACGATGTCTAGGTAAGTAACCTAGGGAACGTAGTCCTGAATGTTGATGTATTTGCAAGTCAACAATGGAAATCGTATCGAGATAAGTTAAATAGCCAGACTTCGAAAATAGTTGGATGGCAACTTCGAACGCAAGGCATTGCGGAGGATCGTTGCAATCGGATGCGTGACGGCTCGACACGACGCATAAAATTGATGGTCCATAAGAAACATACGAAACAACCAATGCAATTTTGAATCGCGTCGTGTGTAGTGACTTTATCGAATGAATCACGTATGTATCGAATATACGTATGCAATAAAATTTTAAGAACAGTTGCTAAAGATAAGTCCGATAGGGAGTATGAGATGGCAATCATAGGATTGAAATTACCTGTCAGCTTTGTTCCAATTTGCTACCAATGGACTTGGTCAAAATACATATATCTTTGGGACGCTATGAATATAGGTACGGATCCAAATCGAGTTGTATACAAAAATTCAAATCGAGCTGCAGGAAAGACTTTGAAATGTTAATGAAAAGCTTGCAAGATAGTGTGAAACTGAACAACATTGGTGGGACGAGATGGTGAAACGATCTATAAAACACTTAATCGGAGTGTTGGTTTTGGTTCGAGGACGAACCTTGTTTTGAGTGATATATTCTGTAATGCCCCACTCCGCACGGTGCATTACGCTGAGACGTTGACTCAAAGACTCACGTTGACCGAATGAAATGTATCGATTTGAATCGATACGAGAGTTACGTTATCCCGAGCAATGTATAGAACTAAGTCGATGCGAAGAGTTGTATTATAACAAAGAATGTATCGATTGAATCGATACGAAGCATTGCATTGCCCAGAAGGATAAGTGCGTTGAGTCGGCTCGAAGATTCTAAGAAATCGAATCGACCCAAGGCGCAAGGCCGAATCGATGCAAGTATTGATTTTAGTTGGTTTTATGTGCAGGCTATCCATTTACGCTGAAATATTAGAGGTCGGTATTTTATCTCATTCGCAACGGGTCCGCAAAACCAAATCACCGCCTCGTAACGGGCTGGGACTTGGATACGGTAGGCCGAAATTGATTGAGTAGTTCAATGAAACAAGAAGTACTCGAATGGCTAAGTCAGAAGATTTGGCCGTGTAACAAAGTTATGAAATCGAGCTGCATCAGCTCGACAAACAATAAGACGTATCAGCTTAAGGTGGGGGGACTTTGACTTCTCTTTCCTACTCCTTCATGCCTAAGTAAAATATATCAATATATGCTAAGTTAACCTATCGAGACCACGTACGTGGCTCGAGGGAGAGAAATATAGTGCGTATCAAACACTAGATAGAACAATTGAAATGAATCGTACATCAAATATACGAGTTGTTATGGAATATTGAATATCACAAAGGCGAGCGCCTCGGTGCGCAAGCCATAAGAACATAGGATAATTGTATCGATAAGTGCCTCAGCGCATGAGTCATTATGTGCCCCCGTGCGCGAGTTAGTATGCTAGAACATTGTAAGACTATACCGGTGCGAGTGCCTTAGTGCACGAACTATAAAACATTGAATACCCTATCGAGGCGTGCCTCAGTTGCATGAGTCGAAGGGAAGGAACATAAGTCTAACGCGTTGAACATTAAGGCATAGAATACAGAAATAAAGAATCGAGGCGTGCATCGAATGCACGACGGAAGAAATAGAGAATAACTATATCAAAGCGTGCTTACGTGCTTGAGACTTATAAATGATGGCTTCGTTGCGAAGGAACAGTTATGGCACGAATGTGGCAGAACTGTCCAATGTGGCATGGTCCCTTCAAAATGTTTATGGCCTTCGGGGCGTTCGTTGATGAACATTGAGTTGGGGCATTGTGCCAATTGAAATAGAGATAGGCGAATTTGCTTGGTTGTATGAAAGATAAGATCGTTGCATGGTCAAATGGACTTAAAGATATATTGTAACCACCCACTTTTCTGAAATGAGGGTAATTTTGAACTTTTGTAAAATTTATTATTTAATAATAGGATTTATGATTTATGAGAATTTTTAATTAATTTCAAACTATTTAAAATTGGTGAATTATAATTTTGATGTATTAGCTAGTGAACCCTAGTATTGCTAAGCCTAGAGACTAACTATGACTATAGAGGCCTAACCCATGTGATTAGATTAGCTAATTACCACTTTTTAGGCTAAGGATATTTTTATCATTTTGTGACTTTTAAATTATTTAGGATTTTAATTAATTGGTAAATTTTAGATTATTTTAATAATATTTAAATTGATGTATTTTAATTTTGGTTATTTTTATATTTTAATATTTTAGGAATTTTTATATTTTAATATTGATTTTACGGAATTTGTTTAGTCTGGTTTGAGTTTCGTTTCGTTCCGACTTGGGTTAGTGACCCGGGTAACTTAGACTCTAGACGGGACCCCAAGATTAGTTAGTCATGGTCCACAAATCCCACTAATTAAGTTAGTAAGTTTAGACTAATCCCACTTGTTAGATTGGTTAAGTTAGAGGCTTAATTTAACCCTTTTTGATCCCAAACTTGAACCTAACTTAAAATTAACCAAGAGGACTAGTTGAGGCCTTATTGGACTTTCCCCCAAGGCCCAATTAGGGTTTAATGGCAACCACTATAGGTAGGTTAGCCTCCCTTCCTTTCATTTTATTTTATCTTGCCTTTTTTCTTTCACAGTGTTCTTCTCTAAATTAGAGAGCTTCCCTCTTTGATTTGATCTCCAAACCTCTTCAATCCTCCACCAAAACTTCCATCCAACCTTCTCATACTATCAAGGGAGGGTGCTAGCAAAGATTTGGATTAAAGTGCAAGGAGGAGTGTCCATTTGGAATGATCTTCGTATCAGAGCCGTGTCTTTGATAGTATCATTGGGATTCCACTCCCAATAGGTAAAACCAACCCTATAAATTGATTTTCTATGCATATTAGTTAGTTTTGAATCCATAGGATCCACCCCATGCATGTACCCCATTTAGATTCAAATTTGAGGCCATTTGGAGCTCTCTTGAGAATTTTAGATATGTGTCTTGTATCCTACTTGATAGATCCCAAATTAGGACACCCCATGTGTATGTATGTATGCTAATAGTTTAAATAGATATTTAAATTCAATTTAAGAATGGTTAGAGAGTGGATTGATCTTAGTTAGGATGGTTAGAATGAGTTTCATTTGGATACCTATGTTGGTATCCAAGTATCTTGGCCTACATGTATTTTTTTGTCCAAAACAACTCAAATTCGTCATAATATTCATCCACGTTTTTATTAACCAAAGCAACTTAGAAATGTCATAACTTTTAGCTTAGAATTTCGAGTAATCTTTTATTTTTTTAAAAGAACCGTATCGAAGTTAGCTTTCCAAATATATATATTAATAAGTCAAACACATTCTAGAACTTTTTGTAGAACTGTTTGAGTGTCAGCTGTACGAAAGACGAACGTGTTTCGGTGTTTACGCGATTCCGGGAGCTTCCGGACACGAAAATGCGATCCATTTGAAGTTTCGAAAAGCCAATATGAAGGGATACAACATAGTTTAATCTTAGAATTTAGTGAAAGCCCAATTGGTATAATATTGATTTTACATAGAAGAGTGACTATACGATATAGGCATTTTGTGTAACCTATGAGCCTATGTAGTATGGATATTAAGTGAATGTAGGTATCATAGGCTGTCGAGTATATGATATATATATATATATATATATATATATATATATATATATATATATATATATATATATATATATATATATATATATATATATATATAATATGTTAGTATGTTTGTTAGATGTTGGTTAGTAGAGGGTTAGATATATTAGAGTTTGTTATATGTTAGTGTAAGTTATATTTATTAGTATGAGTGTTAGTTAGATAGTAGAGGTTAGTATTTTGTTAGATATATGATATGTTGTTAGATAGTTTGATGTTAGATATCTAGTATGTTAGATATTGATATGTTAGTAGGTTATGTTAGTTCTAGATATTGGTATGTTAGTAAGTTAGTCTCTATATGTTATATGTTAGATACTAATTAATATGTTATGTTAGTACATTATATAGTTAGTTAATTAGATAATTGAGGAATATCTTGGTATCTCATGATACCAAGTTAGTATCTTAAGGTAAATATGAATTACCTTTACCTTCAAGGTAAATGATTAGTTTACCTTATGACCAAGGTATTGGTTTTGGGATGCCAATATGACTAAGGTTGATATGGTATCCTAGTGTTAGTGGGCTAGTGTCTAAGTGTTTGAGTTTGAGTATGTGATGTTAGATTGTAGAATGGTTATATAGATAGATATATTTTTTTTTGGGTTATATAGTATATATATATATATATATATATATATATATATATATATGATATCTATATGTATGTGTTAGGGTGGTACTATATGGGTAAGGATATATGTGATATGTATGTAATATATATTATATAACTAAGTTTGTGTGCCTTGATTTAGGCTATGTGTTAGATAGCAATGGTACTAGTATACTTGATTGTTTTGGCTATAGACTTGTTTAGACCTAGAATTGACCAACCTAGACTAGTTTGACCATTGTTGACCAAACCCTAGCTAGTTTGACCACATTAGACTAGTTACCCTAGTTTGACTAGATTGTTGACCAGAGTTGACCAAGAGTTGACTTTGACCTAGATTGACTTAGACTCATGTAGATTGCTTTATAATTTTAATTATCATATAAATTGAACTCTTTATAACCTGTGTTGCTATAACTAGGACTCGGTGACTCCAGTTGGCCATCTTTTCATATCAACTGTTCAGGGTATCAGGCGAGTACATTTTCTGTCCATTTCATACTTACTAGAACTTATATTCTTGCTCTAGATTACTTTACTTGATGCTGTCATGTTGGTAACACGGATTGGTACTATATGGATCTTTTCATGAGATATTATCATTTTCGGGAGCATCAGATACTTCATGTCATGTGTGTTTTACTTACATCATGTATCTCTATGCTTTCAATATTCATGTATATTCTTGTGATTTATGTACTCTCATGTTCACAGAGCCCTCATGAATCAATTTTATGTGCTCTCGTTTATGAGGCAGTGAAGTCATGAATCTTAACATAACTTGTGTCGATCCTTGTGTATTGATTGGGGATGGAGGAGTAGAAATAGTCATGTGAATAATTCCAAAGTAGTGTAACCATGAATCAACTCTGTAGTATAGCCATGAATCAATTCCAGCTGTTCACATGTCTATCTTGTACTCTAAATCACTAGTCACTGATAGTTCTTTACTTATAGTAGATATTTCCATTACAGTTATCTTTTTTACTTCATGTACATTCTTTCAGTTATTCATGTATCTTACTCTATTGCATGCTTTATATTTTCTGACATGATATGAACTGCGTGAGATGTATTATGCTCGTTCCTGTCCTGACTGGACCTATTAAAAATATTACAGATGGTTGCCTTGAGCACACTTGCCCTACTTGTTTGGGATCCGGAGACAGTATAGCTACCTTTGGCCTCAACACTCAGGAGAGATCGGAAGATTAGTTTAGTAGACTTGCATTAGACTTTCATTTGAACTTTTATTATAATGAGTTGAGATCTCGACTTTGTTTTGAGATTGTTTGAGATATTATTATTTTAGTAGTTTATATCAGTTGTTGGAGTTTGGAGTTAGTATGGCTTGGTGATTCTGTGTTAAATTATCGTGCTTAGACTGTGATTGAGTATTATCATATCTTATACTTGTCCCCCATTCGGAGTTGAGTTTTGACAAGTACATTATATAATTACGTGAGTTGTTGTTTAGATAGTAAACTTGTACAGCATTCTACCGTCGATTCTGCGGCGTAGGCTGGATGCTGTTACGCACTGTGCCCTTACACAGGGTACGGGTCGTGACATATATTGTCCGTGCATGGGTGTTTTCTTCCCTCGAACGTGGTTCGCCAGGACGATGGGACCGTTCGGTCTAGGACGGACTGCGGGATATCGATATTGTTGGTGCACTTTATTAAGACGGTTAGCGACCTGCTATTGATGTGATAAGCCACTTACTCGAGTAATTCGGGGGTCCTCTAATTGTTTAGGTTAGCAACTGCATAGAGTGATCATCGTCTTACATATTCGATTTGAGAAATATAAGTCCATTCTAGCCCAAAAAGCTAGTGACCTTCATATAGATAAGGAACGATGGATCGAAAGTGCAAGGTACACATATATCCTGCATATAGAGCACTTATAACATGACAGGGAAAGATGGTAGGCGTATTCACCTTGCATCGGTGCAAGGGCGAGTGCGTCGATGTTGGTAAGTCGTACCACAAAACAAACACGAGATTGCTATTGGCTGCCTGCTTGTTTATACATATTGAAGTAACATGCTTGCCATGATAACATGCTTTACAGTCTTTGAATATGCCATGAACTGATCCTAAGGAGAACATAGAAAGAGAACTAAATTGTATGCTTGTCACGATCCGCTACCCAAATTGTTGGGCCGGGCCGAGTCATGTCTAGCCTACGCTTGAGATAAAGCGTAGTAAGCTGTTCTAAAGACCAACAAGATAAGATCAAAGTGTGCTAACAGTTCTATATGTCATATTGAGTCAGAATATACCCCAAACACAAAATCATCTCGTATATAAATATGTTCCGAGTATATGGCCAAAATATAAAACTGGATACAGGTCCAGTCATAAAATACACAGTCTAAAATATGACTACTCTCAAAAGTCTCGAGCAAATAAAAAAACTAGATGAGTTTCTCCGCAGGTACATCCTCGTAAGGTAAAGTCTGATCATCGATAGCAACTCCATAATAGGAATCACAAAACAACTCCTCCTCGGTAAGTATACCTACAACGTTATCCTGTCAGGACGGGATCAAGTACTGATTCTAGCAAACTAAATATACGAAGCATGAAATAAACTGAAGTGTAATTAACAGGAGTCATAGCATATCATGGTTTATTTGGTTTTTAGATATATTTTATCATGGCAACATATGTTTGTTTTAAAGTTTAAAACTGTAGCATGTACGTGATCTGTCAATAGGTAAATAGGATGTAAAGTGGTAAATATCAAGTTTTTCTGAAGTGCACATACGTACACTAACGGCATCGGTGTATATCCATACACAAACGCGGGGTCAGAACTATGACAAAGTTACATATAGAATGTAACCGTGTACGGTAAATACATACGGAGAAGGGGGGCATGATCACGTACTCTACTAACAGTTTTTTCTTAACCCATTATATAACATGTGAGTGATACGAGAACAGTATAAAGTATGGTGGATACTGAGAGCAGTATAAAACATATGAAACATGGAGATATATGACTTGCAGTTTAGGTATCGATATTTAACATAGTTTTTACACAATTCATTGTATTCAGTAAATAAAGTTTGTAGAGGTACTTGCCTTGTATAAAGCAAGTATATGTATATGAAGCTATAGATATCCAGGTGTCTCATCACTGTAAAAATAATACATAAACTTAGTTTTTATACTAAGTTAAACACTATGACACTAGTTGTGCGACACGACTTACTGACTGGACACCTAGCCAAATGATGACTTTAGTATAGGAGACCAATGTAGGGTAACACAATACCTAAACCAACTTTCTAGGGCCTTTACACTATGGTATGGTGAGGTCCAATACTATAATAACCCAAAATCACACAATACATCGCAAGTCGTAATTATTCAATAAATGAATCAGGCTGTACACTGTGTTCCAACAATTTTTAAGATAGGCAAAAAGCTCAAATATATATAAAATAAAGTACAAAAATGATCCTTGTTAATTATAGAAATTTATACTAATTTTTTGGGAATTTATAAACCCTCATAGATATTATTAAAAATCAGTAAACATAAGTACCCTAAAAATGAGTTCTGTTTTCCTATTTTTATAAAAGGCCAAAATTACTTATTAAATTCTGTAAAAATTATATTAAATTAGCTAAATTAACATAGTATTTAAATATAATTTTTTTCTATATTTTGACAGCAGCTAAAATATATATAAAAATTCAAAAACATCAAGTTACAATTTTTGGAAAATAAATAAATAATTATTTAATATTTTATCCACGTATACGAAATTGAACCAAAGTCCAGATACGGGACCCAAAGCCATGAATCAAGTCCGATATGACTCGTACAGGCCTTGAATGTATTTAGGCTCATTTGAGTCCACAGAACCCATGCTAGGTCTGGACTCAAATAGCCGTAATCAACTGAAATACGAAAATACATATATTAATATATATATATATATATATATATATATATATATATATATATATATATATATATATATATATATATATAAATGAATATTAAAATATTTTAATAATATATATTAAGGTAGTGAAATATATAAGTCATAGAATTAAATAATAAAATAACTTATAAATTTATACATAATAATATATAGCACAAAATTATATTTGAAATATATACATATATAACAATTACATTTATAATATAGATATATATAATATATATATATATATATATATATATATATATATATATATATATATATATATATATATATATATATATATATATATATATATATATATATAATATATATATATAAAAAAATATATATATTATATATATATAATATATATATATATAAAATATATATATATATATATATATATATATATATATATATATATATATATATATATATATATTTTATATATATATATATATATATATATATATATATATATATATATATATATATATAGAAAAATATTTAATATAAAAAAAATATAAATACAATATATATATATATATATATATAACAGTATATATTTATATATAAAATACACAAATATATACATATATACATTTATACATATATACATATATACATATATAATACATATATATATATAAATAAAACCCGGCCCAAAACCCATTGGGCCCAAACCCAACCCGCTATCAACAGTAAACTCGTTTTATTTAAAACCCATTACTGTGTGGGTTTAAACCCAATAGCACAAACCCAAACCCATTAACCCAATTATTTTAAACTCGTGTCCGGACAGTTTGGGACACGAGTACACGAATCCTGTGTCCGAGGCTAGCACGACACGCACGACACGTAAATGCCGTATCCACGTGCACCACTGGGTTCCTCGACACTGGGCGAGTCCACACACGTGTACACGAGACACGACTCGACACCTAGGAGAAGTGACATGTACGTGTCCGTCGTAGGGTTGCTGTCGGGGGCGCTCTACGGCGGAGGAGACGTCGGGGTCGTCGGAAAAAAATTGTACGGTGGTCGTCTCGTCGTGACGAAGAGTTTGGTGGTGGTCGGAGGCGGTGGCATGGTCTGTATTGGTGGCAATCCTAGATCTAGGTCTCCGGTAAACTCGTCGGAGAAGAACATGGTAGTGTGGAGGCTGGGGTGGTCGAGGAGTAGAATAGGGTTAGGGATTCGATCGGGGAGTCTATTTATAGGGCTGGGGCGAGTTTAGATTAGGGTTTCAGTCAGTAATTTAGGAATTATGGTTAGGGTTTAGGACGAGGTCGACGGATTAGTCGGGACGAAGGCAGTGATCGGGTGGTCGATTTGCAGAAACCCCCCACCCCCAATAATAGATATTACAATAAACCCCCACCGCCATCGTTATATGCAAAATCCAACTTGCATAAGCTCTGTGCAAATGTAATTTGCACAGACAAAACAAATATTGCACACTGCTCTAAAACAATTAAGATAATTATAAAATGATATTAAAATAATTTAAATAATTACAAATTGATATTTTTGGCTTAAAAATTATTTAAAAATTTAAAAAAAATTCCTAATAATTATAATAATTTATTTTAAGGATATAAATGCCATTTAAAATTATAAATTCTTATCTAAAATATTTTTAAAATATCTAGGGCTTACAAATCTTCCCTCCTTAAAAAATTTCGTCCTCGAAATTCACAAAGATAGAAGACTCTACAAATATATAATATAGCAAGCATTGCAAACAATGACTAAGGCTACTATTAAGACTAACTTCTACGATATCAAGCGGGAACGGATGGTTCCCTCGTGGCTGTTGGGTCGAACAAGTGAGGATATCTCTCCCTCATGTCCGACTCCCTCTCCTAAGTAGATTCCTCCGAAGAGTGACGACTCCAAGCTACTCGGATCATGGGTATGACTTTGTTACTCAGCCTCTTCTCCCTCCGGTCTAATATCTCCACAAGCTGCTCAGTAACCGTAAGGCTCGGTCCGATCTCCAACTCTGAATGATCTAGCACATGGCTGGGGTCTGGAATGTATCTCCTAAACTGAGACACATGAAAGACATCGTGAACTCCTGTTAGGTTGGGTGGAAGTGCAACCCTGTAAGCTACCTCTCCGATCTTGCCGAGTATCTCGAACGGTCCAATGTATCTGGGGCTCAACTTACCGCCTCGCGAACCGGATCGTCCCTCTAGTAGGTGATATCTTCACCAAGACCATATCTCCGTCGGCGAACTCCATCGGTCTGCGACTAGCATCGGCCCAGTGTTTCTGCCTGTCCTGAGCAACTTTGAGTCTGTCTCTAATCATCCTGACCTTCTCTGCTGCATCAGTGATCATCTCTGTCCCAAGCATAACTCTATCCCCAACATCATCCCAAAAGAGCGGTGCACGACATCGTCGTCCATATAGTGCCTCGAAAGGAGACATACCGATACTGGCTTGGTAGCTGTTGTTGTATGAAAACTCTACCAAGTGCAGATGGCTCTTCCATGATCCGCCAAAGTCTAGCACACAAGTCCTCAGCATGTCTTCTAGCATCTGTATCGTCCTCTCGGACTGTCCATCTGTTTGTGGGTGGTACGCTGTACTGAACTTGAGCCGACTGTCCAACTCCTTCTGCAAGCTCCTCCAGTAATGGAACGTGAATCTGCTATCTCAGTCCGATACGATGCTCACTGGTACTCCGTACAAAAAAACTATCTGCTGCATGTATAGCTCCGCCAACTTCTCGGTGGAGAGCCCCACCTTGTGTCATGACCCGCACCCAGATATACGGGTACGAATACGTGGGCCACGCCCAGCCTCCGCCGCGGTATCGGTAGTAGAACGCTGTCAAGTATACTATACTAACTACAACATCTAAGAATCCATAACTAGAAATGTACTCATGTCACATCACGAAAACTAAGAAAGATAAGACAAGAATTAATAACAATATCACTAGAACAACTAGAATCTACCAGGATCATAAGACATAAAAATAAAGAAGGAGCAACAAGACTAACTAAGGATAACTACCAGACAACTCACATAGAAGAATAGTGAGATCCACCTCAGCTAGCAACATCATGAAGTCCAATAATGAGGGCACAACTACTCCTAAAATTTGTCAACATATCCGGTCAGGATGGAACGAGTACATATATCTTATAACAGATCTCAAGATAGAATAAAAGCTATAAGACTGTAAATAGAGCATATACAATGAAATCATGGAGTGTACATATATGTATCATGGCATGGTAAGCTGTAGAGCTAGAGCTAGAATAAAAAAATAGAACGGGATCAGGGCATGTACACAAATCAAGGTAAGCTATATATCCAATGTGTGTGAGTAGTAGTTTCAGCTTGTGATCGACTTGGGTACTTGTCAAGAATCGGCCTGGCAAGTCATAAGTGCGATATATGACTCACACTGTTCGAGAATGTGGGATGGATCTGATCACAGGCCTACGCTACTACTTCCCCTACCCCAACTGGTAGAATAGATCCAAACATGACACGTCACTGCACGGGATTCTAATGAGAAGGTCGCGAACCTTTTCTAGAATCAGTGACCATATATTGAGCAAGAGCTACAAGGGAGCTTGCACAATACATCCCAATCTAAGAAGGAGAAACATCTCTCGTCGGGATGCAAGAATACCAATCCGTGAGAACCATGTGTCAGGAATAAGCATATCAACACTAAGTACATGAATCATAACAGTTATCATAAATTAGGAATAAGTTATCAGAGAATGTACTCGCCTGTGGTCCTGCTGTCAATATGAATCAGGGTTCAGAGTAAAGCCACAGACCTAAAGATGAAATAATACAAGAGCTGATCAGGGTCAAAAGATATACTAACATCTAGGTCAAACTAAGACAAACTGGGTCAAGGTTGACGTACAGTTGACTTTGGTCAACTGGTCAACTCTGGTCAACCCTAAGTCTAATCTAGGTTAAATAGGTCAATGGTTGACCTACAGTTGACTTTGGTCAAAAAGTCAACGTTGGTCAAGTCTGATCAAACCTAGGTCAACTGTTGACTCTACTTCGACGTCTAGTCAAAGTAGTCAACCATGGTCAAGCTAGTCTCTATAAACATCTACAAGGTCAACTTATGAATTTTAGTGATTTAGAAATCACTGAAATCGACGGGTCTCTAAAACAACCAAAAGGAGAAAATATTATAATAATATGGTGACACAAAAAGGGAAGAAATCTACAGATATTGTCGGATGATGAAACTAACATCACCAACGTGTCCAGAATGGTCAAATCAGCTAGGATAGCCTGTCCAAAAGTCCAATTTGGATACAGGGGCAAAAAGGTAATTTTGGGCTAAAATAATGTCCGCCGTTGGACACCCTTTGCACCGAAAAACGTGCTGAAATAAAAGTGCACAAAACCTAACAAATTATATGTCCACGAATCCAGAATGACGATACGAACCCAACGGTATATCCAGAATTGGATTCCGTTGACCCGATCTCAAATTGGCCCGTTGACCCGGACATTGGAAATCGATTTGCTCAGAAAAGCGTATCGGAGCCAATGTCCTCAAAACTCAGCAAATTATATGTCAACGAGTCCAGAATGACGATACGAACTCAACGGTATATCCGAAATTGGATTCCGATGAGCCGAACTCAAAATGACACGTTGACCCGGATATTGGTATCCGACTTGCACCGAAATACGTGTCAGAACCAATGTCCACTAAAACCTAGCAAATTATAAGTCAACGAGTCTAGAATGACGATACAAACTCAACAGTATATCCAGAATTGGATTCCGATGAGCCGGCGTCAAAAAGTCCCATTGACTCAAAAAGTGGGACCCGCTTTGCACCGAAATGCGTATCGGGGCCCACGTTCTCCAAATCAAGCAAACTTTATATGAAAACATACCAGAACGACGCCACGAGTCTACTGGTGGTGTCAGAAATTGAATCCGGAGTCCCGGATTCAAAAATGGAATTTTACAAGTGCAACACTAAGAATTCGAACGGCCAACTTTGGCGTCGAATTCGACCGACCTAACAAGCTCAAACTGAAATGAAATCTAAAGGGGGCAGGAAGAGGGTTATACCAGCTGTGCACCGGAACTGACAGCGCACAAAACGAAGCTGCGACGACGAAGATATGAACCCACGAAGTTGGCATCACGAAACTGTCCAAAAATAGTTCAATTTAAAACGTCAACTTGATGGCCAGTTTTGATGTATCAAACGACATAATTAACGGACGAAAATTGACAGGAGTGATTGGATATACCGAGATTGCGACGGAGCAAAAAGTTTGCCGATCCAACGGTCGGATCTCCCAGAAAACACGCGCGAAGTCGCTGTCCTGAAACACAATTTCTGAAACTTTCCTCCGCGCGCGTCGACGGGATTTCGACGTAAATGCACGAATCGCCTAATTGGCTCGTCGGGGAAGCGGGCGTTGGCCACGGGGTGGCTCGCCAGAGGTTCGCCGGAGTTGTGGGGTGCCCGCGGTGGTGCGGGCCGGCCACGAAGTGGCGCACGGCCATCGCACGCATCCGCGCGTGCGCGCGCGCGTGCATGCACGCCCGCGGCTGCTGCCGCTGGCGACTGCACTGCCCCGCGTAGGGGTGGTCGCCGGCCTGGCGCGGCGGTAGAGGTCGTGCGGTGGCGGTGGTTCGGATGGCTGTGCGGGTGGTGGAGGTGGTGGTGCATGGTGGTGTTAATGTCGGTGGTGGTGATGGAGTATGTGGTGATGATAATAGTGAAGATGATGATGGTGATGAAGATGATGTAGGAGGAGGAGAGGGTGGTCGCCGGCCGAACACGGAGGGCGTGGTGGAGGTGTTCGTGTGTACAGGAGGGGTGGGGAGGAGTGATATAATTGTGTGTGTGAGTTTTGTGTTGAGAGAAAGAGAGAGAGAGGTGTTTGTGTGTGTATATATATAATATGTATAGAAAGAGTGAGAGAGAGAGAGAGATATTTGAGAGAGTGGGATGGGGTGTTCTCGGCCACAGGGGGGTGAGCTGTGATGATAGGGTGAGGTGGAGTGTAAGGAGAGAGGGAGAAAGAGTGTTATTATTGTGTGTGTGTTGAGAGAAAGAGAGAGAGATGTATGTGTGCATATATATAATATAAAGAGAGAGAGAGAGTGTGAGATATTATTGAGAGAGAAAGAAAGTAGAGAGAGGAAGTGGGGGTATGTCCTGTACGGGTAGGGGGGAGTTGTGATGGTGATGGGGGAAAGTTATGTGGTGAGAGAGATATTTAAAATATAACTATATATATATATGTGTGTGTGTGTATATATACAGGGAGAGGGAAAATAAGATATTTTAGGGAGAGGGATATTTATCAGTGGGGGTATGGGCAGTCATGATGGGGGTAACATGGAGCTGGGGTTGCGTTCAGTGGAGCCGGGTTGGGCCAAAATCGGACAGGGGGCAATATTTGAATTAAAATGGGTGTTTATAATCATGGATAAATAAGTAGCATATGGGGGCTCAAATAAATGGGACTCAAGTGTCAGACGGGTAGTAGGCTTCGTGTGGGCCATGTCCATATTTGGAGTCGACTAGGTTGGGTCGATGTCGGGTCCTGAAATTAAATGGGAAATTAAATCAGGTTTTACGACAGATATTTAATTGGCCTAAATTGAACCGAAAGTTGTGCGAAGGAAATGGAGTACAAGAGGATGTGTCTGAGTGGGACACAATGGTCATGGATGAAGAGCGTCTCGAGTAGATCAGGCATGACAAGTTGGTTTCGAGAAAATGACAGGTCTGGTGCTCCTAAATTAAAAGTCACGGTATCGTGCATATGATGATCAAGGAAAAGAGTGGGAATTCAATTAATAATTAAATGGTCTAATATTGACCCGAACTTGCACGAAGCAAAAAGGATACAAGGGAACAAGTTCGAGTGGGACACGATATATCAAAATGAAGATAATCTCGTCTGCTACAAACTCCAAGAAGGAAGTTTCCAGAGACTGGCATCCCTGATGCTCTAGAATTCCAAGTCACGGTAAAGAGCATTAAATCAAATAATAATCAAATAATAATATTTGTTCAAAATAATTGATTTATAAAATTGAAAAAAATGAGCCCAAAATTCAGGGGCTTACAATCCTACCCACCTTATAAAAATTTTGTCCTCGAAATTAAAGGTTGGTAGTGGGGTTAAAACATGATAGAAGATTTAGGCAATATTTTAGGCACGATTCAAGAATGACGAGTTTGCACGATCAAGAAAATCGATTTACAATTGTTCAGGCACGATGAGGGATTTGGCACGATAGAATCATGATATGAACAAAACTATATGTGCATGATTTCAGAAATAAGCCAAGTCATTGGGGCACAATTTTAGAGACGATTAGAGGAATCGACGATATAAATGAAGTTCAAGTACGGGGTGACCCGTAGGACTTAGGTTGATAGAAATCAACCTGAAAGTCGCACATGCTTGATCAAGATGAAAAGCTAACCATGACCAAAACAAGGTTTGGCATAGTTGAGATAAAATTTCAGACACAAAAAAAAATCGAAGTCAATGTCTTATAGGCCCGATCAAAGATTAAGGAGGATGATTGATAAAATCATGAAATACGATCCAAGTTCGAACGCGATTAAAATCGAAAATAGTCTAAGTTCACTTGGCACGAGTTGAGGGTTAAGATTATCAAGATCATGAAAATTAAAGTTGGATAGTCATGATCTAAAACAGGACTAAGAGAAGCAAATGGAGAGAAAAATTTGAGAATAGCACGATTTAGAGATAGATTTGATAGAAATCAGATTATAGATCACATAAGCACGATCAAGATCCAAGTTCAGTTATGAAAGACGATAAAATCATGAATTTGAAATCAAGGTCCTAAAAGCACAATTTAGGAAGGAACCCAAGTCACAAGGAAATTGAAGTCATCTAGAGTCTAGTCAGCTATCAAGACTCTTTGGCACGATAAACAAGACGACCAAAATTGATTGGTCATGGACAGAAGGAAATCAAATTCTTAACAGTATCAAAATTTAAGAAATAATTGAGATATGAAATTTTAAAAAATTTCAGAGTTTCCAAGTGTAGATGACAGAAGTAGATACGGGATAGTTGATTGGTGTAATCAAGACATAGCTAAACAAGTCAAAGGAAATGATGGCAAGATGAGGAAATCATCATATGATGAGAAGGAAAATGACGGAACAAGAAATAATGGTAGGAATTGTCCTTGATCAATAGGTTAAAAGAAGTGAATCAACTTAAGATATGACCTGATAACCATACACGTCTATCCAAAATCATGTTGCCAGAATTTACGCCACGCCAGTAAACATAGCTACAATAAACGATAGAGTCCATAACCAAGGTATACACCCTTTAATCATGTCATCTAGATTCCTTACCACGCCAACCGGTATGGCTGCAAGAGAATCTAAATTCCATAACTAGGATAGTATATCCAAAATCAAGCTCCATGTCCCTGTCAGGCTAGCTAATATGACTGCGATAAATTCCAAACTCCATAAGTAAAGTAGACACTTACCGTTCTCATCGTCCTCGTCCAAAATATGTTTATCAGGATATCCTAACTCAATCCTTAAAAGAATTATCCAAAACAAAATCAAAGGTCAACAACGAATATTAAGATTTAAAATTCAACAACAAATCAAGGGTAAGTTGATAGAAACAACGGAAACAACTTCCGAGATAGGGTTCAGAGGAAAATCTCAGGAAAAGTCCCGAGGGTACTACCTAGGTCAAGATAGAAAATGGTGGAATATAATCTAGAACAAACCTCGACCATGATACGAGGTTGGTAAATCATATTCTCTCTCCAACCTAGGTGATATACCAGTCCAACTTATACCTTTCCTCTGGGATCCACAAACTCATCCCAAGAAGGAATAAAGTTTGATACGGACAGATATTTCAGAAATCAGGACGAATGGAAACAAGTGGGAAAAGATTTGAAAGCCTTCGAAATAAGATTCCCAGGGGTCATCCCTAGAATCTACCAAGAGTTCCTAATATGTGACTGAGTACCAAATTCCTAAAATATTCCATGACTCAACCTTAATCCTAGGGCAGGCTCGCAGTAGTACAGAAAAGCACAAGTACTACCACGACTTCGCATTAATTGCAAAGACTGACCTGCATGGGCCACCACTAAAAACGTGTCACGACCCGCACCCGGATATATGGGTACGAATACGTGGGCCACGCCCAGCCTACGTCGCGGTATCGGCGGTAGAATGCTGTCAAGTATACTATACTAACTATAACATCTAAGAATCCATAACTAGAAATGTACTCATGTCACATCACGAAAACTAAGGAAGATAAGACAAGAATTAATAACAATATCACTAGAACAACTAGAATCTACCAGGATCATAAGACATGAAAATAAAGAAGGAGCAACAAGACTAACTAAGGATAACTACCAGACAACTCACATAGAAGAATAGTGAGATCCACCTCAGCTAGCAACATCATGAAGTCCAATAATGAGGGCACAACTACTCCTAAAATTTGTCAACATATCCGGTCAGGATGGAACGAGTATATATATCTTATAACAGATCTCAAGATAGAATAAAAGCTATAAGACTGTAAATAGAGCATATACAATGAAATCATGGAGTGTACATATATGTATCATGGCATGGTAAGATGTAGAGCTAGAGCTAGAATAAGAAAATAGAACGGGATCATGGCATGTACACAAATCAAGGTAAGCTATATATCCAATGTGTGTGAGTAGTAGTTTCAGCTTGTGATCGGCTTGGGTACCTGTGAAGAATCGGCCTGGCAAGTCATAAGTGCGATATATGACTCACACTGTTCGGGAATGCGGGATGGATCTGATCACAGGCCTACGCTACTACTCCCCCTACCCCAACTGGTAGAATGGATCCAAACAGGATACGTCACTGCACGGGATTCTAATGAGAAGGTCGCGAACCTTCTCTAGAATCAGTGACCATATATTGAGCAAGAGCTACAAGGGAGCTTGCACAATACAACCCAACCTAAGAAGGAGAAACATCTCTCGTCGGGATCCAAGAATACCAATCCGTGAGAACCATGTGTCAGGAATAAGCATATCAACACTAAGTACATGAATCATAACAGTTATCATAAATTGGGAATAAGTTATCAGAGAATGTACTCGCCTGTGGTCCTGCTGTCAATATGAATCAGGGTTCAGAGTAAAGCCACAGACCTAAAGATAAAATAATACAAGAGCTGATCAGGATCAAAAGATATACTAACATCTAGGTCAAACTAAGACAAACTGGGTCAAGGTTGACGTACAGTTGACTTTGGTCAACTGGTCAACTCTGGTCAACCCTAAGTCTAATCTAGGTTAAATAGGTCAATGGTTGACCTACAGTTGACTTTGGTCAAAAAGTCAACGTTGGTCAAGTCTGATCAAACCTAGGTCAACTGTTGACTCTACTTCGACGTCTAGTCAAAGTAGTCAACCATGGTCAAGCTAGTCTCTATAAACATCTACAAGGTCAACTTATGAATTTCAGTGATTTAGAAATCACTGAAATCGACGGGTCTCTAAAACAACCAAAAGGAGAAAATATTATAATAATAGGGTGACACAAAAAGGGAAAAAATCTACAGATGTTGTCGGATGATGAAACTAACATCACCAACGTGTCCAGAATGGTCAAATCAGCTAGGATAGCCTGTCCAAAAGTCCAATTTGGATACAGGGGCAAAAAGGTAATTTTGGGTCAAAATAATGTCCGCTGTTGGACACCCTTTGCACCAAAAAATGTGCCGAAATAAAAGTGCACAAAACCTAACAAATTATATGTCCACGAATTCAGAATGACGATACGAACCCAACAGTATATCCAGAATTGGATTCCGTTGACCCGATCTCAAATTGGTCCTTTGACCCGGACATTGGAAACCGATTTGCACGGTATAGCGTGTCGGAGCCAATGTCCTCAAAACTCAGCAAATTATATATCAACGAGTCCAGAATGACGATACGAACTCAACGGTATATCCGGAATTGGATTCCGATGAGCCGAACTCAAAATGACACGTTGACCCGGATATTGGTATCCGACCTGCACCGAAATGCGTGCCGGAACCAATGTCCACTAAAACCTAGCAAATTATATGTCAACGAGTCCAGAATGACGATACGAACTCAACGGTATATCCAGAATTGGATTCCGATGAGTCGGCGTCAAAAAGTCCCGTTGACTCAGAAAGTGGGACCCGCTTTGCACCGAAATGCGTGTCGGGGCCCACGTTATCCAAATAAAGCAAACTTTATATGAAAACATAACAGAACGACGCCACGAGTCTACTGGTGGTGTCAGAAATTGAATCCGGAGTTCCGAGTTCAAAAATAGAATTTTACAAGTGCAACACTAAGAATTCGAACGGCCAAGTTTGGCGTCGAATTCGACCGACCTAACAAGCTCAAACTGAAATGAAATCTAAAGGGGGCAGGAAGAGGGTTATACCAGCTGTGCACCGGAACTGACGGTACGCAAAACGGAGCTGCGACGGCGAAGATACGAACCTGCGAAGTTGGCATCACGAAACTGTCCAAAAACAGTTCAATTTAAAACGTCAACTTGGTGGCCAGTTTTGATGTAGCAAACGACATAATTAACGGACGTAAATTGACAGGAGTGAAGATGGATATACCGAGATTGCGACGGAGCAAAAAGTTCGCCGATCCAACGGTCGGATCTCCCAGAAAATATATGCGAAGTCGCTGTCCCGAAACACAATTTCTGAAACTTTCCTCCGCGCGCGTCGACGGAATTTCGACGTAAATGCACGAATCGCCTATTTGGCTCGTCGGGGAAGCGGGCGTTGGCCACGGGGTGGCTCGCCAGAGGTTCGCCGGAGTTGTGGGGTACCCGCGGTGGTGCGGGCCTGCCACGAAGTGGCGCACGGCCATTGCACGCATCCGCGCGTGCGCGCGCGCGTGCATGCACGCAGGCGGCTGCTGCCGCTGGCGGCTGAGCTGCCCCGCGCGGGGGTGGTCGCCGGCCAGGCACGGCGGCGGAGGTCGTGCGGGGGCGGTGGTTCGGGTGGCTGTGCGGGTGGTGGAGGTGGTGGTGCATGGTGGTGTTAATGTCGGTGGTGGTGATGGAGTATGTGGTGATGATGATAGTGAAGATGATGATGGTGATGAAGATGATGTAGGAGAAGAAGAGGGTGGTCGGCAGGGTGGTCGCCGGCCGAGCACGGAGGGCGTGGTGGTGGTGTTCGTGTGTACAGGAGGGGTAGGGAGGAGTGATATAATTGTGTGTGTGAGTTTTGTGTTGAGAGAAAGAGAGAGAGAGGTGTTTGTGTGTGTATAAATATAATATGTATAGAAAGAGTGAGAGAGAGAGAGATATTTGAGAGAGTGGGATGGGGTGTTCTCGGCCACAGGGGGGGTGAGCTTTGATGATAGGGTGAGGTGGAGTGTAAGGAGAGAGGGAGAAAGAGTGTTATTATTGTGTGTGTGTTGAGAGAAAGAGAGAGAGATGTATGTGTGCATATATATAATATAAAGAGAGAGAGAGAGTGTGAGATATTATTGAGAGAGAAAGAAAGTAGAGAGAGGAAGTGGGGGTATGTCCTGTACGGGTAGGGGGGAGTTGTGATGGTGATGGGGGAAAGTTATGTAGTGAGAGAGATATTTAAAATATAACTATATATATATATATGTGTGTGTGTGTGTATATATATACAAGGAGAGGGAAAATAAGATATTTTAGGGAGAGGGATATTTATCAGTGGGGGTATGGGCAGTCATGATGGGGGGTAACATGGAGCTGGGGTTGGGTTCAGTGGAGCCGGGTTGGGCCAAAATCGGACAGGGGGCAATATTTGAATTAAAATGGGTGTTTATAATCATGGATAAATAAGTAGCATGTGGGGGCTCAAATAAATGGGACACAAGTGTCAGACGGGTAGTAGGCTTCGTGTGGGCCATGTCCATATTTGGGGTCGACTAGGTTGGGTCGATGTCGGGTCCTGAAATTAAATGGGAAATTAAATCAGGTTTTACGACAGATATTTAATTGGCCTAAATTGAACCGAAAGTTGTGCGAAGGAAATGAAGCACAAGAGGATGTGTCTGAGTGGGACACAATGGTCATGGGTGAAGAGCGTCTCGAGTATATCAGGCATGACAAGTTGGTTTCGAGAAAATGACAGGTCTGGTGCTCCTAAATTAAAAGTCACGGTAACGCGCATATGATGATCAAGGAAAAGAGTGGGAATTCAATTAATAATTAAATGGTCTAATATTGACCCGAACTTGCGCGAAGCAAAAAGGATACAAGGGAACAAGTTCGAGTGGGACACGATATATCAAAATGAAGATAATCTCGTCTGCTACAAACTCCAAGAAGGAAGTTTCCAGAGACTGGCATCCCTGATGCTCTAGAATTCCAAGTCACGGTAAAGAGCATTAAATCAAATAATAATCAAATAATAATATCTGTTCAAAATAATTGATTTATTAAATTGAAAAAAAATGAGCCCAAAATTCAGGGGCTTACACCTTGAAGGGAATGAAGTGAGCATACTTCGTCAGCCTGTCTACGATGAACCATATGGCATCATTCCCTCCTTGGGAACGAGGAAGCCCTGAAATGAAGTCCATCGTAATATGCTCCCACTTCCACTCGGAAATAGGTAATGGCTGTAATAGACCAACTGGCCACTGACGCTCCGCCTTGACCTGCTGGCAAACTAGGCATCTCGAAATGAAATGTGATACATCTCTCTTCATCCCGTGCCACCAAAGATGTTCCCGCAAGTCACGACACATCTTGTTGGCACCGGGGTGAATAGAATATCGCGATCGGTGCGCCTCCTGCAAGACTGCCTCTTTCAGCTCTCCCTTCGGCACGTATAACCGGCTGCCATGCCTCAAGGAGCCATCCTCTACTATGGTGAAGTCATCAAGCAATCCAGCTAAAGCCTGGACTCTAAGTCTGCGGAGGATCTCATCTGTAGACTGTGCCTCCTTGATCTGCTCCATCAAACCTGACTGAATGTCTAGAGCCATCATCTGTATCACTGATCCTGGCCGAACTATCTCTATACCGAGCTTCTCCAGATCTTCCCACAAATGTCGATCTATCATCAGATACCATGCCATCGGGTGCCTGCTCAGCGTATCCGCCACCACATTTGCCTTCCCGGGGTGATACTGTAAATCGATGTCGAAGTCTTTCATCAACTCCAACCATCTTCTTTGCCTCATGTTCAGCTCCTTCTGCGTGAACACATACTTCAAGCTATTGTGGTCAGTAAAGATTTTCACTCGCTCTCCGTATAAGTAGTATTTCTACAACTTGAGTGCAAAGATCACTGCAGCTAACTCTAGGTCGTGGGTAGGATAGTTCCGTTCATGAGTCCGTAATTGCCTAGATGCATAAGCAATCACTTTTCCATGCTGCTGTAGGACACATCCTAACCCCTTTCCCGAAGCATCGTTGTATATGGTGAAACCTCCAGATCCTGAAGGTGACGTCAGAACTGGAGCGATATTATTATATATATATATAATATCTATATTATTATATATATAAAGAGAGAGGGAGGGATATTATTATATATATATATGTGTGTGTATATACATTATATAAATAGAAATAGAGAGAGATACTTGTAGAGAGAGATTTAAAAATAGAGAAAAGTGGGAATTTTATGTGGGGTGTTTGGGTAGTCACGAGAGGACAACATGGAGCTTGGGTTCGGGTTCGGTCGAGCCGGGTCGGGTCAAAATCGGACATAGTGCAATATTTGAATTAAAAATAGGTATTTATGATCATGGGAAAATAAGTAGCATGTGGGGACTCAAATAAGTGGGACAGAAGCGTCATGCGGGTAGTAGGCTTCGTGTGGACCGTGTCCATATTTTGGGTCGACTAGGTTGGATCGATGTCGGGTCCCGAAATTAAATTGCAAGCCAGGTCACAAATTACGGTGGATAATTAATTGGCCTAAATTGACCCAAAAGTTGTGCGAAGGAAATGGAACACAAAATGGACTGTCTGAGTGGGACACGAAGGTCATGGGTGAAGAGCATCTCGAGTAGATCATTTATGAGAAGTTGGTTCTGAGAAAACGATTGGTTTGGTGCTCCTAAATTAAAAGCCACCGTAACGTGCAAACGATGATCAAAGATAAAAGTGGGAATAATTATTCAACGATTAATTGGTCTAAGCTGACCCGAAGTTGCACGATACAAAAGAGCACAAGGGAACGAGTTTAAGTGGGACACGATATATCAACATGAAGATAATCTCGTCTACTGAAAACTTCAAGAAGAAAGTTTCCAGGGACTGGCATCCCTGATGCTCTAGAAATCCAAGTCACGATAAAGAACATTAAATCAAAATTAATTAAATCTAAATAAATTATCAAGAATAAATCATTTAGAAAATTCAAAAATAAATCCCAAAAATTCAGGGGGCTTACATTCTACCCACCTTATAAAAATTTTGTCCTCGAAATTAAAGATTGGTAGTGGGGTTAAAACATGATATAAGATTTAGGCAATATTTTAGGCAAGATCCAAGAATGACGAGTTTTGCACGATCAAGAAAATCAATTCAAAATTATTCAGGCACGATGATGGATTTGGCACGATAGAATCATGATATGAACAAAATCATATGTGCATGATTTCAGAAATAGTCAAATCATTGGGGTACGATTTTAGAGACGATTAGGAGAATCGAAGATATATATGAAGTTCAAGTACGGGGTGATCTGTAGGACTTAGGTTGATGGAAATCAACCCGAAAGTTGCACATGCCCGATCAAGATAAAAAGCTAACCATGACCAAAACAAGGTTTGGCATGGTTGAGATAAAATTTCAGACACAACAAAAATCGAAGTCAAGGTCTTATAGGCCCGATCAAGGATTAAGGAGTATGATTAGTAAAATCATGAAATACGATCCAAGTTCGAACGTGATTAAAATTGGAAATAGTCTAAGTTCACTTGGCACGATAGAGGTATGACAACGAAATCAAAACTTGAGCTTCGTCCGATTACAATCAAGCCAAAAATTGATTAACAGGATTTCAGCTCGATAAAATTAGATTTAGGGTTATACATAGGCACGATCAAGATAGAAATGACGTGATTGGGCATTAATAGGAATAATCAGATGTTTAGCACAAACATTGATCAAGGATTAACCATCTGGTCATGAGTGAAATCAAGACTCAGACGCGTTAAAAATTTGTGAAGATTAACCACTTAGGCACGATGTAGAGTAGAGCGACGAAAATCGCAACCCTAGTCATGATCAGGAATGAAACCTGAGCACGAGTGACTAGAGCATCAAAATTCAAGTACGAAGGAGATCTATTTTGACACGGTCAATTATGGTTCAAGATTTTTAGCACGATTTGAGGGTTAATATTATCAAGATCATGAAAATCAAATTCGGATAGTCATGATCTAAAACAGGGCTAAGAGAAGGAAATTGAGCGAAAAAATTGAGTATATCACGATTGAGAGATAGATTTGATAGAAATCAGATTATAGGTCACATAAGCACGATCAAGGTCCAAGTCCAGTTGTGAAAGACGATAAATCATGAATTCAAAATCAAGGTCTTAAAAGCACAATTTAGGAAGGAACCCAAGTCAATTAGGCACGGTAGAAAGTCAAACATGTTCAATTCTAACACGAATAATTTTGTAGTCACACTAGTTAGTCGTGATTGAAAGTCAAAAATTTTAGGCACGAGTTTAAGGCAAGATAAAATATATAGTTATGATCGTTAAAATCACGGTCAAAAAAATCCCAAGTTGTCTTAGTTATGCCAAGTCATCTAGGCACGACTAATCACAAGAAATTTGGATGTAATCAGGAAATGAAATCAAGGTTGAAAAGAGTTTAGACACGAGTGTCCAAAATTCAAACAAGCTCAAAATCGGATGTCAATGCACGAGGGTTAATAGCATTGAAATCCAACCACAATAAAAAAATTTGTCTCAACACGATCTAAGTTGATCAACCTTTGAGTAAATCAGAATTTGGACAAGATGGAGAATAAGATCAACGAAGGTTGGGCATGAGCATCCAAGGATAAAAATCCAAGTCATATAGGAATTTAAAGTCATCTAGAGTCTAGTCAGCAACCAAGACACTCTTTGGCACGATAAACAAAACGACCAAAATTGATTGGTCAAATCAGAGAAGATCAAATCTTACGATATTGAATTTTAGAAACAGTTCAAGGATAAGGAATTGAATTTCTTCTGTTAAGGAAGAAAACCCAAATGTAGGATTGTAGAAGGAAGTCGGGATAATCATCTCGCTCTGCTTCGACTACTACCAAGATCCAACGTCTACTCCGAACCAGATGATTACGATACTTCCTCGACTTTTTCCAAGATAAAAAGATAATAAAAAGATTTTAAAGTATAGATGACAGAAGTAGATACGAGATAGTTGATTGGTGTAATCAAGACATAGCTAAACAAGGCAAAGAAAATGACGGTAAGATGAGAAAATTATCATGCGATGGGAGAGAAAATAATGATAAACAAGAAATAATGGTAGGAATTATCTTGCTCAATTGGTAAAAGAAGTGAATCAACTTAAGATATGACCTGATAACTATACACGTCTATCCAAAATCATGTTGCCCGAATTTACGCCACGCCAGTAACCATAGCTGCAATAAACGATAGAGTCCATAACTAAGGTATACACCCTATAATCATGTCATCTAGATTCCTTACCACGCCAACCGGTATGGCTGTAAGAGAATCTAAATTCCATAACTAGGATATTATATCCAAAATTAGGCTCCATGTCCGTGTCATACTAGCTAATATGGCTGCGATAAATTCTAAATCCCATGAATAAAGTAGACATTTACCGTTCCCATCGTCTCCATCAAATATGTTTATCAGGATATCTTAACTCAATCCTTAAAAACTTATCTCAAACAAAGTCAAAATCGAAGTCAACAACGAACGAACATCAAGATTTAAAATTCAACAACGAATCAAAGATAAGTAAATAGAAACTAGCGAAAACAGATTTCGAGATAGGGTTTAGAAGAAAATTCTCAGGAGATGTCCAAAGGTACTATCTAGGTCAAGATAAAAGGAAATCATTGAAATACAATCTAAAACAATCTCAACCTGATACGAGACTGGCAAATCATATTCTCGTCTCAACCTAGAAGATATGTAAGTCCAACTTATACCTTCCTTCTGGGATCTACAACTCATCCCAAGAAGAAATAAAGTTGATAAAGAACATATGTTTCAGAAATTAGGACGGACAGAAACAAATGGGAAAAGTTTCGAAAAGTTTAAAATAAGATTCCTAGGGGTCATCCCTGGAATCTACCAAGAGTTCCTAATATGTGACTAAGTACCAATTTCCTAAAATATTCCATGACTCAAACTTAATCCTAGGGCAGGCTCGCAGTAGTACAGAAAAGCTCAAGTACTACCACGACATCGCATTAATTACAAAGGCTGACCTGTATGGGCCACCACTAAAAACGTGTCACGACCCACACCCGGATATACAGATACGAATACGTGGGCCACGTCCAGCCTACGCCGCAGTATCGACGGTAGAACGCTGTCTAGTACCCAATAAATATACACTATATGTAGAAGGTCCATGAACTACAAATGTACTCAATCACAACCCAACATCTAAAGAAGATAAGACACGAAAGATAATTAAAGCACAAGAACAAAAGAAACTACTAGAAGGAATCATAAGACAGGAAAATAAGGAAGGAAGAACAAGACAAACTAAAGGTAACTATCAGACAACTCACATAGAAGAATAGTGAGATCCACCTCAGCTGGCAACATCATGAAGTCCACTAATAGTATAACAACTCCTAAAATATTATCAACGGTATCCTGTCAAAAAAATGAGCAAGTACAAACACTAACAGCAGTTCCATATGAATTGACAAATTCTATAAGAGACAATATAATAAAATACAAGACAAATATATAGGACGACTTGAGAACCATTCAAAAGCTGAGTTACAACCCTTAAACCAAACAAGGACCGGGGTTGTAATCCTTCTCCCGAATAGAACTTAGTCTCCAATTAGGGTATACCATAAAGGCATGTAGAGCATGTGAGTAACTGAATATCATAGCATGGTGAGAAAGTACTAAATGTAGAACAGGGCAGGACATAAGATAAGATAAAGTAAATATAAAATGTGCCTTGAATTATTAGAGCGTTATGTGATCGTCTTGGGATAAGTGACAGGACAGGCTATCCACTTGGCCCTGCAATCCACGGTAACCTCAACGAAAAGTCATGTCGGCCAACCTGGATAACGAGCACAATGTAAATAGGATCTCGCTACACCCTACGTGAGGGGAGAGTGGCGCGAGCACAAGAATATAGTGACAGGGTGGCTTGGATCACATAGCCCCTAATAATTCTCCATCCCCGAATAGTATAATGGACCTGGACATGACATGTCATGACACGGATTCCCTAAGAGGATAGCTACTCCCTCTCAGGAATCGGTGTCTATACAAGTACAGGGAACAAGACAGAAAATGTATATATATACCAAGAAAATCCAGGAACAATATCTCATGTCATGATCCAACGTATACTAGTCCGTGAACTATCGTAACTGGAAATCGAGTAAGACACTACAACTGAATCGGATATAGCAGATATCAAGACAATGAAAACTATCAGTGAATGTACTCGCCTGCGGTCCAGAGCTGTCAAATGGGGTCGGTGCTCAGAGTAATGCCACAGACCTAAAGATAAGATATATTTAAACTAATTAGGGTTCAACAGTGTTAGGCTTGATTCTATAGTATAAGCTACGTAATCTAGGTCAGACTCAGTCTACTCAGTCAAACTAGGTCACACTGAGTCACACTAGGTCAAACTAGGTCACATGAAGTCAAACCAAGCCAAACTAGGTCAATGGTTGACTTAGAGTTGACTTTTAGTCAACTGGTCAACTCTGGTCAACTCTAGATAAAACTAGTCTAATGTTGACTAACAGTTGACCTTTGGTCAACTGGTCAACTTCGGTCAAGTTCTAGTCAATTTTAGGCTACGGTTGACCTTTGGTCAAAATAGTCAACTGTGGTCAACCACGATCAAAACTAGTCTAACCAAGGTCAAATGTCGACTCTACTTCGACGTTCAGTCAAAGTAGTCAACCATGGTCAAACAGGGTCAAGACTAGTCTCTATAAACATCTACAGGGTCAACACATTCAATTTCAGTGGTTGTGAAATCACTGGAATTGATGGATCTCAAAATACAAACAAAAGAGAAAGATTATAATAATAGGGTGAAAACCTTCCGATGTTATCGGATGGTGAAACAAACATCACCAACATGTCCAGAATGGTCAAATCAGCTAGGATAGCCTATCTATAAATCTAATTTGGACACATGGGCAAAAAAATAATTTTGGATCAAAACGGTATCCGTGTCGGACCCGCTTTGTACCGAAAAACGTACAAGAACTAGTCTACCGAACCTAACAAATTATATGTCCATGAATCCAGAATCCCGATATGAACCCAACGGTATATCCATAATTGGATTTCGTTGACCCGATCTCAAATTGGTCTGTTGACCAGGACATTGAAATTCTGATTTGCACGGAAAAGCTTGTCGGAGCCAATGTCCTCAAAACTCAGCAAATTATATGTCAACGAGTCCAAAATGACGATATGAACTCAACGATATATCCAGAATTAGATTCCGATGAGCCAGCGTCAAAAAGTCCCGTTGACCCGGACTGTGGGGCCCGCTTTGTACCGAAATGCGTGTCAGAGCCCACGTCCTCCAAACTAAGCAAACTTTATATGAAAATGTGCCAGAACGATGCCACGAGTCTACTGATGGTGTCTGTCACGACCCGCTCCCGAATAACCGGATACGAGTCGGACACGCCTAGCCTTTCTTGTTAGACACAACAAAGTAAGCTGTACCAATCTAGGAAACTAACCAGATAATATAAACATGAATGAATCACAGCATCTATATAAATGTGTCCCAACCAGAGTAAAGTACAATATATGAATTATTACATTTTAACTAATAAAAGAGTCTGCTAGTCTCAGTACATCGAAAGATAATGGAAAATACTAAAGAAGCACTAGGCTTCTGCAGCCTCTAGGTCACAAGCAGCTCCTGCTGGCTCAACAGGAAAATCAGTATCCTGACCATAGTAGGTGTCACACAAGGCCTCCATCTCACCTGCAATATATCCTATTCAGGAGCGGAGCAAAGTACAGTTCTAGGTAATGAACATTAACATCATGATATGGAAAGTAAATGCTGAAAGAACAGGATAAGAGCAAGGTATGTAAAGAACATGAAGAACATGAACTACTGCTATAAAGATACAGGAAAGATCATGACTATGTAAAGATACAGGAAAGATCACGACTATAGCTAATATCAAGATCAGGATCATAGGAAACTAATGTAAGAACAAAATTCTGAACATGTGTGTAATATATTTGAAATACTACTATGATATGTGACCGGCTTAGGTAAGACCATGAAAGAGCATGAAAAGATCCTGAAAGATCATATAAGGTACGGCTTAGGACCCGCGTGCACTGTGCGAGGCCTAAGCTAATGATCATGAATAAGTATCCGGGTTTGGTCACATATCTAGAGTATTTCCCCACCCCAAGATACAAGTAAGATCATGAAAGAACAAGCTAGGAAAGACCATGAACGTGTCGCAGTGTGTCAGCAATAAAGAACAAGAAAAATGCACTGATCAAAACCATAGAGTGTACTTGCCTTGCTCCAGGAAGGTATAAGTAGGTAAAAGAGCTGGATGATCTCCTGTCATGATAATGATGTGTACAAGTTGGTTAATACACAACTAATTCTAATTGGTTTTATCAAGAGATTCTATTCACAAATTATTTCTAATTATAAACCTTAATTTCCATAGTATCAACATTACTCACTATATCCTAATCTAGCAAGAACTTAAAATAGAGCTAAGTACTTGATATGGATATTACAAAACTTAGTTTTTGGCTAAAACAATAATTAAGGGTTGATTCTTATTGGTTCTCTTTTTAAACCTTCAATAATTGAACTTGTTTGAAACCAAAAGCCATAACAGGATCCTGTTATAGACATGAATCTCTATCTTATAGCCTAGTTCCAAAAACAGAGTATGGAAGGGTTCCTAGGAATCTAAGTTTACTAAAATAACTAGCATTGCTTCTAGGTTCAACTGGGAAATACCTTCCTGTGTTTACACAGGAATTACATTCCTGGGATTTCTCAGGAATTAATTTAGGTTAACACAGGATTACCCAAGTCTCAGTTTCTGTTTACTGGACTTGTACAAGTCTCAATTTCTGAGACTTAAACTCAGATTTCTGGGTCCTCAAGTACCCCAGGTTCTTCCTGAAACAGAAATGGGCTTCTTGTCTCAGGTTGACCAAGTCTGGACATTAATTCTCATGTTGTTCCTGGAACAACTGAGCAATGTCTCAGGTTCTGCCTGTGTCCTTATCTGAAATATTACCCAAGTCTCGATTCCACTTGAAGTTAATGAAATCATCTTAACACAAGACTGAACAAGTCCAGTCATGAATTCAAGCTCAAGTTGATACGAAACCAGAGTAACCAAAGACTGATAATTATCCTGATATTCCAGGATTGTTAACAGTCAAATTCATAGATAAATTGAAGGAAAAGCTTTAGGGAACTCCTCAAACCACTCTTCTGCTTTTCCCTCCATACTGCTAGTTATCAATTCACTTAACAATCAAATGTAGGAAACTTAACAGCTGGGGGTTTGATTTTCCAGGTTCATGAGCTTCAGTAACTGAAATAAGTATTTGCAAGGGACTACAATGCTCAGGTTTAACTGTATCCAGTTTTTCCTAGTTCCCCTGTTTAAAACCTCCCTCCTAACCTTTTGTAATTTGATGAAAAATCCAATACAAGGTCTGAATGGAAGTAACCCAGGCTTATACACAGGAGTTGGTTCCAGACTTGGCTATTCAGTCTCAGCTATATCTATACACAACCTATAGGTCATATCCATCTCAGGTTCTAACACCCTAAAACATTATAGCTCAGGAATGCCAATACAGGTTCATTAGGAAATATTACCATAGTACACAACATTAGATTTCAACAACCAAAACAGTGAATTAAAATTCTATCTAAGGTTCAAAACTAATCAACTTTTCCACCATGGTTGACATTAGTCAAACCCCAAAATGAGACAGTGAGGTATTAGTCCTAGTAGGACTGACACAATCAGTCAAAATAGAGTTGATACATGTCAGTCTCTTCAGGAGGTTCATGTATCAGTCCTTATTAGGATACATACTTATCTCAGAAATAGATGATTAAAGAAGAGTTTAGATTTAGACTTCTCAATATGGCCAATCATAAAAGTGATGTAAACAGGAAACAAGGTTTTGATGGAACAACCATAATGGCTCAAATCTCACTGCTCTCTAATCTAACATAATTATCCATAGTAATAAATCCTCATACAGGATTAGCATAAGAATTTGGCAAGACCAATATTATTACTATCCATTTTCAGGAATCCAATCCACTCATGCATTAAGTAAAATTCAAAGCTACTAATTTAGCAATCAGTCGAAAGGGACACTGTAGTGTAAAAGAAGAAAGAGTTCACTGAAATCAATCAGATTAAATCTCAGAACAAACTTTTCCAATATAAGCAATAAAGGACTAAAATCCTAGGATGTATTGAAAGGATACGACTAAATCTAAAAGTGAGTCATCTACTGGTTTTCAAGAACATGAACAGAAATCAACGCAACATTAAAAATTGAGAATCCTATGATCAATCTAATACCAAATTCTGATTCAAACTTGTTCCCATGATCCACATAACAATGCTAAAATGACAAGGCTAGAAATTACCAGATGGGATTAAGAATTGCTCGCACTAAGCTTCAAAATGACACTCAGCTACTCTGGTGTTCAGCAGGGTTTTCTCCTGGTTCAAGCAATTAACCAAATGCGTGGTGACCAAGAACAAAACCAAACAATTATGGCATAAAGGATTTATTCAAAGAAATTATTGGAAGCCAACAAAACTTACCGATCTAAACGGTTCACTCCTTTCCTCCTCTTAAGCCTAATGATTTCCTCCTCAGCTTCTTAAGGAACTTCAATAACAGAGGAAGAACTCCACTAAGCATACATGTTCGCATTTAACAAAACTAGATCTAGATCACTAGATCGATAAATTACTATGTTAAAGGATTGATACTGCCATCAAGAACAGATCAAGATATGAAGAGATTTTTGAACGAAGAAATCATTCAACCATCAAGGAAACATTTGGTTTTCGAATCAAAGAAGAACAGAGAAGATCCAGGAAGATCACCATTACCTGACCCCAAGATCGACGCATTATCCTGCTAGCTCCATTGCCATTCCTCTGGCTAAATCGAGATTAGAGAAGAAGGACTACTCCACAGACAATGGTGGAATGAGGAAGGAGGAATGAACAATTGGCTCCTTAAATGGACAATTTGTTGCGTGAGGCTCAGGCTACTAGCTGGCGGGAAATCTCCACGCTGTCCCTCTCTGACAATTCCGTTAGAGGAGAGAGAAAATGGATGGGAAATTCAAATTCTCGAGGCGCAGGCTTGGTGAAGGCTTGGTGAAGGAGCTGTTTGATTCAATGATATAGGTTTTTAAAATAAAGCCTTAACCAAGTATTCGGCTGAGAGCAAAGAAAGGCCCTGGGTTAGAAGCCCAACCAAGAAGGAATTAAGAAGAATGGGTTTAAGTCCATGGGCTGAACAAGGCTAAAATAATTATATCTCTTAATTAATTAAGATTTCCATACCAACTTATTTATGCATTAAGAAAACTTTACATACCTATATTATAAAAAAAAATTCAGGGAGGTGGAGTTACAAATACCTCCCCCTTGAAAAATTTTGTCCTCGAAATTCAGAAATACACCGAAATTGATTTACGAAAACACTACGAATTATTTATTGAAATTTGAAAATTCAAAATACAAGAATACAATCAAGTAAACAATGCAGGATAGCGCTCTCGCATCTCATCCTCGCACTCCCATGTGGACTCTCCCGGAGAGTGATGTCTCCACATGACACGGACAAGAGGAATGGTCTGGTTCTGCAGACGCTTCTCCCTCCGATCGAGGATCTCTACTGGCTGCTCTTCATAAGTCAATCTCGGGCCCACCTCCAGCTCGGAATAGTCCACCACATGGCTCGGGTCTGGAATGTATCGTCGAAGCTGGGATACGTGAAAAACATCATGCACTCCTTCCAATCTAGCTGGAAGCGCTAGTCGGTACGCCACCTCGCCAATCCGTGCCGTCACATCGAAGGGTCCGATGAATCTCGGACTGAGCTTCCCGCCTCTACCGAACCTGATGATGCCCCTAGTCTGTGAGATCTTCAGGAATACTCTGTCTCTAACCTTAAACTCAAGTGGCCGTCTGCTGCTGTCCGCCCAGTGCTTCTGCCGATCCTGTGCAACTCTGATACGCTCCCGGATCAGTCTGACTTTCTCAGCTGAGTCTACCACCATCTCTGGCCCAAGCAACGCTCTCTCGCCAACGTCGTCCCAAGATAACGGCGTACGACATCTCCGCCCATATAGCGCCTCGAACGGGGTCATCTCGATGCTAGCCTGATAACTGTTGTTATAGGCAAACTCCACCAGGTGTAAATGGTCCTCCCACGAGCCGCCGAAGTCGAGTGCACAAACCCGCAGCATGTCCTCCAAGGTCTGAATGGTCCTCTCGGACTGACCGTCCGTCTGTGGATGATAGGCTGTGCTAAACTTCAATTGGGATCCCAAGCTCTGCTGTAGACTCCTCTAGAAGTGTGATGTGAAGTGGTTGTTTCGATCTGAAATGATGCTAACCGGCACTCCGTGAATCCTCACGATCTGACGCATGTAGAGGTCCGTAAGCTTCTCGGTCGACAGCCCAACCTTGAATGGAATGAAATGGGCGGACTTTGTCAATCTGTCCACGATTATCCAAATAGCGTCCTTGCCACTGGGAGTACGCGGCAATCCAGAGATGAAGTCCATGGTAATGTGCTTCCACTTCCATTCCGGAATAGGTAAAGGCTGGAGTAGTCCTGCTGGTCTCTGGCGCTCCGCCTTGACTTGCTGGCACACAAGGCATCTGGAAACAAATCTGGCGACCTCTTTCTTCATCCCATACCACCAAACATACTTCCGCAGATCCTTGTACATTTTGGTAGACCCAGGATGTATAGAATACTGTGACTGGTGGGCCTCCTGTATCACCTCCTCCCGCAAGTCCTTGGGCACACACAGCTGGCTCCCGTGCCTCAAGGATCCATCCTCTGCAATGGTGAAATCGTCGAGCAAACCCATCTCAACCCGAGTTCTAAGACATCAGAGCTCCTCATCAAGAAGCTGGGCCTCCTTGATCTTCTCTAGCAACCCTGACTGTATTTACATGTGCATCATCTGTCCTCCATACCCTGGCAGAACAACCTCAATCCCAAGGCTTTCAAGATCCTCCAAGAGATGCCGGTCCATGGTGAGATACATAGCAATAGGATATCAAATGAGAGCATCTGCAACCATATTCGCCTTCCCAGGGTGGTACTGCAGACTGATGTCAAAGTCCTTCATGAGTTCCAGCCATCTGTGATGTCTCATATTCAGCTCCTTCTGAGTAAAGACATACTTCAGGCTTTTGTGGTCCGTGAAGATGTCCACTCTCTCTCCATATAGGTAGTGCTTCCACAGTTTCAAGGCAAATATGACTGCTGCAAGCTCCAAGTCATGTGTAGGATAGTTCTTCTCATGGGGCCTCAACTGTCTAGAAGCATACGCAATAACCTTCTTGTTCTACTCCAGCACACATCCCAAGCCTTTCCCTGAAGCATCGCTATAGACGACGAACCCTCCTGATCCCGATGGCAAAGCTAGAACTGGTGCTGTCGTGAGTCTTCTCTTCAATTCTTCAAAGGCTGTCTGGCAGGCGTCGCTCCAGATGAACTCCTCGTCCTTCCGCGTAAGCTTCGTCATAGGCTCTGCTATCTTGGCGAAGTCCTTCACAAACTTCCTGTAGTATCCTGCTAGACCCAGGAAACTACGAATCTCTGCTACCGACTTGGGAGGTGCCCATGCTTCTACTGCCTCAATCTTCTTGGGATCCACAGAAATCCTCTCTCCAGTCACCACATGCCCTAGAAACTCCACTATGTCCAAAAAAAACTCACATTTCGAGAGTTTCCCGTACAGCTTCTCCTTCCACAGAATTTCCAACACAATTCGCAGGTGCTCAACATGCTCCGCCTCCGTCTTGGAATAGATCAGAATGTCGTCAATAAAGACTACGACGAACTTATCTAAATACTTGTGGAAGACCTTATTCATCAGGTTCATAAACACAGCTGGGGCATTGGTGAGTCCGAACGGCATCACTAGGAACTCATACTGGCCGTATCGGGTGTTGAAGGCTGTCTTCGAAATATCCTGCTCTCGTACCTTCATCTGGTGGTACCCCGACCGAAGATCGATCTTAGAAAAGACCTTCGCTCTACTAAGCTGGTCAAACAGCTCATCAATTCGTGGCAAAGGATATCTATTCTTAATGGTGATGTTGTTGAGTACACGGTAGTCAATGCACATCCTCACCGTCCCATCCTTCTTGGGCACGAAAAGTACCGGTGCTCTCCAGGGTGAAGCACTGGACCGAATAAATCCTTTGCCCTGAAGCTCATCAATCTGCGCCTTCAACTCTGTAGCTTCCTTCGGGTTGATCTTGTAACAGTGCTGAGACTTCGGCGCTGATCCGGGCAATAGGTCGATACTGAACTCCACATCTCGATCTGGCGGCAAGCCTGGCAATTCCTCGGGGAAGACGTCGAGATACTCTGCAATCAGCGGATGCGGCAACTCTTGGTCTTTTGTAACTGCTCCGAAGTAGACTCCCTCTGGCCTCTCTGCAACTCGTCTGCTGATCTCGAATGGTAGAACTCCTGGCGGGCTGAAGATCACCTTCCCTTCATGACAGTCTATTACGGCAAACTGCTCGCTCATCCAGTCGATGCCGAAGACTACGTCGAATTCGGGCAGTAGCATCACTAGAAGTTGAGCTCGAATCTCTCTTCCAGCAATAGTGATAGGGCATTCCACTATCTCACTTACTGGCACTGTCCCACCTCCTGTCATAATCTGACAGTTCTCCCTAGTGGGCTTGGGTGTGAAGCCGTGTCTATGCAGAAACTCATATGATACAAAGCTATGGGTAGCCCCAGAATTGAACAATGCAATGGCAGAGAAAGAATGTAGAAGTATAGAACCTGTAATCACATCTGGCACTGCCTCGTCCTCCTCAACTGCAGCCATGACGTAAGCACGTCCCTGTTGTGCTCCTCCTCTCTGCTGTTGCTGGTGCTGTGCAAACCTCTGCTGCTGGGGTGGTAGAGCTCCTCCTCTCTGGGGTGCAGCAGGCAATGCTCTGGGTGGTGCAGCCGGTGGTCCTCCAGCTCCTCGGGGTCCTCCTGCTAGTCTAGCTATAGCCTGAGCGCAGTCCCTCAACTGATATGCATCTGATCCGCAAAAGAGGCAAAGTCCCAACCTCTTGCGGCACTCATCGATATGATGACCGGGGCGATGGCAATATGCACAAGGGGTCGCTAGCTGCTGCCTCTGATGCTGATGTTCTGGAGCTCTGGCCTGACAGTGATGCTGCTGCTGGTGCGGCCTCGTCTGGGTCTGAGTCTGAACCCTCTTCGCTGGTGCCTGGAAACTTCTGCTACCTACATCTCGGTCCCTCTTCAGCTTGGGGTTCGCCTCCTTTTACACAGCCTGAGCAATCTTCAGAATGCTCGCATACGTCGTCGCCTGACTGATCGCTACCGCATGTCGTAGCTCTCTGGTGAGACCCTTCTTGAATCTCCATGCTCTGTCCTCTGGCTCTTTAATCAGGTTCTCAGGAAACCTGCTGAGTCTGGTGAACTCCGAAGTGTACTACACAACCATCATCGTCCCCTGCTGCAGTGCCTCGAACTGCATCCTCAACTCATCACGCTCCACCTCTGGAAAGAATTTCTCCTTGAACAGTGTTTTGAAAACTGTCCAAGACACTCGGGGCTCCGCCAACTGGGGGTCCTCTCGGTACCAAGCTCTCGCCAAGTCAAAGAGTCACATTCTAGCCACTGACACCTTCTGGTCCTCTAGAATGTTCGCCATGGTCAAGGTCCTCTCAACATTCTCTAGCCATTCATCTGCATAGATGATCCCCTCGTCGCCCCAAAAGTCCATCGGGCAAAGATTTTGGTACTCCTTGGCTGTCCCTGGCCTCGGTCCTCGCGGTGCTGGAGGTGCTAATGGTGCAGGTGCTGGTGCTGCCGGCTCTCTGGTCCTCAGCGCGTCGACGACAGTCGCTCTGAACTGCATGGCCTGCTGGTTAATACACAGCTAATTCTAATTGTGTCGCAGTGTGTCAGCAATAAAGAACAAGAAAAATGCACTGATCAAAACCATAGAGTGTACTTGCCTTGCTCCAGAAAGGTATAAGTAGGTAAAAGAGCTGGATGATCTCCTGTCATGATAATGATGTGTACAAGTTGGTTAATACACAGCTAATTCTAATTGGTTTTATCAAGAGATTCTATTCACAAATTATTTCTAATTATAAACCTTAATTTCCATGGTATCAACATTACTCACTATATCCTAATATAGCAAGAACTTAAAATAGAGCTAAGTACTTGATATGGATATTACAAAACTTAGTTTTTGGCTAAAACAATAATTAAGGGTTGATTCTTATTGGTGCTCTTTTTAAACCTTCAATAATTGAACTTGTTTGAAACCAAAAGCCATAACAGGATCCTGTTATAGACAGGAATCTCTATCTTATAGCCTAGTTCCAAAAACAGAGTATGGAAGGGTTCCTAGGAATCTAAGTTTACTAAAATAACTAGCATTGCTTCTAGGTTCAACTGGGAAATACCTTCCTGTGTTTACACAGGAATTACATTCCTGGGATTTCTCAGGAATTAATCTAGGTTAACACAAGATTACCCAAGTCTCAGTTTCTGTTTACTGGACTTGTACAAGTCTCAATTTCTGAGACTTAAACTCAGATTTCTGGGTCCTCAAGTACCCCAGGTTCTTCCTGAAACAGAAATGGGCTTCTTGTCTCAGGTTGACCAAATCTGGACATTAATTCTCATGTTGTTCCTGGAACAACTGAGCAATGTCTCAGGTTCTGCCTGTGTCCTTCATCTAAAATATTACCCAAGTCTCGATTCCACTTGAAGTTAATAAAATCATCTTAACACAAGACTGAACAAGTCCAGTCATGAATTCAAGCTCAAGTTGATATGAAACCAGAGTAACCAAAGACTGATAATTATCCTGATATTCCAGGATTGTTAACAGTCAAATTCATAGATAAATCGAAGGAAAAGCTTTAGGGAACTCCTCAAACCACTCTTCTGCTTTTCCCTCCATACTGCTAGTTATCAATTCACTTAACAATCAAATTTAGGACACTTAACAGCTGGGGGTTTGATTTTCCAGGTTCATGAGCTTCAGTAACTGAAATAAGTATTTGCAAGGGACTACAATGCTCAGGTTTAACTGTATCCAGTTTTTCCTAGTTCCCCTGTTTAAAACCTCCCTCCTAACCTTCTGTAATTTGATGAAAAATCCAATGCAAGGTCTGAATGGAAGTAACCCAGGCTTATACACAGGAGTTGGTTCCAGACTTGGCTATTCAGTCTCAGCTATATCTATACACAACCTATAGGTCATATCCATCTCAGGTTCTAACACCCTAAAACATTATAGCTCAGGAATGCCAATACAGGTTCATTAGGAAATATTACCATAGTACACAACATTAGATTTCAACAACCAAAATAGTGAATTAAAATTCTATCTAAGGTTCAAAACTAATCAACTTTTCCACCATGGCTGACATTAGTCAAACCCCAAAATGAGACAGTGAGGTATTAGTCCTAGTAGGACTGACACAATCAGTCAAAATAGAGTTGATCCATGTCAGTCTCTTCAGGAGGTTCCTGTATCAGTCCTTATTAGGATACATACTTGTCTCAGAAATAGATGATTAGAGAAGAGTTTAGATTTAGACTTCTCAATATGGCCAATCATGAAAGTGATGTAAACAGGAAACAAGGTTTTGATGGAACAACCATAATGGCTCAAATCTCACTGCTCTCTCTAACATAATTATCCATAGTGATAAATCCTCATACAGGATTAGCATAAGAATTTGGCAAGACCAATAGTATTACTATCCATTTTCAGGAATCCAATCCACTCATGCATTAAGTAAAATTCAAAGCTACTAATTTAGCAATCATTCGAAAGGGACACTGTAGTGTAAACGAAGAAAGAGTTCACTGAAATAAATCAGATTAAATCTCAGAACAAACTTTTCCAATATAAGCAATAAAGGACTAAAATCCTAGGATGTATTGAAAGGATACGACTAAATCTAAAAGTGAGTCATCTACTGGTTTTCAAGAACATAAACAAAAATCAACTCAACATTAAAAATTGAGAATCTTATGATCAATCTAATACCAAATTCTGATTCAAACTTGTTCCCATGATCCACATAACAATGCTAAAATGACAAGGCTAGAAATTACCAGATGGGATTAAGAATTGCTCGCACTAAGCTTCAAAATGACACTCAGCTACTCTGGTGTTCAGCAAGGTTTTCTCCTGGTTCAAGCAATTAACCAAATGCGTGGTGACCAAGAACAAAACCAAACAATTATGGCATAAAGGATTTATTCAAAGAAATTATTGGAAGCCAACAAAACTTACCGATCTAAACGGTTCACTCCTTTCCTCCTCTTAAGCCTAATGATTTCCTCCTCAGCTTCTTAAGGAACTTCAATAACAGAGGAAGAACTCCACTAAGCATACATGTTCGCATTTAACAAAACTAGATCTAGATCACTAGATCGATAAATTACTATGTTAAAGGATTGATACTGCCATCAAGAACAGATCAAGATATGAAGAGATTTTTGAACGAAGAAATCATTCAACCATCAAGGAAACGTTTGGTTTTCGAATCAAAGAAGAACAGAGAAGATCCAGGAAGATCACCATTACCTAACCCCAAGATCGACGCATTGTCCTGCTAGCTCCATTGCCATTCCTCTGGCTGAATCGAGATTAGAAAAGAAGGACTACTCCACAGACAATGGTGGAATGAGGAAGGAGGAATGAACAATTGGCTCCTTAAATGGATAATTTGTTGCATGAGGCTCAGGCTACTAGCTGGCGGGAAATCTCCACGCTGTCCTTCTCTGACAATTCTGTTAGAGGAGAGAGAAAATGGATGGGAAATTCAAATTCTTGAGGCGCAGGCTTGGTGAAGGTGCTGTTTGATTCAATGATATAGGTTTTTAAAATAAAGCCTTAACCAAGTATTCGGCTGAGAGCAAAGAAAGGCCCTGGGTTAGAAGCCCAAACAAGAAGGAATTAAGAAGAATGGGTTTAAGTCCATGGGCTGAACAAGGCTAAAACAATTCTATCTCTTAATTAATTAAGATTTCCATACCAACTTATTTATGCATTAAGAAAACTTTACATACCTATATTTATAAAAAAAAATAATTCAGGGAGGTGGAGTTACAGTGTCAGAAATTGAATCCGGAGTCCCAGGTTCAAAAATATAATTTTATAAGTTGAAAATTACGAATTCGGACGGCCAACTTTGGCGTCAAATTCAACCAATCAAACGTGCTCACAATGAAACAAAACTGAAATGACAGGAAGAGGATTATACTAGCTTCGCATAGGAACTAACGGCGCACCAGATGGAGCTGCAACGATGAAGATACGATCCCACGAAGTTGGCTCCACGAAACTGTCCAAAAATAGTTCAAATTAAAACGTCAAATTGGTGGCCGGTTTTGATGTATCAAACGATAAAATTAACGAACAAAAATTGAGAAGAGTGAAGATGGATATACTAAGATTGTGACGGAGTGAAGAAATTGTCGATCCAATGGTCGGATTTTACAAAAAATACGGACGAAGTCGCTGTTCCGGAGTGAACTTTCAGCCTTGATCCCGCGCGCATCACGCCGGGATTTCATGCAAAATGCACGAATAGCCTACGTGGCACGTCGGAGAAGGAGCTGGCATGTCGGGGGTGCACGTCGAAGGATGCGTCGGGTCAGGGGTGGCCGGCCACGGCGGCGGCGGCCGACGGCAGCGCCGTACGGTGGCGCGACGGCGGGCGACGGCGGCCCGCGCACGGCCGCACTGCTGCTCGCTGCTGCTGCTGCGCGCACGGTGGCGGGCGCGACGCGGCGGGGCTGCCCGACTGTGACGAGGGTGGTGGTTAATGGTGGTGGTGTAGGTGATGTTCGGCTATGATGGTGGTGGCGTTGATGGGAGATGATGATGATGGTAATAGGAGATGATGATGATGAATGGAGAGGAGAGGAGGTCAGCCATGGGCTGGTGGTCGGCCGGCCATGGGTTGGCAAAAATGGAGGGGGGTCGGCCATGGGGGTGGTGATCGACTGTTCTCGGGAGCATGGGGGAGCTGGAGTATGTAGGAATAAGAGAGAGTATGAGTGTATATATATATATGTGTGTGTGTGTGTGTGTGTGTGTGTGTGTGTGTGTGTGTGTGTGTGTGTGTGTGTGTGTATGTGTGTGTTAAATATATAAGGAGTGTGAGAGATGTTAGATATTTAGAGAGAGAGAGATTTTAGAGAGAGAGGAAGTGAAGTCGGCTGGTGTGATAGGGTGAGGTGGTGGAGTGTGGGAGTGTGTTGTTTAAATGAAGAGAGGGAGGGATATTATTATATATATGTGTGTATATACATTATATAAATAGAAATAGAGAGAGATACTTGTAGAGAGATATTTAAAAATAGGGAAAAGTAGGAATTTTATGTGGGGTGTTTGGGTAGTCACGAGAGGACAACGTGGAGCTTGGGTTCGGGTTCGGTCGAGCCGGGTCGGGTCAAAATTGGACATGGTGCAATATTTGAATTAAAAATAGGTATTTATGATCATGGGAAAATAAGTAGCATCTGGGGTCTCAAATAAGTGGGACAGAAGCGTCATGCGGGTAGTAGGCTTCGTGTGGGCCATGTCCATATTTTGGGTCGACTAGGTTGGATCGATGTCGGATCCCGAAATTAAATTGGAAGCCAGGTCACAAATTACGGTAGATAATTAATTGGCCTAAATTGACCCAAAAGTTGTGCGAAGGAAATGGAGCACAAAATGGAGTGTCTGAGTGGGACACGAAGGTCATGGGTGAAGAGTATCTCGAGTAGATCATTTATGAGAAGTTGGTTTTGAAAAAACGATTGGTCTGGTGTTCCTAAATTAAAAGCCACGATAACGTGCAAACGATGATCAAAGATAAAAGTGGAAATAATTATTCAACGATTAATTGGTCTAAGTTGACCCGAAGTTGCGCGATACAAAAGAGCACAAGGAAACGAGTTTAAGTGGGACATGATATATCAACATGAAGATAATCTAGTCTACTGAAAACTTCAAGAAGAAAGTTTCCAGGGACTGGCATCCCTGATGCTCTAGAAATCCAAGTCACGGTAAAGAGCATAAAATCAAAATTAATTAAATCTAAATAAATTATCGAGAATAAATCATTTAGAAAATTTGAAAATAAATTCCAAAAATTTAGGGGGCTTACAAATGCTGCCTGGCAGTCCTCTGACCAGATATACTCTGCGTCCTTCCGCGTCAGCTTCGTCATGGGTTCAGCTATCCTAGCAAAGTCCTGGACGAACTTCCTATAATAGCCTGCTAAACCCAATAAACTCATAATCTCTGAAACTGACGTCGGAGCCTACCATGTCTCGACGGCAGCAATCTTTCTGGGATCCATTGAGATCCCCTCTCCAGTGACTACATGACCGAAAAACTCCACTCGGTCTAAAAAGAACTCGTACTTCGACAATTTGGCATACAACCTCTCCTTCCTCAGAATCCCCAAAACTGTCCGCAAGTGCTCTGCGTGCTCCTCCGTCGTCTTCGAGTATATCAGGATGTCGTCGATAAATACTACGACGAACTTATCCAGATATTGGTGAAATGTCTTACTCATCAAGTTCATAAAGACAGTTGGCGTATTTGTGAGACCAAATGGCATCACCAAAAACTCGTACTGCCCATACTTCGTGTTGAACGCAATTTTTTGGACATCTTTAGCCCTGACTTTCATCTGGTGGTAACCTGATCTCAAATCTATCCTGGAAAATACCTTCGCCCTACTCAACTGGTCGAACAAATCATCTATCCTGGACAGAGGATATTTGTTCTTAATGGTGATGGTATTCAACGCCCGGTAGTCAATGCACAACCGGACTGTACCATCCTTCTTTAGCACAAAGAGCACTTACGCTCCCCATGGAGAAGCACTAGATCGAATGAAACCCTTTTTTAACATGTCATCAATCTGCTCCTTCATCTCTACGACCTCCTTGGGGTTCACTCTATAGCAAGCCCGGGATACTGGTGATGAACCTGACACTAAATCTATAGTGAACTCCACATCTCTGTCAGGCAGAAGTCCTGGAAGATCCTCTGGGAATACATCCATAAACTCCCTAATGATAGGGTATGGCGGTGCTAACTCCCCAACTGTCGCACAACAGTTCGGCTCTAGGCTGATCTCTGGCCCTGTCCTCCTGACACTGAATGGTGTCGTGCCTGGGGGACTGAATAGAATACTACCCTCATGATAGTCTATAGCTACGTGAGCATAGCTAAGCCAATCCATTTCCAATATGATATCATACCTGAAAAGTGGCATCACAAAGAATCGTCCCCCAAACTCTCTCCCGGCTATAGTAATAGAGCATCTATAGATAGCTCTAATGGGTACTGGTCCGCCTCTCGTCATTACACTACTCATCTCCTCGGTAGGTGTAGCTACTAAGTGACGTTTATGCAAACACTCTAATGACAGGAAGCTATACGATGCACCGGAATCAAACAAGTATAGAGCTAGAAAAGTATGCAAATAAACATGACCTGTGATAACGTCGGCTAAATAATCTGGCTCCGAAACCTGCTCCGGCTCTGCCTCAAGAGCTAGACTATAAGCCTTCCCCTGGGGTCCCTTTTGTTGCTGCAGATGTTGCCCGAACCTCTGATGTTGAGTCGGAAGAGACGGTCCTCTAGATGGTGGTCCGGCACCTGGTACTCTCGCTATTGGGCATTCCCGAAGCTGATGGGTGATAGACCCACAAGCTAAGCACTGTCCCAACCTCTTCCTACAGACGAAAGCGTCATGGCCTAGCATCCTACAGAATAAACACACAGCTTCCTTCTGCTGCCGTGGTCCCGGGGCTCTAACTGACGGGGTTGGGTGATGTGGTGTGGGAGGACAGTATGTCTGCTGGTGCAGCACCGGTGCTCTCGGCTGGAAAGTCTGACGCTTGGAAGGTCCCTCGTGGTGTACGAAAGACAGCCTCTTGCAAGACAAAAGATGATCCTCAATGCTCCAGGCCAACTATAGGCTCTGGTAGTAGTCAGTCGTCCCGTTCGCCACTAGGAGAATGCCAATATCTGACACTAGACCATGGCAAAACCTACGCGTCATCTCCTCTTGGTCTGCAACCAGACTAGGAGCAAAATGACACAAACGACTAAACTCTGCTGCATATTCGTCAACAGAACGGTTCTTCTGCTGGATGTTCTGGAATTGTATCCCCATGGCCACTTTAGCGGTGGTCGAGAAGAATTTCTTCTTGAACTGGATCTTAAACTGATCCCATGTGGCCCTTCCTCTCGTGAATAGTAGCTCATTCCTGAACCAAACTCCTGCCAAGTCTGTCAGCAGAAATTCTGCTGCCTCGACCTGAAGGTCACCCGACAACCTAGCTCCAAGGAGCTTCTTCTCAACCGAGTCTAACCAGTTATCTGCTATTATGATGCCCTCAGTCCCCATGAACTCCCTGGGGTTCAAGCCCATGAAGTCCTTGATATTTCATACTCTCTGTCACCGGTGGTGGGACCATGGTACGCTCCTCAGAACGCTCCATGCTCTGGCGGGTCTGCTCCTGATGGGTCGTTAGGAACCCCTGGATCAGAGTGAGCAGTTGGTTCCCGTCGAGAGTGACAGAAGCCTGGGCAGGTGTACTAATAGGTGGTGCTGGGAGTATCGGGTCATGCTGGGACTGTGATGTGGAAGGTGGTGGAGGCATCTGGGTTGGTGGATTCGTGGAGTGGGGTAGTATGGTAGGTGGAGGTGGAGGTGCATCGGTCAACTGGTCAACTGACTGGATAGGAAGTGTGCCATTCTAAGGTGTGGCATACTGGGATGAGCGGGTGAGCACCATCTAATAAATAAAAGTACTCATAAGGTCTCTTTTAGGTAAACAATCATAACAACAAGAAAATCTAATTTGTAATAACGAGCATATGCTGCGATGCGATTCCTATGTTGCAATCCTAGTAATCCTCTAAGCGTTCTAAATGTTATTTCTAGTGTTATCTAGTTACCTTAAGTTCCTAATTGCAGGCATGCTTGGTACAATGACGTAACCAAACAATTTAGTCCGGACCTGCATGGGCCACCACTAAAAATATGTCACGACTTGCTATCCAAATTGTTGGGCCGGGCCGAGTCATGTTCAGCCTACGCTTGAGATAAAATATAGTAAGCTATTCTAAAGACCAACAAGATAATATCAAAGTGTGTTAACAGTTCTATATGTCATATTGAGTCAGAATATACCCCAAACACAAAATCATCTCGTATATAAATATGTTCCGAGTATATGGCCAAAATGTAAAACTGGATATAGGTCCAGTCACAAAATACACAGTCTAAAACATGACTACTCTCAAAAGTTCTGAGCAAATAAACAAACTAGACGAGTTTTCCTGCAGGTACATCCTCGTAAGGTAAAGTCTGGTCCTCGATAGCAACTCTATAATAGGAATCACAAAGCAACTCCTCCTCGGTAAGTATACCTACAACGTTATCCTGTCAGGACGGGAGCAAGTACTGATTCTAGCAAACTAAATATACGAAGCATGAAATAAACTGAAGTGTAATAAACAGGAGTCATGGCATATCATGGTTTATTTGGTTTTTAGATACATTTTATCATGGCAACATATGTTTGTTTTAAAGTTTAAAACTGTAGCATGTACGTGATCGGTCAATAGGTAAATAGGATGTACAGTGGTACATATCAAGTTTTTCTGAAGTGCACATACGTACACTAACGACATCGGTGTATATCCATACACAAACGCGGGATCAGACAAACGACAAAGTTACATATAGAATATAACCGTGCACGGTAAATACATACGGAGAAGGAGAACATGATCACGTACTCTACTAACAGTTTTTTCTTAACCAGTTTTATAATATGTGAGTGATACGAGAACAATATAAAGTATGATGGATACTGAGAGCAGTATAAAACATATGAAACATGGAGATATATGACTTGCAGTTTAGGTATCGATATTTAACATGGTTTTTACACAATTCATTGTATGCAGTAAATAAAGTTTGTAGAGGTACTTGTCTTGTGCAAAGCAAGTATATGTATATGAAGCTATAGATATCCAGGTGTCTCGTCACTGTAAAAATAATACATAAACTTAGTTTTTATACAAAGTTAAACACTATGACACTAGTTGTGCGACACGACTTACTGACTGGACACTTAGCCAAATGATGACTTTAGCATAGGAGACCAATATGGGATGACACAATACCTAAATCAACTTTCTAGGACCTTTACACTATGGTATGGTGAGGTCCAATACTACAATAACCCAAAATCACACAATACATCGCAAGTCGTAATTATTCAATAAATGAATCAGGCTGTACACTATGTTTCAACAATTTTTAAGATAGACAAAAAGCTCAAATATATATAAAATAAAGTACCAAAATGATCCTTGTTAATTATAGAAATTTATACTAATTTTTTGGAATTTATAAACCATCATAGATATTTATTAAAAATCAGTAAACATAAGTACCTTGAAAATGAGTTCTGTTTTCCTATTATTATAAAATGCCAAAGTACTTATTAAATACTGGAAAAATTAGATTAAATTAGATAAATTAACATAGTATTTAAATACAATTTTTCCCATATTTTTACTGTGAGGCCCGCCTCACTGTATCAGTATTTTATACGGATACATATTTATTTGAGCTGTATTTCGTATTTCCTAAATTTTGAGAAATTTAAAGTTGCTGAATTGTCATTGTACGGATTTCTGAAAATTGTCGGGTGACCCGTATACTGGCTTGTTTCATTTATTTTGGTAAGAATCATGACTTGGTTTGAATTTGATTTGACTTGGTTTTATTGGTTTGGTTTAACATGGTTTGGTTTGGCTTGGACTTGGTTTGGTTTAGTTGGTTCCTTATGAGAGAGGTGTATGGTTTAGATTGAGTGGAGAAGAATGAATGGTGGAGATTGCTTGGGCTTGTTATATAAGCCACCTACCACTCTCTCTCCTCCATTATTCATTTTTATTTTCCATCTTCATCTTCTTCTTCTTTCCTTCTTCACCAAGGAGGAGAGGTAAGTACACCTTGCCGAACCTTGAACAAATTTGCTTTTGATTGTTCCATCTTCTTCCTTGCATGATTCTAAGCATGTTTAGAATTGGAGTTTTTGATTTTACCGGGTGGATTCTTGTAGATCTAAGTTTATATTATTTTCGGTTTTCTTGGGTTTTGATCTACCAAACTTACTTGTTTACGAAAACTAATTGATCCATGTTGTAGAGAATTTAATTTTATGCAGTTTTGGCTTTTGTTTCGCTTGATTTCGACTTCGGATGAGGAAGTTATGGCCAAAAACAATTTCTGGTCATTTCTATGTTCATCGGCAGCATGAACAGCATGTCGCAGAAGGCGCATGTCGCAGTAGGCGCATGTTGCAATGAGGCGCATGTCACAGTAGTCGCATATCATATCGCAGAAGGCGCATGTCGCGGTAGGCGCATGTTGCAATGAGGCGCATGTCGCAGTAGCCGCATATCATGTCGCAGAAGGTGCATGTCGCAGTAGGCGCATGTTGCAATGAGGCGTATGTCGCGGTAGGCGCATACCATGTCGTAGTTGAGCTGCATGAGGCGTATGTCGCAGTAGGCGCATATCATGTCGCAGTTGAGCTGCATGAGGCGCATGTCGCAGTAGGCGCATATGGTGTCGCAGTAGGCGCATGTTGCATGAGGCGCATGTCGCAGTAGGCGCATATCATGTCGCAGTTGAGCCGCATATGGTGTCGCGGTTGCATGCATGTCGCAGAATAGGCCGCATAATGCATATTTTGACTATTTCTAACTGTTATATGTCCTAATTGGCTGAATTATTGCTCGAATTTCTCCCAACTCCTAACATAAAAGTTGTAGAGTTTCTCCTTAGCTTCAAGAATATATATTATATATATATTATTATTTAATTGTGCAAGTTTCTCCCCCTTCTTGATAAATGACATGACCTGATAGTGACCCGCCGTGGTGCGCTCCCGACATGATAACTTGACCTGACAAATTTGACATGATAACTTGACATGATAATTCTTGATAGTGGTCCGCCGTGGCGCACTCTTGACGTGATAAACCTGACATGATATATCTCGAATGCTGTTGCGACGGCTAACACGACTTGACAAAATTGAATAACTTGGACACCGTTGACGATTGTGCTTGTACAAATGAACCCGTCTTGTCTTGCATCATGTCTAGGACGGGGACCCCTGAGTACCACGGTCAGGGGTACCCACTGAAATCGACTAAGGTAACAACTAGAATAATCCAGTAGTCATGAAAAGATTTCCCAGCTACAGGCAATCCCGTTACCTGGGCGCGCTTGTGGATTTGTAGCCTGCCGACGAGTAGGGCACACTTCCAGCACACGGTTATGTGTTGCACCCTTATTGTACTAATATTCGCCTGGTTAACCTGGATGGTCTGCAGGGCTTGTGGTTGTGGAATAATCTCACTGCATCTTGCTAGTAATTAGGCCTGTGATAACCCTAGTTAGTTAAAGTATCAAGCCGTACTTATTGCTTGGCCGTGAATGTTGGATGAAGTTCGATCAGTCTAGTCTTGTCTTGATCTTGTACTTGATTGTTACATGTCCTGATTCCTTACTTTATCTTGCCGATAAATGGTGGGAGAAACCAAGTTCTGTTCAGACGAAGGGTTACAACCCCGGTCCTTATTTGGTTTACGGGTTGTAACCTGGTTATCTGAATAGTCCCATGGTTATCTCATCGTATATCACCTTCCCAGTCTAAGTCTTGTTTAGATCCAGTTCCTAATTGTTTTCAGGATAATGATTGCAATGATTGTCACTCTAATGTATTGCACTCTGTATTGTCATTCCCTGTTTGTCACTCTCTGAGTGTCACTTAATGATTGTCACCTTTAGAAATAAATGATCAGAGACCAAGTTCTGTTCAGGCGAAGGGTTACAACCTCGATCCTTGTTTGGTTTAAGGGTTATAACCTGGCTTCCGGAATAGTACTTTCGTCCTCTCTTTGTATATTGCCTAGCTCTAGTTATTTAATATGTTCTCTAGTTACTTTATCTCACCTGTTCATATGACTACTTGGTTTGCATAACTCTTAAAAGATCATTTGCTTAACAAGTCTACTTTTAATTGTGTTTACTAAATGCTTTACTTACTGCCTTCTTATGTTCGGGTTAAGTGCATTGGTACTGCACGAATCTCGATCCTCCCTTACTTATTGCTTCCTCTCTCTGTTGATTGCCTATGATTGCTGGTTTTAAGTACATTGTTCGGCCTCCTTTGTGGTACTTGCTATTTGGGGTCTGACCCCACTGGTTTTGCATGGCCAGGTTCTGATAGAAGAGCCCGAAGGATCTACCGATGTCACGCCCCAGAACCAGAATACGGGAGAGCGGGGGCAGACATAGCCAGCTACGTATAATGAATTGGAATCCACCTCATTATACGGTCACGACTGTCTAGATATATGAGGGTTTATCTACAAGCCAACAGTCTCTTAAGGTCAAGAACAAGCCTAGTGTCTCAATCACAAACAAGTAAGTAAATGTTACAAGATGTAAGATCACCAAATATACAATAGTAAGGCGTCCCAAACATTACATATTCAGCTGATCATGAAGCTAGTCGTTACAAAATGTGAGGACTAGCAAGAGTTTGGTCATACATGATCAACCCTAGGTTGCCAATCATGTTACAGCCCGTAGGCAGACAATAAATAAAGGTACAATACGAGCTAACACGTGCCCGCCGGCTAAACGCCTCAAAAGAATAATTTTACAATAGAGTGGAAGAGCAAAAATAAACCCACTCGTTGCCCTGGTTACGCCTGGTATTCACCATCGGGCTGGAAAATCGGTAGATCCTCTGGAGCTGCTCTGGTATCTGGCCATACAAAACCAGCTGGGTCAGACCCCAGAAGAGCAAGTGCCACAAAGGAGGCTTCACTTAGGAACTAAAACCAGCAATTAGCACAAGAATATAATTACATAATAAAAGACATTAATTAAGGAGAGGCATGACCGATGATATACGATGTGATAACCATGGGACTATTCAGATAACCAAGTTACAACCCGTAAATCAAACAAGGACCGGGGTTGTAACTCTTCATCTGAACGAAACTTGGTATCCCCACCATTTATCAATAAGGCCAGTGTAAATAATTACGATCTTGACGTAAGGTAAAGCATGTCGAGCATGTCATAGGGTACAACAAGACAATAAACGAAGAGAGAACACAGAACTGCTCCGGAAGCCAGGTTACAACCCGTAAACCAAACAAGGACCGGGGTTGTAACCCTTCGCCTGAACAGAACTGGACCCCTGATCTTTATTGTTAAAAAGCAAGCACAAGTAATCATGTCATGTCATAACCTTATACAGGATCGGGACGAGACAAGGCTGGACTAGACTCCATCCAATCAATCACGGCCAAGCAAAGAGTACGGCTTGATAGTTTAACTAACTAGGGTTATCACAGGCCTAATTACTAGCAAGATGCAGTGAGATTATTCTACAGCCACAAGCCCTGCAGACCATCCAGGCTATCTGGACGCATTTAGAGTTGAATTCAAGTGGGTACATCGTCCAGAAAACACATGTACCCTTAGGTGACTTAGAAGGTGCAACACATGACAGTGTGCTGGAAATGTGCCCTACTCGACGGCAGGCTACAGATCCCAAGTGGGGCATCCAGATAACGGGATTGCCTGTAGCTGGGAAATCTCTTCATGACTACTGTGTTAATCTAGTTATTAGCCTTAGTCCATTTCAGTAGGTACTCCTGACCGTGGTACTCAGGGGTCCCATCCTAAGCATGATACAAGACAAGACTGGTTTATTACACAAGCACAATCGTCCACGGTGTCCAGGTTGTTTATACTTATTAAGTCATGTCATGTCAGGTTAGCCGTCGCAACAGCAATCCGAGGTATATCATGTCAGGTATACTTGTCAGGAGTGCGCCACGACGGGCCACTATCAGGTCATGTCATGTCCACTTGGTTCTTGTCAAGAGTGCGCCTTAATAGGCCACTATCGTGTTCTATCCTTACATTATCATGAATAAGAGAAACTTGCATAAAATAACTAGTAACATGTTCTTGAAGCCAAGAAAAAGATCTACAACTTTCACGTTTTGAGTTTTTCAAGATTCTAGCTACAAAACAACTTAAACAGGCAAAAACAGCGAAATAGAGCAATTCCGGCGCATGAGATTCCTGCACAATCAGCGCATAGGATTTCTACACAAATCGGCGCATGGGATTCCTGTACGAATCGGCGCATGGGATTCCTGCACGAATTGGCGCATGAGATTCCTGCACAAATCGGTGCATGAGATTTCTGCACAAATCGGCGCATGAGATTCCTGCACGAATCGGCGTATGAGATTCCTGTACGAATTGGCGCATGGGATTCCTGCGCAATCGGCGCATGAGATTCCTGCACGAATCGGCGCATGGAATTCCTGTACGAATCGGCGCATGGGATTCCTGCACGAATCGGCGCATGAGAAACTCACGTTGCGTCTTCAGTACATGCGCGTAGCGAACCTATGCGCATGACACGCTCGGAGTTAAGGGATGCATTGCCGGGACTTCACGGCACATGGCCTCCCGGCGCATGGCCTCCCGGGCGCATGAGGTTCATCGTCCCCAAACAGCAAGTTCAGCCATGAAAGTTACGAAAACTTGTAATGGCCATAACTTACTCATCCGGAGTCGAAATCAAGCGAAACAAAAGCCAAAACTGAAGGAAATCGAATTCTCTACAACATAGAACCATTAGTTTTTGGAAATACCAAGTTTTTAGAGATCAAAACCAAGAAAAACTAAACAAGAAGGAACTTAAAACTTAGATCTACAAAAATATAACCATAAAAATGGAAAATGCCAAGTTCTAAAGTATCTTAGAATCAAGTGAGGAAGAGAATGGAACAATAAAACTTGAGATCCATCATGAAGCAAGTTTGCACTTGCCTAAGCTCTCTCTCACTCTCCCTCCTGGTGGTTGAAGAAGTAATAGTGGAGAGTAAATGAAGAAGGAAATAATGATGAGAGAGAAAAGGAAGGGGTTATAAATAAAGAGGGTGGTGGTAGGTAGGAGGGTTCACCCTTGGTTCATGATGAACCAAAGCAAACCAAGCTAAGCCGAACCAACCCAAGAATAAACCAATCAATGAAATGCTAGAATAAATCAAGTAGGAAGACATGCAATACGGGTCAAATTACGTATACGTATTCCAAATACGTAATACGAGATCTGGGTATTACAACTCTACCCACCTTAAAAGAATTCCGTCCTCGGAATTTAATTAAGAGGCTAGAGGGACAAGAACAAGCTATACTAATCTCAGGCAAGCTATACAAAGCAATCAATCATGCAATCATGTATGTAAGCAAGGAAATCGAAGGCACGAGAAAGAGGAAAGATATCCGGCTAGGAACCTCTCTGCCGGTTCTGAATCTGAGCTTGGACCAGGGCATACTGTTGGGGTCCCTGCTGCTGGAATACTTGGGTCTGAAGCGGCAATGGCCTCGGAGGCTGGTACTGTTGTTGTACTGGTGCTGGTGCTGGTCCCCTTACCGAGGGACTAGTCTGGGCCGATGACGAACTGGCCCTATTCGGACAGGACCCTATCTTGTGGTCCGGTGCTCCACAAGCCAAACATAATCTCTGAGCTCTGCGACACTCCGAAACAATGTGTCCTGGCTTCCCACAATGAGTGCAGCCCATTGCGGAAGATTGCTTCTGCTTCTGTTGCTGAGGGGACGTGACCGACGTCACTGAGGCCGCTTGCCTCGGAGTTCCAATTGTCAAGGCCCTGACTGCTGGGGCTGGTGCTGTCGACTGGGTCATCTGGCCGTGAGATCGCTTCCGACCTCCGGTCCTGTCCACGATCCTGTAGGAGGTATACTCGTGCCTCCTAGCTGCCCTCAGTACTGCATCGAAAGTCTGATGCTCAAACTGTTCCACTGCCAACAAAATCTAAAGGTGGAGCCCCTGCTGGAATCGCTGGGCTCTGTCGAACTCGATCGCCACCAAGGTGGGAGCAAACCGACTAAGCCTGGAGAACTCGGCCGCATATCCGTCGACCGTTCTGCCTCCTTGCTTCAGATTGGTGAACTTGGTCTGTAGATCGTACCGAGCCACCGCATCGAAGTACTTCGTCTGGAATCTCTCTCTGAATACTGTCCAAGCAATGGGTGCCAATAATCCAACGGCCTGCGCTGCCCACCAGCTGCGGGCAAGATCCAACAACTGCAGGCGTACTACGGCCACCTTCTCGGCTTCTGGAGTCCTGGCTGTCTCTAGAATCACTTCGGTGTCCTAAAGCCACGCGTCAGCAGCGATAGCATCTTCACTGCCATCGAAGAATGGAGGGTTCAGGCGCTTGAAACTGTTCGATGTACTGTTTCCATAATGACCGCCTCTGTTCAAAGCATCTTCCACTGCCTGGTACAATGCATCACCTCTACGATCCTGGGAAGCTAACAATGATCTGATGAGACCCACCAAAGTGCCATCATCAGGCTCTGCAGGCTGGACTGACTGAACTGGCGGCTCTTCTCCAGTGGGTACGACTCGGGAGGCTGCTCCTGAGTGCTGGGCCTGATCTTCTGGTTGCTGCTGGTCCACGGGAGGTGATCTGCCGTGCTGATCGGCAGGTCCAGGTTCAATGCGGCTGAAGAAGACGACATGGGAACAATAAGGAAGGACCAGGACAGATCAACGATTACAAGCATGTGATCAGGACAAGAATTTTAGGAATCAAGAGGATACGGGCAGAGATCAAGAGCGAGTACTGATTGAGACATCTATTCGGTAAACCCTCACATATCTTGATTTACAAAGAAAAACTAATAAAAGACATCTATCTAGGTGGTGTGAAATATATGTTTCAACATGTGAACGGCTAGGGGGTAGAATCCGGCTCACTGCACGTGTCGTGTGCAGCTGCTATCGTTCAAGAATAGACATTTTGGGAATATTTCTGGGTAGTCCACATGTTTACTAAGATATTTCCCCTCCCGACTACTCCGTGTGACGAGCGTGTCAACAAGTAGCAAGATATATGTATAGACATGAAATGAAAAGACTACTATGAATCGGAAAGCAATCAGAAAGTGCACTTGCCTGAGGTCCTTAGCTGGAGAAACCAAAAATAATATACCACTCAACGAGCCACAATCAAGCAACACATGCAGGAGTCTCCGGATGCTGAAATAAATAGTACCAACGTTCTCAGAATAGTCAAATTAGCTAGTATTGCCTGTCCTTAAGTCCAATTCTGGACACAGGGGAAAAACGGTAATTTCGGGCAAAAACGATGTCCGCCGTTGGACCCGCTTTGTACCGAAATACGTGCCAGAGTCAACGGTCTCTAAAGTCGTCAAACTACATGTCTACAGATTTGGTTTTCCGATACGAACCCAACCGTATGTCCAGAGTTGGATTTCGGCTGGCCGTGCACAAAATCACCCGTTGAGTCGGGCCGTGGGGCCCGCGATACGGCGATTTTATCAACTGTCTCAGAATCGGACCAAACTTGGCATACAGGACCAAAAAAATGATACGGTCCTGTTGGCACAAGTTTCATCTCGATCTGACGAGCGTGCACAAAGTAATTAGAGAATTTGCAAAGTGTACGATACGATAAATTTCGACGGATACGCATCAAATTCGTCGCGCACACGCGACCAATTTGAATTTCGTCAAAGCCTACACGACCACGAAGCCGTTACGCAGCTTTCGATGCTTATGGTTCGTGACCACGTCGCCCGGAATGGCGGGACGCACATCGTGTGGATGGTTTTCTATGTTTTCGAAAACAGGTTTTTCTGTAACTTTGCAATCAAATTACTCATTACACTGTGAACGAAAAATTAATCTATCTGAAGGGTTTTGTTGTCCTATATGTTTTCTAAATAATTGTTCAATTAGAAATCCTAAAATGGTATTAGATCGATCGCAATCGGTCTCTGAACATGGCCATTTGGACTGTCCTACACTTGTTTACGAACAGATTTTCGTCGACTTTTACGTCGATTTTTAGGTCGATTCCTACTCGTTTCCATTCTAACTTATCTAATGGGTTTGAAGGTGTATATATGGGGTTCATACCTGAAGAAGCGGCTCGGGAAACGGTCGACCGTGCGCGAAGATATCTCACGACGAAGTCGCCCCCCTTCGCTGTCCTGCTGCTCTCTGTTTCGCACGCGTGTGCACGCGCGCGCGGCTCCCTGGCCGGTGGCGCTGGCCGCGCGCGGCGGCGCTCCGAGCGCTGGATTGGCCGTCCGGTTCGTGGGGGGGTGGCGCGTTGGTTTGCGTTAGGGTTTGGGAGTTTTTCCGCTGCTCTCTCTCGCGCCTTCTATATGTATACACACGCGTGTATAAAGAAAACCTGTGGGAGAAATAAACCGAGCTGTTGGGCTCGGGTTAAAGGGGCCCTGGCTCCCGGGTTATGGGTGCTGGCTCGAAGCTGTTATTGCTTCCTCTGTGTATCCATATACTACGAGTTAAACTTTGATACAGCCGGCTGTATCAAAGTTTTGATACAGCCGGTGTATGACAGGTGGGCCCCCCTATATATATTTGGTTACACGGTTTACGAAAAAATAGGGGGGGCCCACCTGTCATACACCCGGCTGTATCAAAACTTTGATACAGCCGGCTGTATCAAAGTTTTCTCCATATACTACACACACGAATTTGGGATTTAGAGCTCGGTGGCTTCCTGCTGAATGGGTTTTGTTCGGTTGAGAAAGGGGCTCGGGGCATTGGGCCTCAGCTGGGTGGCTCGGGAAGGATTTTGGGATGGGCTGCAATTTCTTTCCCTTTATCCATTCATTCAATATATATTCATATATATATATATATATATATATATATATATATATAGATTATATATATATAAAACATATATACGTACACATCTATAATATTATATTTTACGTATACATTCACATATACAATATATATATATATATATATTTTTTTTACATATATATATATATTATTATATACATATATATATTTATATTTTTACGTATACACTACATATACATATATATTATATATATATATATATATATATATATATATATATATAAATATATTATATATAATATATATAATATATATATATTATATATATATATATATAATATATATATTATATATATATATCTATATATATATATATATATATATATATATATTATATATATATATATATATATATATATATATATATATATATATTATATATATATATATATATGATACATATATATATATATAATATATATATATATATATATATATATATATATATATATATGTATAATATATATATATATATATGTATAATATATATATATATATATAATATATATATATATATGTATATTACTATATATATATATATTATATATATATATATATATATATATATATATTATATATAGATATATATATATATATATATATATATATATATATATATATATATATATATATATATATATATATATATATATATATATATATATATATATATATATATATATATATATATATATATATATATATAATATATATATATATATACTCATAAACATACGTACATACGCATTTAATATTTATTTATATTTTCCTACACATATATAATATATGATATTTATTTATATGTATTCACAAACACATATATATTTATATATATATACGCACACATTTATTTAATATATATATTTATTCATACTCACATATTCACACATATACAATATTTATCATATATTTATATATACCCATATATCTTGATGATAATAACTAATAATAAATAATTTATATTTAATAACCACAATAAAAATAATAATAAGAATAAGAATAATAATAATAACAAAATTTAATAAACTAATAATGGATACCATCATGCACAGTTTAAATATCCCAAAAACGTACAAGGACCTATTTTATACAAACATCTCTGAATAATACTAATAGTAATATTTATAATATTTAAATTACGAATACCTAGAGAATATTCATTTACTAATAAAATGAAAAGCCATACCCTTATACCAAATTCCCTCAATACGTATGTCCTTGGATGTGCTGCCTGACTACATGGGTTTGGGTTCTGTTCGGGTCCAGTCGGAACAGGTTCGGTACGACCGGGTCACCTAGACGTCAAATAATATTAATAATGAATAATTAAACTATTTATAATGGTCATGTCATTACTTGGCTGGTTTTTCTAGTTATGACATCACTATAGCTCGGCCTTTCCTGGCATGGCTAATACACTAGTCTAGGCACGCTACTACACTATCAGTGCCACGATTTCTAGTCACCTTGTATTCCAAATCTCAACCATGGCTAAAATAATCTACCGTAATAATTAACAAAATAATTATTTATAAAATCTAAAAATCTCTATTTAATTCAAATAAATAAATAAAAATATTATAAAAATTTCGGAAAGGGGAGTTACAAATCTACCCACCTTAAAATAATTTTGTCCTCGAAATTCTAATTCGTAGTTATTCCGTAAACTTCTAAAAGAAGTCTGCCTTAACCTCAATCTCCTTAAATTTAATCTCTAAAAATCGTTTGTATCCTTCTCTAGTCATTTGGTATTTACGAAATCTCGAGGACTTCTACCCACCTTTAGTCATACTACTCCCTTGAAACACAGGTCACTAAAATATTATAATCTTCTAACTAGTGGCTATTAACTCTTTCAAAAATATCTAGGACATATGGTCTCTATAATCCTCTCGTATCTATCAAGCAACCCAAAATTCAACAAGCAACAATCTTACACAAGTAGCTAAAAAATGTTGATAAACTCTAATAAGCATGACATTCGTCGCTTCGAAATAGGAAGGACAGAAAGATAAAAGACTAATTATGGAGTTTCAAAAGCAGTAAGGAGTATCCAATGATGCAGATAGAAGAAAAGTTTACGAACCATTGATTATTTGCTAGATTGGGCTACTCTAGTCTAGTCACTTGCTAAATTGAAGAACTCCTCGTTTCTTGGAGAGTCTTACAATCCATGCAATACGGAAATTTTGTTCTCGAAATTCTAATTCCAGTAAGATTCCATAACGGAACGGAACTTGAGAAATCAAAATTGTGGTCTTAATGAGTTCTCTATTTGGGCATCAGTCGTTGGTTGAATGATCATTGGGTTTCAATCTATATGGACTAGACAGGATTCCAATGATAAAACTCTTTCTACTAGATTAGGGTAACCTAGAATAGGATTCCTTCCAAGTGATTGAGCTAGTTGCTAGTCGGGTTGGTTAGCTAGGTCCATAAGCCTGAAATACGCCTTCAGTGACCTTTGTGTTTTAAGTAGCACATGAGGCCTCAATTGAGTGGCACACTAGTGGCATGTGCATAGTGGGCTTCGAGTAGGTCACAACCATATATTTGGGTCGAAGGAAATGAGTCGAAGTTGAGGCTCTAGTGAAAGTCGAAAAGTATACCGGTATTATGGTAAGGGTTATAACAAGTCTTTTTGTCCTGAAAGTCGTACCATAAAAATAGAGTACAAGAGGACGGGTTTAAGTGGGACATGGTATATCTAGATGAAGGTGGACTCGTCTAGATCTTGCATGTGAAGTTTATTGGAAGATAACAGTTGGTCTTGTGCTCCGAATATTAATGACACGGCCGGGGACACAAAATGATCTAAATGGAAAGTAGGAGTCCATGAGGCACTAGTTATCATCCTAATGGAAATTATTCTAATCAATCGGTAATCTCTGTATATCCTAAAATTGAGAAGGCTTACAGTCTACCCACCTTAGAGATTAGGGCACAGTATTTGTTAGAGGCTCACAATACTTTGTCTCTTGAGAATAGGTAGTCTCCTAGGTTGGCATTTGGTCAAGGAAAGATCCTAATCATTCTCGGATTCTAAGGACTAGAAGATTAGGATAGTATGTTTAGGGTCGAAGGAAGGACGAGTAATTCTAAGCAAGGTTCCAGTCACAGAGCTGGCCGATGGTAGCTACACTTGCGTATACTACTATCATAGCCATGGGAATACTCTATATCTATCTATCAATAGCGAGCTTTCGTCTTTCCAATCAGTGAAGACGAAAATACTAAAGAGTTCAAGAGAGATGTCACTGAACACAATTACATGATTCAAGGGCAAATGTTTAATTCAAGAGAAATTGTCAAAGCAATCGCGGATGAGATTCTAGAGACATCTATATCTCAATCTGCGTAGGATAATTAAATGAAGAGCGAACCAAATGCATCATGGTTGATCAGACCATAATACAATGATTCTGATTAGACAATATGTTAGCGGGCGTCCCCAATCAACATACGTCTCGAATCAAGCTCGATGAAAAAGTAAGCTTGCAAAACTAGGCTGTAATAGCGGCACTGGTCAAAGTAGTCAAAATATAAGTAGGCGAGATTTTTGGAAGGAGGAATAAGTAATTTGAGTTTGGAGAGAATAAAATCCTTACCCAGTGTCATTGCTTATACAGTCAACCTATTATCTTCATATCCATAAGGCTTTGGTCGACTAAGGGGTTATGGACCTCTAAATTCTATATTCTAGGTAAACCTATTAGTGTCAGTCGATTACAGCATCCATAGATCACAAGGACCACGGAATGCTAGGTTGGGAGACATGCTACTCAACTTACAGAACTTTCACTAGTATTGGTTTTGGATCTTAAGGTCATACAGGGCATTCTCCTATATTCTATAGTATTCTAAACTTGTAATCACGTCTGAAGTCATTTCACCGAGAATTTGGCTCGCCCGTATACTCTGGCTAGGGTAAACCCTTGGTTTCATGATTCAATTGTGATAGGCTATCGGGTACTCTACCTATATTGACACAAGGGTATCTAAGATCTAAAGAGGTCAACGAGAACATAGTTTTAGCAAGGTTCCATAGACTATGATTCTTCGGGATGATTTCAATTCTGTAGGTTGTGCCTCGCCAGTGCGCTGCTGGCTGCAGTGAACCCACATCTCCACTCTCAGCTAATTGATGACAGTGCGCTGCTGTCTAACTATTATTAGTTAACTAATACTCCTTTAACTATATCCGTAAAAATTCATGAACTTCTAGAGATCCTAACAAGTTGACTAAGAATAAAGCGTAGGTGTTTGTCCTATCAGTCACAACACTTAAATTAGAAGATTTAACATGGAGGAAGTAACTAAATACAAAAGGAATACAAACATTATAGTATCTAGTTCATATGCATTTCAATGGTTGAGAGAAAATCTCAAATCAATCTACCTCGAGATTCGCACACAAATTGCAGAATCAGAAATTTTAAACTAAATCCTTACAGCAAAAAGAATTTAAAACAGACAATTTTAACTCATGATATGAAATTTATATCTAAATAAGAAAATTGAACAGTTTATCAAAATTAACGTCTTAATTATAGGCAAGCCTAACATACCAAGCGAATAGTATATCCACATTGGATCACTTTGTCATATCAAAAGTAATAGTGTACCTATAGGGTTCTAACAAGCTATCTAAATTGCATGGTTTATCTAATAACCTTAACTACCCAACGGTCAACTTGAACAAGGGACTCCTATTCCTAGTTATTCTTCTAAATTATTTTAATCCTAATTGTTAATGAGCATTTCCTGGGCACAGGCTCACAATAGTACGACTACGTACCATCACGAGTTTGCAATCTTTTGCGAAAACTGACCTGCATGGGCCACCACAAAAACTTGTCACGACCCGCACCCGCTTTTCGGATACGCGACGTATCCAAGCCAGCCTACGCCGCAAAGTCGGCGGTAGAACGCTGTCAAGCCCGCAAGAAAATAAATGCTCAAAAATAAACGTTTGCTGCTCACTCATATTTCTAATTTATTACAACATTTACAACATTTATATTTAAAGGAAAAATAAAGTTTTACAATTAAAGAAATTGATACAATTGCTTTCTATTCTAGATTGTCCTCAGCATACCCAAGTCTTCCCAATGCTAATAGTGATCGTGATTAAACCTGAAAAATATTGGTTTCCATTCAGGAATAGAACAAGTACACAAATCGACGGTAATGCAAAACACAATTGAATTAACAAGACATGAAGATAGCATATGAGAAATAAAAACTGGAAGATAACTGATGACATAGCACGATAGAGAAGTAAACAAGGAAAAACTAATAAAAGACATCTATCTATGTGGTGTAAAATATCTGTTTCAATATGTGAACGGCTAGGGGGTAAAATCCGGCTCACTGCACGTGTCGTGTGCAGCTGCTATCGTTCAATAATAGACATTTTAGGGATATTTCTGGGTAGTTCACACGTTTACTAAGATATTTTCCCTCCCGACTACTCCGTGTGATGAGCGTGTCAACAAGCAGCAAGATATATGTATAGACATGAAATAAAAAGACTACTATGAATCAGAAAGCAATCAGAAAGTGCACTTGCTGAAGTCCTAGCTGGAGAAACCAATAATAAATACCACTCAACGAGCCACAATCAATCAACACATGCAGGAGTCTCCGGATGCTGAAATAAATAGTACCAACATTCTCAGAATAGTCAAATTAGCTAGGATT